>OY755250.1:18048256-18575756 GCA_963576725.1 Azorinus chamasolen | reverse complement strand
TAGGAGCCCTCTCATCTGGGTCTACACTGTTTGCAAAGGACATTAGTGACTCGTGTCCCGCACTGTAAGGGTCCGAGCTTTAATGTCCGAGTGATCTAATTACTCCATCTCAACTCCTGTGATCTAATGTGCAATAATGCACAGCTACGAATTTGTTATTTCGATTCTAACACGACATTTTAAAAAAATAACAAAAAATTTCCCGGAGAATACGGCAAAACCGGAAGCGTTGTCAGTGGGAACGCCATTTTTGTTGTTACATTTACTCTACATGACTTTCACCCATGATGTTGCACGAGTAATGGGGGAAATCCACGACAGTTAACAACAATTCAACGTCAGAAATGCTTCATTTTTGAAGCGAACAGCTATACCATTTACATATTATCTGTACACCTCTATACCAGAGCCATCGTTTTAAATATCTAGAAATGTGAAAATACATTTGACTATGTGGTTTGATCATTGAACAGAATTTCGCGTTTGGGGAAAATGGAACAGCCGATAGAAAATGCTGCGAAAACAGTTTATTATCACGGATTAAAGCACGTTTCTCGGTGTTCTTTGTTTATATACCGTAGGTAGTAGTAGTCGTAGTAGTAGTCGTAGTAGTAGTAGTAGTAGTAGTAGTAGTAGTAGTAGCAGTAGCAGTAACAGTAGCAGTAGCAGTAGCAGTAGCAGTAGCAGTAGCAGTAGTAGTAGTAGTAGTAGTAGTAGTAGTCGTAGTAGTAGTAGTAGTCGTAGTAGTAGTAGTAGTAGTGTAGTAGTAGTAGTTAGAATATGTAATGTAGACATGCACGCACATATTCTCTTGTTCATATGCCATTATAAATATCAACCAATAAATATGCATGACGTCATTATTTTTACATGAATATTCATGAAGTAAAACTGTTAAAAAATATAAAAATCATACAAAAAAGTCAAATAAAAATGATTTTGTATAATAATGAAATCAACTGTTCACAACAAAAGTCAACAACAAATACTGCCTTACACCGTAATTGTATATTGGTAGACACGCTGATTATAGATACGAAATTCAGCTTGTAATGGATATTCATGAACTAAAATGGCAAACACCGATAACTACTTTTACTATAGTTCGATTTTGACCCGTGAGCTGTGACCTTTAGGACCAGTCCACCCTTAGAAGTAAAACGCGTCACAAACCATGTATTTGTTCCGGACTTACCTGTGGTTATACAGACGAGTAATAAGCATTTGCAGCAAAACCTCTTTATAACGGCCACTAAATAGTGCTAATTAGTTGGTATTTAGGGCAGGTGGCTGCTTAAAGCAAGGTAAAAGTAAAACAGAACGCTCCAATAGGAGCGTTCTGTTTTACTTTCACCTTGCTTTAAGCAGCCACCTGCATTAAACACAAAATACTTGATGTAATTTAGTGGCCGTTATAGAGAGGTTTTACTGTATATACTAATACTGCACGATTACTACGAGCTTCTTGTGACATGATTGTCCATTTACCCATAAATTAGAATGGTTGCAACTTCTATAAATAGAAAGGTGCAGTCACGGCTCAGCGCTCGAGATCGAACTATACGATAGTCTACTTATTTGCGTATTCTTATTCCAATAGTCAATTCCGACATATCCTTCCGCACGATACATCCACAATCTGATCGGACTTGTCGGAATTTCGAGGTATGATTAGAGCGTTCACTGTCCCCATACACTACGGAATACCCATTCAACTTTGCCACTGTTTTTTCAGTATGATCTCCTTTCATGTCAACGCTCTTTCTACATCGCTGTCCCAGTTTGCGTATCCCTTCCAAATGGAAGTTTTTATCCCCAAGTACTCATTTCCTACATCTATGACACCTTCATATCTTCCGAAATTCCAATCACGAAGTTGAAATTCCTGTTTTTGGAACTGAGAGAAGTCAAACGTGGCTAAATCTTGAGAATACGGTATTAAAATATAGTGGTAGCTAAATGGGGCATAGTTCCGGGTAATAAAACAAAGTGGTAGCTAAATGGGGCATAGTTCTGGGTAATAACACAAAGTGGTAGCTAAATAGGGCATAGTTCTGGGTTATAACACAACATGGTAGTTAAATGGGGCATAGTTCTGGGTAATAACACAAAGTGGTAGCTAAATGGGGCATAGTTCTGGTAATGAAGCATAGTGGTAGTTAAATGGGACATAGCTCTGGGTAATGAGGCATAGTGGTAACTAAATGGGACATAGTTCTTGGTAATAAAACAAAATGGTAGCTAAATGGGACATAGTTCTGTAAAACAAAGTGGTAGCTAAATGGGGCATAGTTCTGGGTAATAACACAACATGGTAGTTAAATGGGCATAGTTCTGGGTAATAACACAACATGGTAGTTAAATGGGACATAGTTCTGGGTAACAAAACAAAATGGTATCTAAATGGGACATAGTTCTGGGTAATAACACAAAGTGGTTGCTAAATGGGACATAGTTCTGGATAATAACACAAAGTGGTTGCTAAATGGGACATAGTTCTGGGTAATAACACAAAGTGGTTGCTAAATGGGGCATAGTTCTGGGTAATAACAAAAAGTGGAAGTTACATGCATAACGGAAGTTATGCACAATGTTCGTGAGGGAGCTTTCTGTGTTGTCTTAATGCATGAGGAAAGTTATACTTTCTATCTCTCACAATCCTACTCAGTAAAATCTCTCTAAAATGACCCCCCCCCCCCCCCCACAATAAGTGTTATCCTGGATCCTTACGACACATCGTAGCTTAATGCAGAAACGTTCAATGCGGTTCAAAGATCTCATGTTTATTCATTAAGTAGTCTATTTATAGAAGTTCTTCTGCTTTTCAAACACGCACGATCGACGTTTTGTATTACAGTAGGACGTGCATATTGCAGCAAAAAAATTGTCTAATTAACCCTTCGCTTGCTGAATTTTAAAATACATTTCTCCTTCTTTACCCATGCCCTGTTGTATAATTACATATATATTCACTGTGTACAAATATTTCGCTATGCAGTCACTGCTGTGGAGTGCACTGGTTGCACAATCAACTGGTAAATAGTGCAGACCCTGATGAGACAGCTCCTGCAGGAGCTGTCTCATCTGGGTCTTCACTATTTACTGGTAGGTATATTGACGCGAATAGCAAGCGAAGGGTTAAGAGTCTATAAGGCAGGCGATAGCTTAATGCAGGTAAAAAAGATCCAGTAATCTCCTATATGAGCGTTCTTTATTACTTTTGCCTGCATTAAACCACCTGTTTTATGACTCCTATGTTCAATGAATGAATGGCCGCTTATGACAAGTTCTACTGTATTTTTCTACATAAATTGATTGTTGAGACAAAAAATAAATGTATAGGGTTTGAAAGGCCACAGAATGACATGCGGCAACCAATGTATACATTGCGAGATGGTTTTCATTGTTGTCATTTAGAACGTATAATTGACGTGTCGTTTCGTGCTATCATTTCGTGATTCCTTTGATGTTACGGACATCAAATCATCTTCGTGTCCAGATGTGGTTGTTTTGTCTGCATAGTTAATAAATATAGGGAACTGTTTTATTGTGGTTCTTTTCGAATGACTGATTTAAAAAAAACAACAGACGCAATACAAAAATAGAACGAGTTCCTGTCTATATGGAATGTTTCAAGTTGATTTTAGCTACAGCAGCAGAATTTCATGCACGTATGTAAAAAATAAATAAGAAGAAGAAGTTGTAGTAGAAACTGCTGTTGTTTTGCTGTGTTGTAGTAGTAGTAATAGTAGTAGTTTGTAGTAGTAGTAGGGATGTATGGATGTAGGTAGGTAGTATGTAGTAGTAGTAGTAGTAGTAAGAGTGGTAGTAAGAGTAGTAGTAGTAGTACATGTAGTAGTAATAGTAATAATAGAAGAAGTAGTAGTGGCAGTAGAAGTAGTAGTAGTAGTAATTATAATAGTAGTCGTATGTATGTATGTATGTATGTATGTATGTATGTATGTATGTATGTATGTATGTATGTATGTATGTATGTATGTATGTATGTATGTATGTATGTATGTATGTATGTATGTATGTATGTATGTATGTATGTATGTATGTATGTATGTATGTATGTATGTATGTATGTATGTATGTATGTATGTATGTATGTATGTATATTTGTATGTATGTATGTATGTGTGTATGTATGTATGTATGTATGTATGTATGTATGTATGTATGTATGTATGTATGTATGTATGTATGTATGTATGTATGTATGTATGTATGTATGTATGTATGTATGTATGTATGTATGTATGTATGTATGTATGTATGTATGTATGTATGTATGTATGTATGTATGTATGTATGTATGTATGTATGTATGTATGTATGTATGTATGTATGTATGTATGTATGTATGTATGTATGTATGTATGTATGTATGTATGTATGTATGTATGTATGTATGTATGTATGTATGTATGTATGTATGTATGTATGTATGTATGTATGTATGTATGTATGTATGTATGTATGTATGTATGTATGTATATTTGTATGTATATTTGTATGTATGTATGTATGTATGTATATTTATATGTATGTGTGTATGTGTGTATGTGTGTGTGTGTGTATGTATGTGTGTGTATGTATGTAGGTATGTATGTAGGTATGTATATAGGTATGTATGTATGTATGTAGGTAGGTAGGTAGTAGCAGCAACAGCGGCAACAGCAGCAGCAGTAGTAGTAGTGTAGTAGTAGTAGTAGTAGTAGTAGTAGTAGTACTAGTAGTAGTAGTAGTAGTAGTAGTAGTAGTAGTAGTAGTAGTAGTGGTAGTAGTAGTAGTAGTAGTAGTAGTAGTGTAGTAGTAGTAGTAGTAGTAGTAGTAGTAGTAGTAGTAGTAGTAGTAGTAGTAGTGGTAGTAGTAGTAGTAGTAGTAGTAGTAGTAGTAGTGTAGTAGCAGTAGAAGTAGTAGTAGTAGTAGTAGTGGTAGTAGTGGTAGTAGTAGTAGTAGTAGTAGTAGTAGTAGTAGCAGTAGTAGTAGTAGTAGCAGTAGTACAATGTATTAGTAGTAGTAGTAGTAGTAGTTGTTGTTGTAGTAGTAGTAGTAGTAGTAGTAGTAGTGGTAGTAGTAGTAGTAGTAGTAGTAGTAGTAGTAGTAGTAGTAGTGTAGTAGTAGTAGTAGTAGTAGTAGTAGTAGTACTAGTAGTAGTAGTAGTAGTAGTAGTAGTAGTAGTGGTAGTAGTAGTAGTAGTAGTAGTAGTGTAGTAGTAGTAGAAGTAGTAGTAGTAGTAGTAGTAGTAGTGGTAGTAGTGGTAGTAGTAGTAGTAGTAGTAGTAGTAGTAGTAGTAGTAGTAGTAGTAGTAGTAGTAGTAGTAGCAGTAGTAGTAGTAGTAGCAGTAGTACAATGTATTAGTAGTAGTAGTAGTAGTAGTAGTAGTAGTAGTAGTTGTATCAGCAGTATTACTAGTAATAATAGTAGGAGCAGGTGTAAAAGTAGTAGTAAAAAATACCTTACATTCCAGAATTATGCACATAAGTACATCAGTACATTCTGATCCCCATTCCAATACAGATGTCCAGGTCCTGACAGAGTCCATCCTGGTTTATATAAACAAATTTCCACCAATGTATGAACAGAAGAAACCCCAACGGCCTGCCTCAACTCTTATGCCGCCAAAACAATTTTCGACTGTTTAGATTAGCATGTTTTAGAGCGTTGTGTTCAATATAAAATTATTATGTATGTAATTGAAGTGTCAAACAGTTTGAGTGCTTATGTTACATCGAGTTGCTCAGCAGCTAATCAGCGTCCTAACTGTTTGAAAAGGTGTTCACAATTCGCGTTTGGTCGCAAAAACGTTACTTAACCCTTCTCTTGCTGAATTTTAAAATACATTTCTCCTTCTTTACCCATGCCCCGTTGTATAATTACACATATCTTCACTGTGTACAAGTATTTCGCTGTGCCATCACTGCTATGGAGTGCACTGGTTGCAGAATCAACTTGTAAATAGTGCAGACCCAGATGAGACAGCTCATGCATGAGCTGTCTCATCTGGGTCTTCACTATTTACAGGTAGGTATATTGACGTGAATAGCAAGCGAAGGGTTAAGTCTCTCCCTGATAATGTCGCATATATGATTTCTTATGCAAACAGTTTGAATCCAGATGAGAGGCCGAATAACTCGACGTCTCATCAGGATCCAAACTGTTTGTTACTATGACTATGTTTTTTAAATAGAAAAATGAAGAAATATAAAAAAAAGAAAATTGTAACAGACGAAAACGTTTGCAGACGACAATATTTGGAAACGAAAGGGTTGACCACAATGTAAAATCTCTGTTCAACTTTGTAATATGCCACAAGGAACAAATGGTGTGGGCTCATTAATAACCCCTGTCTTGTTAATGGAGACTGACATTAACAAACAGGATGGGTCCAAATCAGCAGTAGTAATTTATGCCCTGCATTAAGCTACCATCTGCTTGTACGCCCCAGATTTAGACCAGTTTTTGGCGGCCACATAAGGCAGATTTAACTGTTAGCGAGTGTCTTTTCGAAAAGTTTAACCTGATGAGAATGTGCACAGTTAAAATATTTCACAGCACGATAGAGGTTGAAAACCAAACCAATTCACGCTTACTCTTCGAACTAGTTTAACTAAACTATGGTTTAAACAAACAAAAAAGCATAGACTGTTTTTTACGCCTTACAAACAGAGTAGATCCAGATCAGACGGCTATAGAAGGAGCCGTCTGATCAGGATCTGCTCTGTATTCTTAAGGAATTACACATTTCTGATTCTAAAGCTCCTGTGTTAACGTGCCATTTAATTTTTGGTTCTAGATACAGGTGGTAGCTTAATGCAGGACAAAAGTAATGCAGAAAGCCTTCTGCATTACTTTTGACCTGCATTAAGCAACCACCTGCTAATAAAGACACCTATGTTTATTCATTAAGTGGTCGCATTAGATGGGTTCTACTGTAAATATTCATGATATCATAATTTCTGACATGAATATTAATGACGTAAATAGAAGAACAGAAATACACTGTACAGTAATTTGAATATGAAATACGGCGGAGTGTTGGTTTGGGGTTTATTGTCGCCTTAGACGTATCGCAATTCGTTCACCACTTCCAGCTCATTACTGGTGGTGGAAGAACACACACACAGAGTGGTTGTCTAAATATGAAACAAACTAGTGTTGTATCAGAGATAGAAACATATCCTTGTAGAACCACCGATCTACCGCAAGACTGCAGTCAGGCTTCCTGAAACCAATGGGTGGTGAATCTCAGTAATGAGGGACTAAGTGGTTTTAAATCAACTTCTATGGTCACCTGGTCACATATTCCTGCATTCGTATGTACAGTATTGCCTGTCTTAAGTGGCCATCAAAAAGAGAACTAATTATGGTGTGTAAGGCAGGTGGTAGCTTAATGCATGTCCTATTGGAGCATTCTGCATTGCTTTTACCCTGCATTATGTTTAAGACTCCTATGTTCAATAAATGAATGGCCGCTTTTAAAGACAGGTTAAACTGCTGCCACATAACCCTATAAATGCATCAGTAGTCTTAAACATATTGTTTGGTCGCCAGATGTATATGTCCCAGTGGCCTTAAACATGTTGCTTAGGCGTCGGGTGTAAATGTTTCAGTGATTTTAAACATGTTGGTTAGGCGTCGGGTGGAAATGTTTCAGTGATTTTAAAAATGTTGGTTGGTCATCAAGTGGAAAAAGTCTGAAACGTGTTGGTTGATCGTCAAGTGTAAAACCTGTTGGTTGATCGTCGAATGAAAATGTCGCCATGGTTTAAAATATGTTGGTTGGTCGACAAGTTTAAATGTTTAAAACATGTTGGTTGGTCGACAAGTGTAAATGTCTAAAACGTGTTGGTTGGTCGACAAGTGTAAATGTTTAAAACATGTTGGTTGGTCGACAAGTGTAAATGTCTAAAACGTGTTGGTTGGTCGACAAGTGTAAATGTCTAAAACGTGATGATGGTTAAAACGTGTTGGTTGGTTGGTTGACAGGTGTAAATATCTAAAACGTGTTGGTTGGTCGACAAGTGGACATATCTAAAACATGTTGGTTGGTCGACAAGTGGACATATCTAAAACATGTTGGTTGGTCGACAAGTGGACATATCTAAAACATGTTGGTTGGTCGACAAGTGTAATGTCTAAAACATGTTGGTTGGTCGACAAGTGTAAATGTCTAAACCGTGTTGTTTGGTCGACAAGTGTAAATGTTTAAAACGTGTTGGTTGGTCGACAAGTGTAAATGTTTAAAACGTGTTGGTTTGTCGACAGGTGTAATTGTCTAAAACGTGATGGTTGGTCGACAAAACCTGTTAGTTGGTTGGTAGTCAGTTGTAAATATCTAAAACGTGTTACGAGTGGTACGAGTACACGTGTGCTCTATCACAGAGATGTCCAGTTAGATAAATCTGTGCCAGTTTGACATGTATCATTCCATCAGACGAGGACTTGCGAATGTACTTTTTTAGCCACACACTTTATAAGCAATGTGTTTGTTTGGAGTACGCCATTTTATTTGAAGATAGGATTTCAGATGAAACTCAGAGTAGATAATCACGTTTAGACGTCATAATTTGTAACGCTGTGCCCTGGGCGTTGACAATTCGTGAAAACTCTCTATGCGCATATTCTACAATACGCATGCTATAATATCTTCAAGCAAAACCAATACAAACTATTAAGTCAAATTTTGGACAGAAAATAACGTCAGTGGTAATGTTTGGCATTTAAACCCATTCCCTCATATTGATAACTTTTGACGACTCTGTAAACGTCACTTTGTTAAACCATTGTGATAAATAGAGCATTTGCTCCTATAGGAGCAAATGCTCTATTTATCACAATGGTTTCAAACTACAAAATTCTAAAAGTTTCCTTTTCTCTAGTTAATGCTCCTTTTCGGTAGATTTTTTTCAAAGAGGTTGTATCTAAAAATAGCCTATGAGGTAATGTGTTAAAGAGTAACCGAAATAGTGAAAATGATTACCAGTCAGAAATGTGCTGAATACCGTATGACAACTCAGAGCTTCCTCTGACGCATACCACCTTAACATTTCCGTATTTACAATTACGTCAAATATAAACCTTCTGGTAACCTCTTAACGTCTGAATAACATGACGTAATACAGATTAAAGACACATTGTTGCATACAGGATTAATGGAACATTATGTCCATAGATGAAATGCAAGTACAGTACTTCAACCTGTCTTAAACGGACATTCATTGGTTGAACATAGGAGTCTTAAAATGCAGATTGTGCTTAATGAGGAAGAGAGTAATTCAGAAAGCTCCTACTGGAATCAAGTGCATTAAGCTACAATCTGTCATTAATTTTATAAAAACGACTAATGAATACAAGAAGTCTTTGCAATAGAAACAACTTTAGAATTGTATCTATATTATTTCCAAACCAAACAGAGCAAACATTTATCAGACGGCTCATATAGGTATATGAGCCGTCTCGTCTGGGTCTTCTCTGTTTGTAAATGCGTAGAAAGGCGTATTTATGGAGAAAGGGTTAAGACGGGTGCTGCTGTATGTTCACTCTTTGACTGTTGAATATTCAAATAGGCATAAACCATTGGTGCTTAACTAGAGGAATGACTCATTTGGTGTTCACCTAGAGGAATGACCCATGTGATGTTTAATTAGAGGAATGACCCATTTGGTGTTTAATTAGAGGAATGGCCTTTAGGCGTTTCACTAGAGGAATGACCCATTTGGTGTTAACTAGAGGAATGACCCAGTTGGTGTTTAACTAGAGAAATGAAACAGCTGGTGCTTTACTAGAGGAATCACCCATTGGTTTCCTGCATAATCAGTGCACTGGTTTGGTGCAGATATCAGTACACTGGTTTAGTGCAGATATCAGTACACTGGTCTCCAGCAGATATCAGTACACTGGTTTGGTACAGATATCAGTGCACTGGTTTGGTGCAGATATCAGTACATTGGTTTGGTGCAGATATCAGTACACTGGTTTAGTGCAGATATCAGTACACTGGTCTGGTGCAGATATCAGTACACTGGTTTGGTGCAGATATCAGTACACTGGTTTAGTGCAGATATCAGTACACTGGTTTGGTGCAGGTATCAGTACACTGGTTTGGTGCAGATATCAGTGCACGGGTTTGGTGCAGATATCAGTACACTGGTTTCCAGCAGATATCAGTACACTGGTTTAGTGCAGATATCAGTACACTGGTTTGGTGCAGATATCAGTACACTGGTTTGGTGCAGATATCAGTACACTGATTTGGTGCAGTACACTGGTTTAGTGCAGATATCAGTACACTGGTTTGGTGCAGATATCAGTGCACTGGTTTAGTGCAGATATCAGTGCACGGGTTTGGTGCAGATATCAGTACACTGGTCTCCAGCAGATATCAGTGCACTGGTTTGGTGATATCAGTACACTGGTTTGGTGCAGATATCATTACACTGATTTGGTGCAGATATCAGTACACTGGTTTAGTGCAGATATCAGTACACTGGTTTGGTGCAGATATCAGTACACTGATTTGGTGCAGTACACTGGTTTAGTGCAGATATCAGTACACTGGTTTGGTGCAGATATCAGTGCACTGGTTTAGTGCAGATATCAGTGCACGGGTTTGGTGCAGATATCAGTACACTGGTCTCCAGCAGATATCAGTGCACTGGTTTGGTGATATCAGTACACTGGTTTGGTGCAGATATCAGTACACTGATTTGGTGCAGATATCAGTACACTGGTTTCCAGCAGATATCAGTACACTGGTTTAGTGCAGATATCAGTACACTGGTTTCCAGCAGATATCAGTACACTGGTTTGGTGCAGATACCAGTACACTGGTTTGGTGCAGATATCAGTACACTGATTTGGTGCAGATATCAGTACACTGGTTTAATGCAGATATCAGTACACTGGTTTGGTGCAGATATCAGTACACTGGTTTGGTGCAGATATCAGTACACTGGTTTGGTGCAGATATCAGTACACTGGTTTGGTGCAGATACCAGTACACTGGTTTGGTGCAGATATCATTACATTGGTTTGGTTCAGATATCAGTACACTGGTTTGGTGCAGATATCAGTACACTGGTTTAGTGCAGATATCAGTACACTGGTTTGGTGCAGATATCAGTTCACTGGTTTGGTGCAGATATCAGTACACTGGTTTGGTGCAGATATCAGTACACTGGTTTGGTGCAGATATCAGTACACTGGTTTAGTGCAGATATCAGTACACTGGTTTAGTGCAGATATCAGTGCAATGGTTTGGTGATATCAGTACACTGGTTTGGTGCAAATATCAGTACACTGGTTTCCAGCAGATATCAGTACACTGGTTTAGTGCAGATATCAGTACACTGGTTTGGTGCAGATATCAGTACACTGGTTTGGTGCAGATATCAGTACACTGGTTTGGTGCAGATGTCAGTACACTGGTTTGGTGCAGATATCAGGTACACTGGTTTAGTGCAGATATCAGTACACTGGTTTGGTGCAGATATCAGTGCACTGGTTTGGTGATATCAGTACACTGGTTTGGTACAGATATCAGTACACTGGTTTGGTGCAGATATCAGTACACTGGTTTGGTGCAAATATCAGTACACTGGTTTCCAGCAGATATCAGTACACTGGTTTAGTGCAGATATCAGTACACTGGTTTGGTGCAGATATCAGTACACTGGTTTGGTGCAGATATCAGTACACTGGTTTGGTGCAGATATCAGTACACTGGTTTAGTGCAGATATCAGTACACTGGTTTCCAGCAGATATCAGTACACTGGTTTGGTGCAGATATCAGTACACTGGTTTGGTGCAGATATCAGTACACTGCTTTAGTGCAGATATCAGTACACTGGTTTGGTGATATCAGTACACTGGTTTGGTGATATTAGTACACTGGTTTAGTGCAGATATCAGTGTACTGGTTTGGTGCAGATATCAGTGCACTGGTTTGGTACTGGTTTCCAGCAGATATCAGTACACTGGTTTGGTGATATCAGTACACTGGTTTGATGATATCAGTACACTGGTTTGGTGCAGATATCAGTACACTGGTTTGGTGCAGATATCAGTGCACTGGTTTGGTGCAGATACCAGTACACTGGTTTAGTGCAGATATCAGTACACTGGTTTGGTGCAGATATCAGTGCACTGGTTTGGTGCAGATATCAGTACACTGGTTTCCAGCAGATATCAGCACACTGGTTTGGTGCAGATATCAGTACATTGGTTTGGTGCAGATATCAGTACACTGGTTTGGTGCAGATATCAGTACACTGGTTTGGTGCAGATATCAGTACACTGGTTTGGTGCAGAAGTCAGTACACTGGTTTAGTGCAGAAATCAGTACACTGGTTTAGTGCAGATATCAGTACACTGGTTTGGTGCAGATATCAGTACACTGGTTTGATGCAGATATCAGTGCACTGGTTTGGTGCAGATATCAATACACTGGTTTGGTGCAGATATCAGTACACTGGTTTGGTGCAGATATCAGTACACTGGTTTGGTGCAGATATCAGTACACTGGTTTCCAGCAGATATCAGTACACTGGTTTGGTGCAGATATCAGTACACTGGTTTCCAGCAGATATCAGTACACTGGTTTGGTGCAGATATCAGTGCACTGGTTTAGTGCAGATATCAGTACACTGGTTTAGTGCAGATATCAGTGCACTGGTTTGGTACAGATATCAGTACACTGGTTTGGTGCAGATATCAGTACACTGGTTTGGTGCAGATATCAGTGCACTGGTTTGGTGATATCAGTACACTGGTTTAGTGCAGATATCAGTACACTGGTTTAGTGATATCAGTACACTGGTTTGGTGCAGATATCAGTGCACTGGTTTGGTGCAGATATCAGTGCACGGGTTTGGTGCAGATATCAGTGCACGGGTTTGGAGCAGATATCAGTGCACTGGTTTAGTGCAGATATCAGTACACTAGTTTAGTGCAGATATCAGTACACTGGTTTAGTGCAGATATCAGTACACTGGTTTCCCGCATACAAAGAGTTAACAATAAGTTCCTGTTTGTGCGACGTATATTACGTGGTGTTTAGACATACCTCGGTCTGTTTCCACTTCCGTGTCCGAATTATCTATTTGTAGACTATTTCGTCACGTTGATTAGCCATGCCTCGGTCTGTTCCGGAAACTGTGGTGTCATAATTATCTATTGTTTGTATATTATTTGGTCTGTTCCGGAAACTGCCATGTTAGAATTATTTATTTTGTTTATTATACCACGCGAACACAGTAGAACATGTCTAAGCGATCATTCGTTTATTGAACATACTATAGCCTTAAAAACAGTTGGTTGCTTACTGTTGTGCAACTGTAATGCAGAAAGTTCCTATACTCCATTACTTTTGACCTGCATTAACCCTTTCCCTTATAGAAACGTGTTTTCACGCATTTGCAAACAGAGCAGACCCAGATCAGACGGCTCCTAGAGTAGCCGTCTGATCAGGGTCTGCTCTGTTTGCTTATGGAATTAGATAGCTCCGTCTTTACTTTCTACAACAGCTACAATGTACCATCTTCCGTATTTGATTATAATTGTTTTGTTCATGAATATTCAATGGGTATTAAAATTTGGACTAAACATAGAACAGGGAAAGGGTTAAGCTACCATCTGCCATACATACCTCTTCTTGAGGATCGCTTAAGACAGGTTCTATGGTAAAGGTCTAGACTTAACTCGTTCACCGCAACTGTCGCCGTAAAGCAACTCATGGTTGCAGCAAAGGGGGCGAATATGTGATTCCTCTACCATACAGTTTGGATCCAGATCAGACGCCGCCAAGTAACCTAGTATCACATCAGGGTTGAAACTGTTTGAAACTCCACCTATGTTTATGAATAAATTGAAGGACTGTTCACCAGAAGCTTAAAGCAGACGACAACGTCTGCAGACAGAAATTACTTGACGACAGTTGGGTTGACGGCATTCCCTTTGAACGCTAAGTACTTTAGTCCTGACACTACTTTAGTCCTGACACTACTTTAGTCCTGACACTACTTTAGTACTTTAGTTTAGTCACAGTATCCAACTGTTTCCATGCAGATGGGATGTGGAGTTATTCGGCGCCTCATCTGAATACAAATCATTTGTCTATGTAATCAAGTGATCAATACTAAGGCCGGGTTCAAATCTGTATTTGGAATATATTCAAGCTCTCGTTTCTACTCCTAAATTTAACCCCTAGCCTGCTAAATATGTCTGCTAAAAGTTGACCTGAGACAAGTTTTACTTACTATCTATTGGTCAAAACGTTTGAGTAACTATTGACTAGTGACAAACAATTTGGAACCAGTGAGACGTCGAGTAGCTATTGACTAGTGACAAACAACTTGGAACCAGTGAGACGCCGAGTATAGCTATTGACTGATTATTGTACGAGCCGCCTTATCTGCGTCTACTCTGCAAATGCGTGCAACCACGTACAGTAAACCCCCTCTAATACGATCATTTAATGAACAAACATGGCTGTCTTCATAAGCAGGTGGTTGCTTAATGCAGGACGAAAATTATGCAGAAAGCTCCTATAGGAGCTTTCTGCATATCTTTCATCCTGTATTAAGCTACCACATACCTTCGCGACTGTGAATTATGCCCCTTTTTGCTGGTCGCATTAGAGGGATTTTACTGTATATATGTGAAGGAACGATTAACTGATTGATGAAAGGAGGAAGATACACAAAAAGACGCACTGACTTTACTTCATTCATTTAATAACATATTACATGTTAGATGGCATAGGCCTTATGGACAGGATAAAATGTTAACAATTATTAAAATGCTAACAATGTATTTTAATATTTACATAATAACTGGTAAAAATATGTATAGTCCACCAACAATAACTTGATCAATTAGTTCTTAGCCCTCAAAACACACGGTCTGGATCAATGTTCATAAACAAGAGGATCGTGATGGCCTTATATCGCGCACCTGGTTTATCATCAGTCAATTTTCAATTTAGAGACCAGCTTGTGAATTACACGGTTACAATCGATTAGACAAGATTTGAAAGGTAAGCAGGACATATTATCCATAGACAGACTTCATATAGCTAAACCTATACTGGCCGATTCTGAACTGGATGTGTGTATGACAACAGGGTATCAGATAAACATGCTTACCCAAAATTTAAATCGTCAATTCTTCACTTAACCCTATGTTGTGACCACTCTTTAGAATCGTCTCAAAGAGACAATTCTAAAGAGTGATCAAACATAGGGTTTGGTGAAGAAATAAAGAAGTTCTTCTTGCAAAATGTTTTAATTTACACATCTTATGTGGACCTCTGGACCAAAGTGTTACGCTGTACATTGCTATAACAAGAAGTTATCTTCGGAGTAGTTACAATAATTTTGTATTGAATCACTTATATACAGTAAAACCCCGCTAATGCGACCACCTAAAAGAGGTATAATTCTGGGTGCTAGGTGCAGGTGTTACCCTAACCCATTACGTCATAGGCTATTTTAGATACAACCTCTTTGAATACATCTACCGAAAAGGAGCATTAACTTGAGAAAGGATTTTTTTTTTAGAATTTTGTAGTTTCAAACCATTGTGATAAACAGAGCATTTGTTCCTATAGGAAGTGGCTTTTACAGAGTCGTCAAAAATCGTCAATATCAGGGAATGGGTTAATGCAGGACAAAACTAATGCTTTCTGCATTACTTTTGCCATGCATGAAGTAACGACCTGCTTATATAGACACCCAATGTTTATTAAGTGGTCGCATAAGAGGGGTTCTCCTGTACATGTAAAACAGGGTTCGTGTTAGCTACAATATCTGAAACCTCTTGCTGTTGAATATTCATATAAGAAATAATGACATCAGAAATATTCATAAGCTGACATATGTAAATGGGAGTGTTTTGGGTATTGGCAGAAATTCTAGTCAGACATATTACAATATCATGCCAACAGTGCAGATCCCGATAAAAGGGCTCCTCTAGGAGCAGTCTGATCTGGATCTACTGTTTGCAAAGAGGTGAAACAGCGTTTGTATAAAGGAAAGGTTTAACCCTTTCCTCCATAGATATGCCTTTATACGCCCATGTAATAGTCATTTCTTGAAGCCACTGTGATAAATAGAGCATTTGCTCCATATGAGCAAATGCTCTATTTATCACAATGGTTTCTATACTACACAATTCTAACATTTTCATTTTCTCTAGTAAATGCTCCTTTTCAGTAGATTTATTCAAAGAGATTGGGTCTAAAAGCCTATGAGGGAATGGGTTAAGATATTTGTGAACATTGATCAAGTTATCATTGGTAAACTGTACATGTGACGGGGCTATGGTAGTATGGCCACACAGAGGAATTCATGACACACTCTGATATATAACACACATCTGCAGGTGATAAATAGAGAGCAATATCCCTCTACCAGGTGAATATTTATGCCAAGCGACACGCATTTTGAATATCAATTACAATGTAGTAGCAATTGATTTTTATTCTGGTATTAACCGATTCCCTAATAAACTTTTTTTCATGAGTCGATCAATTCATGAATATTTAGTAACTCACTTTTAATGAGGTTGAAATTTTCAAGAGACTGTTTGGTTTTTGGTAAAAACTGTATGATCAGGTCTACGTAATTCCTTAAACAAACTGAGCAGACCATGGTCGTGCCAAAGGCTCATATAGGAGCTGTCTCATCTGGGTCTGCTCAGTTTGCAAAGGCGTCAAAAAAGTGTTTATATTAAGGAAAGGGTTTAAAATATTAAAACATTTTACCACAACAAACAACTGACAATAATGTCTGGAACATGCAAGCAAATAGAACAGATCCTGGTCAGACAGATCCTAGTTAGACAGTTGCTGCTCCTACAGGAGCTGTCCGATCTAGGTCTACTATAGAATCAGACGCATATCATAAGCAAGCTCCTGATAAAACTGCTCTTACAGGAGATGTCCGTTTTGCTTGCAAATGCGTAATTTAACTTTTAGCCTGCTACGGGCAGATGAGTTATTACCTATGCAAACAGTTTGGATCCAGATGAGATGCCGAGTAACTCGGCGTGAGACGCCGAGTTACCCGGCGTCTCATCAGGATCCAAACTGTTTGACATCCCGATTCCATTTTGAGATAAAAATTGAGTTAAGCTTGAATTTTGAAAATGTATTAGGTGAAAAATTCTGTCAATACAATTTGCTCAGCAGGTGAAATGTTAAAATGGGGTATCTATGGAGTAACTGGCGAAGTTATGTCATGACTCAGATATCAAACGTTCTTTCTATGGTCGTTATAGATGTAGTCATTACTGCAATAAACAGCAGTCTGTACCAGCATTATAACTTAACTTGGTCCAGTTTCCGTAAAGTAATGAATCATTTCTATAAACTACATGTAAAATATACTATAGAAAACATGTATACTTCCATTACATTTAATTCAAAATTATTATTAACCCTTTAAATGCAGGAAAGTGTACTGGCATTTGCTACACGAGCCCTCTGATCAGGAGACAAGTGTACTGACATTTGCTACACGAGCCCTCTGATAAGGAAACACGTGTACTGACATTTGCTACACGAGCCCTCTGATCAGGAGACAAGTGTACTGACATTTGCTACACGAGCCCTCTGATCAGGAAACAAGTGTACTGGCATTTGCTACACGAGCCCTGTGATCAGGAAACACGTGTACTGACATTTGCTACACGAGCCCTCTGATCAGGAAACAAGTGTACTGGCATTTGCTACACGAGCCCTCTGATCAGGAAACAAGTGTACTGGCATACTGATCAGGAAACAAGTGTACTGACATTTGCTACACAAGCCCTCTGATCAGGAAACACGTGTACTGGCATTTGCTACACGAGCCCTCTGATCAGGGTGTACACTGATTGTCATGCCATTGCCTGTAGCTAATGTATGCATTTCATGCTGAATGGCCTATAATTTAACACTGTTGAACCAGTCCATTTCGAATATGCAGTATTCGAAAGGGTTAAAACAAAACAAAAACTGGTCTTTATTAATGAAAAATAAGACATTGTTATTTTAAGAGCAAAACTGTACTAGTTAACCCTTTGCCCCATGAATAGTCCTTAACTCATTCCCTCCGAGACTATTTTTAGACCCAATCTCTTTGAATTAATCTACAGGAAAGGAGCATTAACTATAGAAAAGGAGAATTTTAGAATAGTGTAGTTTTGAAACCAATGTGATAAATGTCATACAAACACCATTGTGATAAATAGAGCATTTGCTCCATAGGAGCAAATGCTCTATTTATCACAATGGTTTCAATGAATAAGTTTTACAGAGGCGCAAAAAAGCGTCAGGTGTGTGTGTGGGGGGGGGGGGGGGGGGGGGGAGTTATGATGATCATATGAATATTAAGAAGCTGAATTTCTATAATGGTATCAACAAAAAATCGTGACAGAAATTATAGACTCAGCTCTACATGTCTTAAGCAAACAGAGCAGATTCTGATCAGACGTCTCCTACAACAGCCATCTGATCTGGGTCTACTTTGTCTGCAAGGCATTAAACATGGACCTATGGAGTAAAGGGTATATAAACTTTACTGACAGATGATTTTTGATGATTAAAAAGTTAAAAATCTGTCTTTAGAATTAAAAGAATGATATATAAACTTTACTGACAGATGATTTTTGATGATTAAAAATTAAAACCCCCTCGTTAAAAGAATTATATGAATTTTGTTCCCAAAATAAAAAAATAAATTAAAGATGTTTGTACGACATGTATGCCTCCGATAACAATGGCAGTCAGCCAACAATTGGGGGAGTCAACTCAGTATGCCTCCGATAACAATGGCAGTCAGCAAACAATTGGAGGAGTCAACTCAGTATGCCTCCGATAACAATGGCAGTCAGCCAACAATTGGGGGAGTCAACTCATCACGACCAATCTCCCGAACAAATATAAAGACTCTAAACAAAAAGGTCAATGAGTTGTTGATCTCTTGATGGGAAACCATTTGGTCTATCAACCAACTGACATATAAACAAGGGGGGCATTATTAGTGATGGGAAGACGTAACTAAAACCTCATTAGCGTTTTCTCTAATGAATATCTATGCATGAACTGATTACTTTTATAGGTAAAATACTAAAACAGAACCGTTGGCTTAGAAAAACTGCATGACCAGATCTAAGTTTTTTTCAAAAGAAAACTCAGCAGCTTATGATAAGGCAGGTTATGCAAGAGCTGTCTAATCTGGGTCAATGCTGTTTGAATGAATGAATCAATTGGTTTTACACCAGCACAATACTGTATACGTTACTATTCTGCCAGGACAAGAGAAAAGTAGCTGGATCCACATCTCATTTAAATGAGCTAAAAATATGGTGTATGGGTCCAGAAACACCTGCTGGAGAATCTGAGCTGCAGAAAATTCCAATCACTATTGTTTTAACCCTTTACTCCATATAAACGCTGTTCTATACCTTTGCAAACAGAGTAGACCCTGACCAGACAGCTCCTGTAGGAGCTGTCTGGTAAAGGTCTGCTCTGTTCGCTTATGCAATAGTTTATGCCTTCGACAAAAAAATACTTGTGTCATTTCTTAAAAGTTTAACTATTTATTGTGGATAAGTCATTATTCCTTATATGAATATTCATTAGGTAAATCATTATTGCTTACATGAATATACATAAGGTAAAGGGATGTATGTACGCAACACATATTCCTCAATATCAGACTAGAACAAGTACAAAGAAATGCGGATTTTCACACAAAGAACTGTTCAAGGTACACTAAATTTAACATGTTTTCATCACAAGTCCAAACTTTTCTTTCATAACCTAATAATTGTATGTACTCACAGACAGATGCCGTGGTATAACATAACACTTTGTGTGCTGGTCTGCAAATGACAAGGGCACATGAAGTCAGTACTGAGTAATTAATTAACCCTTCGCTTGCTATTCTCGTCAATATACCTACCTGTAAATAGTGAAGACCCAGATGAGACAGCTCCTGCAGGAGCTGTCTCATCAGGGTCTGCAATATTTACAAGTTGATTGTGCAACTAGTGCACTCCACAGCAGTGACTGCACAGCCAAATACTTGTACACAGCGAAGATATATGTAATTATACAACAGGGTATGGGTAAAGAAGGAGAAATGTATTTTAAAATTCAGCAAGAGAAGGGTTAAACTGTATCTACAAGCCTTACTGACCAAACATCTTACATATGTGACTAATCATCACCATACTTGGTACATGACAAGCTCATCAGAAATATCTTGTAGCTTATATACAGTATAACCTCTCTTAACTGGAATTCTAGTAGATAAGAATTTAGACACTTTTAGGCAGGTGGCTGCTTAATGCAGAGTGAAAGTCATGCAGAAAGCTCCTAGAGGAGCTTTCTGCATGACTTTCACCCTGCATTAAGCTGCCACCTGTCTCCAAGACCGATATTCATATTAAATTTAACAGCCGGTTAAGAGAGGTTTTACTGTATATCATAATTACATATATTGCTAACATGATCATAAACACTGAATAACAGTAAAAGATTATTAATCCTTGCACTAAAAATAAGAACAATTACATATGGCACTGTAACACAGGTTGAGAGTCAAGCAACAGTTCCTCTGGGAGCTTTCTGTATGACTTTCACCATGCATTAAGACGCCGTTCTCAATTCTTCTTTAACACTCATATTAGTGAGGTTTAACCGAATGTCTTAAAACAGGAGATTACAAGCTAAGCAGGAAAGCACTTAGAAATAATTAATTATGCAAGAAATAAGTTAGATCTTTATATACAGAGGGAATGCTTAGGGGGGAAATCAAAACATAGAGGTACATATAAGGAATTTTTAAGCGGCATTGAATGTAAAGATTAGTAAACAATATCGTGCAATATAAAATTTCTCCAACCACCTAAACATAGAGGTTAGACCTTAATCCACGCAATAGTTCAACAGGCCTTGGTTTAGCTGATCAGTCAGTAGAATTTTCTTGTGCAGCAGCTTATATATCAAACAGATCCATACAAAAGTGTTATTTTCAAAAGACAACAAAATGTGATCCCTGACAAAGCGATCAAACAAGCCTTTTCTTCAGGTAGACGCCTTTTTACACCATTGCGAACAAAGTAGACCCAGATCAGACAGCCCAGGGTCTGCTCCTAAAGACAGGTGACAGCTTAATACAGGGTGAAAGTCATGCAAACATCCACTTGCCTAAAAGTATCTTAACCCATTCTCTCATATTGATGCCTTTTGACGCCTCTGTAAAAAGCATGTTTTGAAACCATTGTGATAAATAGAGCATTAGCTCACAATGATTTCATAACTATACAATTCTAAAATTTTACTTTTTTCTAGTAAATGCTCCTTTTCGCTAGACTAATAAAAGAGTTTGGGTCTAAAAATAGCCTATGAGGGAATGGGTTAATTCTTCTCCACCAGAATTCCGGTTTAGAGGGGTTTTACTCTATTGGAAACTTTGAGCCGTTCAAGCCTTACATAGTGAGCTACTATGGTATTTTGTGTCTTTACTATAACTTCGGGACAAGATGCAATCTATGTGACAATAAATCTAGATAAGCACTGCTACCAATCTAAAACACAAGACCGGATCAAAACACAAACATTTTTGTAGCCATAAAATATCAGTGTTCTAAACCTGCATACAAAACAATGTTGGCTTAAAGTTCTTGTACAAAAATAATTAACCCTTTACTCCATGAATATTCACATAAGAAACAATGACATCATCAATATTAAAAAAAAGTACCTAGTTATAGTCACTTTCAGTCTGAATGACTGCTCAGCCGACTGTACATTTACTCCCCTGGTCATTGAGTCATTTGCCTCCAATATTTAACACTGCTAACATACCGGTATATGCTAACTAGATTTATTGTTACAAGAGCTCATGGATACAGGATTTTTTTGCCATGGCAGAAGTTGCAGAATTGTATCTATATGATAAGCAAACAGAGCAGACCCTGATGAGAAAGCTGTTTCATAAGCCTATTTATCTGGTGGTGCGCTGATTGTAATTGTGTTGAAAGGCATATTAACCCTTTCTCTCATATAAACGTGTTTTCACGCATCTGCAAACAGAGTAGACCCAGATCAGATGGCTCGTAGAGGAGCCGTCTGATCAGGGTCTACTCTGTTTGCTAATAGAAGTTCAAAGATCTGTGTCTTTACTTTCTAAAATGGCTACAAAACTCCACCTTCCATATTTCATAATAACCTTTTTGTCCATGAATATTCAGTAGGTATTGAAATCTGTAATAAACATAGAACAGGGAAAGTGTTAATGGAGTAAAGGGTTATACTAATAAACAAGAGGTCCAGCCTGACTAAAAATATGCCTGTCCATGGTACAATTTCGTAGGAACTTCTACAAACAAAGGGACATAACTCAAAAGTGTCTGAAGCAATACCTGGTTATTGAATTTGATTGACTGCCCGCATGCCTACCATGGTTAAAAACATATTACATTCGATCTGTGGGTGGGTGTATAAAAAGTGATATCAAGCAATTCCAGATTTTATGAGAAGGAATTAAGGATAAAAGTGAAATCAGTTTGATTTTTTTTACATTGAGTGTTAAGACGTATAAATGCAAAATAAAGATATGATGCCACGAAACAGTAAAGACTAAAAGAAAGAGCAAGTTGTTGGACCAACATTTAATTCTTATTGCAATAAAACTGCAAGTTGGACCAATATATAATTCTGATTGCAATAAAACTATAAAGAATGGTACATTTAAGTAATACACGTAGAAGCAATATTTATGCAAAACAGAAGCTAAAATCGACATTAACGCTTTACTACATGAACATGCCTTTCTATGCATTGGCAAACAGAGTAGACCAAGATCAGATTGCTCCTGTAGGAGTCAATTGACCAGGGTCTGCTGTTTCCTTATGAAATAATATAGATATGACTACATTTTCTGCCATTAAAACTTCTTTTAAAGTGTCGTCTGCAATAACAATTTCATATTAAATATAATTCTAAACTAAATAATAAAGGTATATTAGTAAAACATTTGTTTTTAAAACCTGTATGCTTGTGCTATAATAATACAGAAAACAGTGAAGTCCCAGGTCAGATGCCGTCTTTAAAAGGCGTCATCTGACCTGGGACTGCACTGTTCTCAATGGTGCCAACAGGCGACATTGGCGCCGAAAGAGTTCAATAATCACAGCACCAAACACTTTGGAGAGTGATGAGACGTTGAGTTGCTCCGTGTCTCATCTGGATCCAAACTGTTTACACAGATAATCACAGATTTGCTATTGGCAGTAAAAGAGTTAGCCCAATCCATGTCCAATATTCATAGAAATGATGACGTCATGAATATTTTTGCTACTGATTTGTTATGATTTACAGTAGAACCTCTCTATAACGGCCACTAAATTGTGTTAATTAGTTGGTCTATAGGGCAGGTGGCTCCTTAAAGCAAGACGAAAGTAAAACAGAATGCTCCTGTAGGAGCGTTCTGTTTTACTTTCACCTTGCTTTAGGCAGCCACCTGCCTTTAATACTTTATATAATTTAGTGGTCGTTATAGAGAGGTTTTACTGTACACAGGATGTTTTGGCTTAGGCAGAAACTGTTGAATCATGTCTGTATTTTACCATAAGCAGAACAGATCTGGGTCTACTCTATTTGCAAATGCGTGAAAAGGCATTAAAAGGGCATTAAACCATATGAGCCTACTTGATGTCACAAAATACCAAAGACAATAAATATGTCTAGAGTTCAACAATTGCACAAAATGCTACATAAACATGTATAAAACACAAATAACACGTACACACCAGGGTCCATGCTTATTAAACTTTTAGTTGAGTCTGAGTACGTTCTCAAGCTTTTGATTGGTCAGATTTGAGCCTCTGGCTCAAATCTGACCAATCAAAAGCTTGAGAACTCAAATCTGACCAATCAAAAGCTTGAGAACAAAACTCAGACTCAACTAAAAGCTTTATAAGCATGGACCCAGAACTTCTTTAACATAAACATGTATAAAACACAAGTAACACATACACACCAGAACTTCTTTAACCCTTTCCTTGTTAAATATTCATATAAAATATAATGACATAATGAATAATTATCAGATGAGTTTATAGAATGGCATATACAGTGTTCCCTCCCTACAACGTTCTCTCAATAAAGATTCCCTCCTTACAACAACGTTTGTCACTGTTTCCGAAACAACAAGGCTCCGGAAACAACTTTTTCCATCGTATTTTCTTTATGCATCCATCAAACCCTATGTTGTGACCACTCTTTAGAATCGTCACTATGTGACGATTCTAAAGAGTGGTCAAAACATAGGGTTTGATAGAGGCATAACGGTTTTAGTTCTCGAAATACACCTTATCTGGGAATCTGCAAAACAAGCTAATTATTATGTTTGATTTTCCCTCCCTATAACAACTCCCTCTGAACAACACATACAATCTTCGTATCCCAAAGGGTGTCATTGTAGAGAGGTAGCACTGTATGCACATGAATTTTAAGTATTGATAGAAACTGTAGAGTCTGATCTACTAGGATTACATAAGCATACAGAGCAGACCTTAATCAGACACCTCCTACTGAAGCCATCTGATATGGGTCTACTCTGTTTGCAAAGGCGAGAAAAAGTTTGTTCTGTATGCTTATGGAGATATATCGATTTGAATGTACAGTTTCAACCATGGCCATAAATTGTAAATATGCCATTATAAAAAAATCAGCTAAAAAATATGCATGGTGTTATTATTTCTTAACCCTTCGCATGCTGTTCACGTCAATATACCTACCTGTAAATAGTGATGACCCAGATGAGACAGCTCCTTCAGGAGCTGTCTCATCAGGATCTGCACTATTTACATATTGATTGTGCAACCAGTGCACTCCGCAGCAGTGATTGCACAGAGAAATAATTGTACACAGTGAAGATATATGTAATTAAACATCAGGACATGGGTAAAGAAGAAGAAATGTATTTTTAAATTCAGCAAGAGAAGGGTTAACTGAATACTTATCACGTAAAGGGATATGAAGTTACTTTAGATAGGTTTAACTAAGTATCAATATATTTACACAAACTCCTTGTTAACCCTTTCACTGTGAGAAATCGGCCCCTAATGTCCTCTGTAAATAGTGCAGACCCAAATAAGAAGGCTCCAAGAGGAGCTCTCTCATCAGGGTCTGCACTGTTTGTCATGTTACACTTTTCTTATGAAACAAATGTCTGAATATTCAGAGCAAGTTTGACCAGTTTGAATTTTGGAAAAATTCATTTGAAAATTCATCAATGAAAGGGCTAAATCCATATGTTCACGCACAGATCTAAACAGACAATTTATTGCACATATATTTTACTGCAGCCTATGACTATATCTATTTGTTTTGTAAAATAGAATATAAAAATACTTATAGATATACTCATCCATTACAAAACATTAACATACAAAAGACGAAGCAAAACCACAAAATATATTGTTCCGTAATTTTTACTGTTTCTAATTCCACTTTTGGTGACTTGATCCCACTTCAATGCGACTCAAACAGTTGTTTCCATGAAATCTGTATACTAAGTTTGAGAAAACAAGAGTGTGTTTGTGAAACACTTAGCCCCCGACCTTTGACCCTGAAGGATGACCTTGACCTTTGACCCATGGACCAGGGAGTTAAAAGCGACAAATCGTCTTTGAGTGGTGAACATTTGTGCCAGATAACTTTAAAATCCATTCACAAATAAAAAAGTTATAGAAGGGACACAAAATTTTGGACGTACGGATGGAAGGACAGACAATGCGATTACTATATGCCCACCGTTGAAACTGCTTTCAATACAATTCAAGTCTTTGTCTACACAATGTTTGGTGTCTTTCCTAACTAAAGTCATTTACAACAAACTGCCATGCAGATTCAGCCTGCCCAAAGACTTAAGCAATCTTAAAACTAGAATGTTTCTATGAAAAATTTGGTTAAAAATCAAGTCATCAGTCTGCAAAGTGTAAAAAGAATCTAGACATAACTAAACTTTGCTCATGTTATTGTATTTCCTATGATGAATGATAAAAGTCCCTTTTTATCAGCCTTCAAGCTGAGATATACTATAACCACTCATGCAAGTAATATATCATGAATATAAAGGATAAGTTATTTATTATTTTAGAAACAATTATTAACAATAAAACCTGTTTTAAGAGAACATCATTTGAAAAAAACTGAAGCCTTAAGAAACAGGTGATTGCCAAATGCAGGGCAAAGTAATACAGAAAGCTCATCCAGGAGCTTTCTGCATTACTCTGCATTACACTATTTGTCTCAATCTCTAGTTCTATATATGTGCTTTATTCCTTTGAAATTTGCATTTATTTATCTCATTTCCTTATTTTACTGAATGATTTAACAAACTTGGATTGCAGACGACAATTAGAAATTTGGCGCCGAAAGGGTTAAAAACATTATGTAAATGAATATTCATGAATTTATTAATTCATGCATAAATGTTCATTAGGGAAACAAGTAAACAGACTTTAACCCTTTCCTTCATATAAACGGGTTTTCACACATTTGAAAACAGAGTAGACCCAGATCAGACAGCTCCTATAGGAGCTGTCTGTTCAGGATCTGCTCTGTTTGCTAATGGAATTTGATTGATCAAGTTTCTTTACTTTCCAAAATGGTAACAGTTTCCCGCCTCCCATATTTGATTTTAACTATTTTGCCCAAAAACATTTTCAGTAGGTACTGAAAGGAAAAGGGTTAAAAGGCATATCTTCTACACAGCTGAATCAGTAACAACAGGACTGTTACAAGAAATGTTACACAAATGAATGAATGAATGACTTCAATGCCTGTCTACTTGAAATAATAACCCCTTACCAAATAGGGAGACAATTCTAAAGTGTGGTAACAACATGAGGTTTGCAGGAGAAATGACAATTTTAGTATTTGGGTATGCACATTTATCTGTAGCTCTGTGATTCAGACACTGTTTTACCTGGCATCAGGATTCAAACTATATGCAAAGGCTATCATAAATTTACCATCATTGTTTAAAAGAAAAGTTAAAACTAAAAGAGAAATAATATCAATATGTAATACTGTAAAGGTAAAACTATTAAAAAAACGTTTAATCCTTTACTCCAATAAATCATATTTAGAAATAATGACATCGTGAATATGAATTAGATTAAATGTTATCAATAGCACAATGGCACAGGAATGTTTGGCCATGGCAGAAACTGTAGAATCATATCTATATTACATTATAAGCAAACAGAGCAGACCCTGATCAGATGGCTCCTACAGGAGCCATCTGATCTGGGTCTACTCTGTTTGCAAAGGTGTATATATGGAGTAAAGGGTAAAGGAAGAGGAAATAATGAGCCAATGAAGAATATCATGGCAGCTAAAATAGTCTTTAACTACTGCACTGCAAGGGTGTGTCAACAATTACCGTTACTGCAAATAAATCAATATTTTAAAGGGCAAATATGCATAATACAGCAATTGCCCCTTAACCTATTACCTCATAGGCTATTTTTAGATTTGAATAAATCTACCAAAAAGGAGCATTTACTAGAGAAAAGAAATAATTAGAATTGTGTAGTTTTTAAACTATATGATAAATAAAGCATTTGCTCCTATGGAGCAAATGCTCTATTTATCACAATAGTTTCAACAAGATGTGTTTGTGAAACACTATGCCCCCTCATATATTTGACCTCTGACCTTGACCTCTGACCTTGACCTTGACATGTCACCCCTCAAAATGTGCAGCCTCATGAGATACACAAGCATGCCACATATCAAGTCTCTATCTCTACTGGTCCAAAAGTTATGGCCAATGTTAAAGTCGGCGATTTGACCCATATATTTGACCTCTGACCTTGAAGGATGACATTGACCTTGACACGTCACCCCTCAAAATGTGCGGCTTCATGAGATACATATGTATGCCAAATATCAAGTCTCTATCTATACTGGCTCAAAAGTTATGACCAATGTTAAAGTTGCTGACAAACAAACAGACAAACAGACAGACAGACAGGGCAAAAACAATATGCCCCCGACTATCGTCTATGGGGGCATAAAAAGTGACGTTTACAGAGGCTTCAAAAGGCATTAATATGGGGTAATGATTTAACAAATTTAGTCATTGTGATGGTGAACAAGTGAGTGAGGTTTGAAACAATGTTGAAACTAACAAAATGTCAAATGTCAATATGTGTACATATGAAAGTTTGCCATTTCTTTGTTTAACCCATTTCCGCATATTGACGCCTTTTGACGCTTCCTTAAAAGTCACTCTATGAAACTATTGTGATAAATATGGCAGGAGCAAATGCTCTATTTATCACAATGATTTCAAAAAAATGACTTTTACAGAGGCTTCAAAAGGTGTCAGTCAATATGAGGGTATGGGTTAAAATGCCAAAAATTACCACTGACATTATTTTTTGTCAAAAGTTTGACTCAATAAATTATTGTTTGTATTGGTTTTGTTTGTAGATTTTATATCATACATATTGTAGAATATGCGCATAGAGAGTTTTCACAAAATTGTCAACGCCCAGGGCACAGAGTTACAAATTATGACGTCTAAACGTGATTATCTAATCCTATCTTCAAATAAAATGGCGTACTCCAAACAAACACATTGCTTATAAAGTGTGTGCCTATAAAAGTACATTCGCAAGTCCTCGTCTGATTGAATGATACATGTCAAAACGGCACAGATGTATCTAACTGGACATCTCTGTGATAGAGCACATGTGTACTCGTACCACCCGTATTATGGGGCTATGGGTTAACAAATTTAGCCATTGTGATGGTGAACAAGTGTGTGATGTTTAAAATAGATAACTGTACAAATGTTGAAACTTGTCACAAAATGTCAAATGTCAATATGTGTACAAATGATAGTTTACCATTTCTTAGTTTAACCCATTTCCGCATATTGACGCCTTTTGACGCTTCTGTAAAACTCACTCTATGAAACTATTGTGATAAATAGAGCATTTGCTCCACAGAAGCAAATGCTCTATTTATCACAATGGTTTCAAAACTACACAATTCTGAAATTTTCCTTTTCTCTAGTTAATGCTCTTTTTTGGTAGATTTAATCAAAGAGGTTAGGTCTAAAAATAGCCTAAGTGGGAATGGGTTAAATTGTGAATATACATTGAAATGCACACTGTATGCCTTTGCCATATTTGGTAATCTGTTTCGTAAATGGCCAAAGGCATTATTGAATTCTGACAGCTAATAATAAAACTGAAACTGAAACCGACAACATTTTTTCTTAACCATGAAAATGGCCACAACGACACCAAGGCTATGGGTATGACTTGTTATCTTAACTCTTTACTCCATAAATACGCCTTTCTACACCACTGCAAGCAGAGTAGACCCAAAACTTACTGTGTACATATGCTGTTATAATTATTATTGTTATGATACCACATTTATATAGCGCTCTTTTCACACATGATATGTAAAAAGCCTTAATATGAAGGAGAGGGTCAAGATAATGCAAGGTATTTTACACATCCAAGCAGCAGAAATCTGAAATATTATGTCCTAGTGTCTGACTTTTTTCATGATCATAAAAACATTCATATGTAACACACTTATCAAATATAAGCTCTGTGGTGAGAATAGATACCTTCAAGAGTGGGCCAACAGTACAGACACATGCCATTTATCACACACAAGGAACAAACCGTCTACATTTTCATCCTTAAAGCTGATTAACACTTTCCCTCATATAGACGTGTTTTCACGCATTTTCAAACAGAGTAGACCCAGATCAGATGGCTCCTAGAGGAGCCTTCTGATCAGGGTCTGCTCTGTTTGCTAATGGAATTTGATAGATCTGTTTATTTACTTTCTAAAATGACTACAATATTCCACCTTCCACATTTCATTATAGCTATTTTGACCATGAATATTCAGTAGATAATGAAATTTTGAATAATTATAGAACAGGGAAAGGGTTAACACTTTCCTTCACAAAAACGCTTTTTCACATCTTTGCAAACAGAGTAGACCCAGATCAGACAGCTCCTGTAGGAGCTGTCTGATCTGGGTCTACTCTGTTTGCTCGTGACATGATCTTGGCCTGATTTTACAACTTTTTGTCAAAGCAAACAATTCCGTTGAAAACCTTTACAGTACAAATATTCAGCTTATAAAGATGTCGTCATTTCTGACCTGTTGAACAGGGAAAAGGTTAATTTAGATTATCATCTGCAATGTTTAAATATCTGTTCTAACTTTACCAAAAGTGTACACCTTGATTAGTAACAGAATCTTTAATACTCTATGAATATTCATGACTCATCTATTATGAATATTAATTATTTTATACTGTTATATAAAACAAGCTTATACAGAGCCATATAGTGCAGAATCAAATCTAAGATAATCTACAAGCAAATACAGCAGACCCTGATCTGACGGTTCCTATATGAACTATCTGATCTAGGTCTACTATGATTGCAAAGGTATAAGAAGGCTTCTCTTTCCCTCATACAAATGCTTTGCAGTGTAGATCCTACAGGAGCCATCTGATCATAATGCCATAGTCTGCTCTGTTTCCTTATAAAATCATCAGACTCTCCTGTTTTTAACAATACTAAAAATGTGTACATATATGCTATTATAAAATAAATAAATCTTTCTGTTATCATTATTTCTTACATGAATATTCAACAGGGAAAGGATTAATGCATTAACACTGTACTCCATGAATATTCATGAAGAAATAATGACATCAGGAATATTTTTTTTTTTTATAATAGTAAATGGACACCGGAATATTCGGCCATGAGAGAAACTGTAGAATCATATCTATATTATATATCATAAGCAAACAGAGCAGACGGCTTGTATTGCAGCTGTCTGATCTTGGTCTACACTGTTTGCAAAGGTGTACAAAGGTGTATGAGTCAAGGGTCAATATCTATACTGTTTACCCTGAAAGCTTCTTTTCTCATGTACAAATGACTAATATCAGGTAAAATATCAATATACAATGGCACTTTGCCCTTTGATCCTCGGCTTCTTATGATTATGCATCTTTAACCACCTGCTGGATGAATATCCATGCAAGAAACTGTCCACAATGAATAGTCATGCAAGACACTGTCCACAATGAATATCCATGCAAGACACTGTCCACAATGAATAGTCTTGCAAGACACTGTCCACGATGAATATCCATGCAAGACACTGTCCACGATGAATAGTCATGCAAGACACTGTCCACAATGAATATCCATGCAAGACACTGTCCACGATGAATATCCATGCAAGACACTGTCCACAATGAATAGTCATGCAAGACACTGTCCACAATGAATATCCATGCAAGACACTGTCCACGATGAATATCCATGCAAGACACTGTCCACAATGAATATTCATGCAAGACACTGTCCACAATGAATATTCATGCAAGACACTGTCCACAATGAATATTCATGCAAGATCTTGCCCACAATGAACAGTCATTTTTTAAAGGGTCGAACTTTCAGTTAGAGTAATCCCAAAGTTCGAGTTATCCAAGTTCGAGATATCACTGTTCCACTGTATTAAAAAATCTATTGCCACACAGTACAGAGTCAGACCTGTAAAAGATACAAGCAAACAGAGCAGACCACGATCAGACCACTCCCATGAGAGCTGTATCATCTGCGTCTACTCTACTGGCAAATGGGTGGAATTATCAATTGAGTAAAACGTTATACATGTATATTGCTGTCATGGTTTTCAATCGAACAAGTTTGGAAAAGTAAATGATTTCATCTCACACATTTTCCGTGACTTATTTCCACAATCCAGTATAATCACGTTCAACCATCTGCTAGCGGAGTAAAAGAAATTTGGTTGCATGATTTTTCATCCACATCATTTTCAACCCTTTACTTCATGAATATTCATGTATTATTAATTTATTAAAGAAACAATGATATCATGAATATTAATAAGATGAATTTTATAGGTATATATGCACACATGAATGTTCGTTCATCTCTGGTAGAAATTGCAAAATCAGATCTATATCATTCTTTAGCAAACAGAACAGACCCTGATCAGATGGCTCCTACAGGAGCCATCTGATCTGGGTCTACTCTGTTTGCAAAGTCGTAGAAAGGCGTATTTATGGAGTAAAGGGTTAAAAGGTGTATCTATGGGTTCCAGACCTTTGCAAACATAGTAGACCCAGATCAGACAGGCCAGGTAGGGGCCATTTGATCAGGGTCTACTCTGTTTGCTCATGAAATTATAACAGATTTGACCCTACACTTTCAACCAGTACCAAACAATCCTGTGTACATATGTTTTGTCTGTGGAGTAAAGAGTTACATTCAAAAGCATCAAACACTCTGAATTCTGATGAGAAGGTAAGTCAACTTGTCGTCTCATCTGGGTCCACACTGTTTAAAAAAGTCAGCATCATTTCACCCGTAGCAATACCAAATGTCAATAAAACTGCAACATCTCTCTTTGTGTTGTGACATCTATAAGCAATAATTCCTCTCAGTATCTATTCCTATACGGGGTGTTAGTTATCCCCAGGATTCACCCTTTGGCGGACGTTCAACGAGTTTCTTTAATTCTATATGCAAGTCATGGAAATTTATTCGGATCTGGGGATCATGTTCCCAACATTTCAGCATCAGTTTATGCATAGAATCTGGGGTGCCTGATGGTGCTGGCATCCTGTAGCCTGGAACAGAAACATACAACTTGTGAGGTGATGGTTACATAAAAAGCTCTGCTATACCAAAATCAACCTTTAGGAAAATGCAGATAGTGAAGAACCAAATCAGCCCCAGCATTTTAAAAGAGGCGTCTGATCAGGCTCTACACTGTCTATCACAAAATTCAATAAATAAGAACAGACTGATTAGAGGTCCACATAAGATTTTTACAAACATTTTCTTTTTTTCTTGACCAAACCTGTGTTGCGACCACTCTTTAGAATTGTCTCGAGGAGACGATTCTAACGAGTAGTCACAATATAGGATTTGGTTGAGAAATAACAATTTTAGTATTTGAGTAATGGTTGCTCTGGACTGCAAGCAGTGCAAAAACTATCAGAAGCAATGCTTTAACCGTTTCCCTGTTCAGTTCTATGTTTATTCCAAATTTCAATACCTACTGAATATTCATGGACAAAATAGTTCTAATGAAATATGAAAGGTGGAACATTGTAGCCATTTTAGAAAATAAAGAAACAGAACTATCAAATCCATAAGCAAACAGAGCAGACCCTGATCAGAAGGCTCCTCTAGGTGCCGTCTGATCTGGGTCTACTCTGTTTGCAAATGCGTGAAAACACGGTTATATGTTCACACCAGATCAAGATGAGACTTATGCCCTATCTTGTCGTTTCAATATTCCCACATGCTTGTAAGACATGGACGCTGACAGCGTAACCGGAGATTACAAGCTAATCTATAGAAATGAGATGCAACAGAAGGATCCTAAACATCTCTTACAAGAGCAACATAAACAATGAAGAAGTACGCAGTCACTTTTGGGCACTGATTGGCCCCTATGAAGAGCTTATGGCCCCTATGAAGAGCTTAACTATAATTAAGAAAAGGAGGTTGAGATGGTATGGTCATGTCTCCCGCTCAATAGGCCTCACCAAGACAATTCCCAAGTGAACAGTTAATGAGGCAAGGAAGAAAAAGGAAGAGATAGGAAGATAAAAATGAGGAATGGACAGGTTTAAACTTTGAAACGTCTCAGAGAGCAGTTGAAGACGGAAAGAAGCGGAGGGGATTGTCATGAAAACAGCTAAGATGCCCTACGTACCGACTAGGTTAAGTGAAAAGTGAAGTGAAGTGATTCATGGAGTAAAAGATTAAGTAGCCACCATAATCATTTGAGTCTCATGTGGCTTCACACAGACAGGCAAACTGAGTAGAACCAGACATGAGGTCTCAGATCGAGGTCTCAGATCAGGGTCTCTACTGTCATTCCAAAAAGAACCCTCAAAACAGCACTTTCTACTTTTAACCGTTTCCCTCATATAAATGTTTTTTCACATCTCTGCCAACAGAGTAGACCCAGGTCAGATGGCTCATGTAGGAAACCCCTGAGCAGGGTTTGCTCTGATTGTTTATGAAATTATAATAGATCTGACTCTACTTTTTCTATTATTAGCAAAAACTAATGTACAGTATAACCTCTCTATAACGACCACTAAATTACATACAGTTGAACTTCGATAACTCGAACTTCAAGGGACCGTACAAATTAGTTCCACATAAGTGGAGTTCGAGTCATCCGATTTCTAATCTGAACATTTTCTCAAGACCACAGCTTAATACAGGTCTAAAGTTATGCTGAAAGCTCCTGTATTAAGCTGTCATATGTGTTTCTAGATACCTGTAGCGATACATTTTAGAGCAATTCTGCATTTAAGTTTTGCAGGGACTGAACTTTTTGTTCAAGTTATCCCAAAGTTTGAGTTATCCGAGTTCGAGATATCGAAGTTCAACTGTATAAGTGTTTTGTGTAAGCGACCACCTGCAATAAATACAAAATAACTAACACAATTTAGTGGCCGTTATAGAGAGGTTTTACTGTATACAAATGCCATTATAAAAAAATCAGCTGATAAATGAATATTCATTAGGGAAAGGGTTAAAGTGATAGCATTTACTTACAACAAGTTTAAAAATACCTAAAAATTACATAAACAATTTGTTTATATACTGAAAAGAAATATATCACAAGAAAACCGATCAAATTAGTGCTGAAGAAAACAAAGCCTTCATGTATAAAATTGATACTGAAGACCCCAACGGTATTTGCCGATGTTTTAATATTTATTCAATTTGCGTTTAATTTTGTTACTGTTCGACAAAGGTCGATAATACTTTTTGTACAAATTTGTTATAAAACAAAACAATTATAAGGTTCGACGAAAGCGGTTTATTTTGCATCACAGGGGCATTTTTTTTATAATTTCAAGTTGACAACCTTCATAAGAATGATTGATCATAATAAATACCATGTTTTTTTATGTTATTGAATGTGTTTTTTGTTGGAACTATCACTTTTAAAACTATTTACTATCTTAAAGTTAAATCCAAAAAAAGCTACAATTCAAACTTGATCAGTATCTGCAAGGATTTAGAAAAAAATCCATAAAACCTAAAATTTCTGGAAAATTTCTAAAGTCAAACCATGGTAATTCAGTGAAATATCAAGGTAGCGTAGCAAATTCAAACTTCATATGTAACTCATTATAATAAAGCCACATACCAAATCTCACTTCAATATCTGTTACAGTTTTATAAAAAAAAAGTCCGTACAACCGAAGTGTGACACACAGAGTGCAAACCTATAGTCCTCTTCCGCCTTGCTGGTAGGAGACTAAAAACAAGAGCACCGCAAGCGGGTGCAAACGCTCGTCTGTTATCATTTTGGTATGTGTGGATAGGCCTTGTCAAGATGAACATGCATACCAATTGAAAAATTGAAGAAGTTTTGGTCAATGTCAAGATTTCGGAGATGACAACGACGACGTGGACGCCAAAGTTACGACAATAGCTTGTGATTTCTTTGAAACAGATGAGCTAATAAGATTCATTTGAACTACATACCTGGACAAGTACATTAACCATTTGCACTATTTGTCATATAATTGCACTTTCACGCATATGCAGAGAATACCCAGATCAAATGGCTCCTATAGGAGCCATCTGATCAGGGTCTGCTCTGTTTGCTTATGGGAATTTATAGATCTGATTATGCAGTTTCTACAACAGTGAAAGAATGTCCTTTTCCATGTTCTATATTATTGATTCTGTTCAAGAATATTCATGAAGTGAAGAAACTTGAATAAATGTAAAACAGAGAGTGTTCAGAAATACAGCCTAAACTGAGGTAATCTAATACCATTCTATATTTCTAATCACGATGTCTTCTTATGACATTGCAGTATATTTTTTCAAGTATAAGTATTAACCCTCTACTCCATAAATACACCTTTTCAAACAGAGTAGACCCTGATCAGACGGCTCCTATAGGAGCCGTCTGATCAGGGTCTGCTCTGTTTGTTTATGAAATAATATAGATATGATTCTACAGTTTCTGCCATGGCCAAACATTCCTGTGTTCATATGCCAATGAAAATCTAATTATAATTCATGATACCATTATTTTACACATGAATATTCATGGAGTAAAGGGTTAACTCTTTCCCTCATATAGACGCGTTTTCACAAATTTGCAAACAGATTAGACCCAGATCAGACGGCTCCTAGAGGAATATTTTGATAGATCTGTTTCTTTGCTTTCTAAAATGTCTAAAATGTTCCACTTTCCATCATCATCATCATCATCATCATCATCATCATCATCATCCTATATATCATTATAACTATTTTGCTAATGAATATGCAGTAGGTATTGAAATTTGGCCAATATACAGAACAGGGAAAGGGTTAAGACATGATCAGAGTGTAACTTGTTAACATTTGCTTCTCCATTACTTTTTATTTCAGGATAGAAATTTTCTGTGGTTGATGAGATGTTTCATATGTACAGTAAGACTCTCTCAATGCACGCGAGACTGACCTTGTTCTACACTCTCTCTTGCCACTGCATTTGTCCAGCCTGGGTACGGTGTCTTGCCGTCAGAGAAGATCTCCCACATCAGTATGCCAAAGCTCCATACATCACATGCTGTCGTGTACCTACCTGATAATACAAAAACATTTCCAGTCAAATATACAGTAGCAGGGTGCGTACAGACTTCCAGCTCTACAATTCCATATTTCCATGATAAATTTCAATTATTCATATTAAAGTGCAACTGGTGTCATAGTAACCCTAACCGGTGTTGCAGTAACCTTAATACTTTGGAAGTTATGATCCGGACATGGTGGACAGACATGGTGACTCCAGTATACCCCCCCCAAAAAACTTTGTTTGTGGGGTAATGAATACACATCTTGAAGGACAAAGAGTGGAGGCCCTGACCAGACACCATGTCAGTTCAATGATGGCTGATCAGTGTTTACTCTGTTTGCAAAGGTGTGAAGTAAGGGTGGTTACAACAAAGGGGTTGGTGGAGAAATAAAGGAGCTATTCTTGAAAATATTTTAACCCTTTCCCTGTTCTATGATTATTTCAAAACATACTGAATATTCATGGACAAAATAGTTGTTATGGAAGGTGGAATATTGTGGACATTTTAGAAAGTAAAGGAACAGGTCTATCAAATTCCATTTGCAAACAGAGTAGACCCTGATCAGACAGCTCCTATAGGAGCTGTCTGATCTGGGTCTACTCTGTTTGCAAATGCGTGAAAACACGTTTATATGAAGGAAAGGGTTTGATTTATTCCTCTTATCTAGGTCTCTGGGTAAACATAATGTTACCATAATTTAAAGCCTCAGGGGCCGTCCATTTGATGGGAATCTGTTTCATGCCGTCAGACACCGTATACTCCTCCTCTTCCCTCGACATCCCGAAGTCGGAAATCTTTACCACATTGCTCAAGCCGACTAGACAGTTACGAGCAGCCAGATCCCTGAAAACATATTACACCCAATTTCTGAACTGTACTTTAATAGGCATATTTAGAACATCTAAATATATATATAACTTATAAATTTGTCCTCCAAACCCTATTTTCCCGCTACTCATTTAAACTGTCTCTCCCAGACAAATCTGAGAAGCAGTAAGATACAATTTTGTTGAAAAAAAGAGGTATTTTTATAGATCCATATATATATATATGTTCGTCTGTCGTCATCGACAAAGACCATACACACTGTATCAACAACACTGCACTTTACAAATGGCTTACATACCCCCCAGTCCTTCCTACGGTACCTTATAATGGTTCATAGAGCTAAACTGTCATTGAGGAGTGTTTGTCTAATCCTTTTACTCAATAGATACACCTTTTAACCCATTCCCTCATATTGACGACCTTTGAAGACTCTGTAAAAGTCACTTTGTGAAACCATTGTATTAAATAGAGCATTTGCTCCTATAGGACCAAATGCTCTATTTATCACAATGGTTTCAAACTACAAAATTCTAAAAGTTTCCTTTTCTCTAGTAAATGCTCCTTTTCGGTAGATTCATTCAAAGAGGTTGGATCTAAAAATAGTCTTTGAGGTAATGGGTTAATGCCTTTGCAAACAGGATAAGAACCGTCTGATCTGGGTCTATTCTGTTTGCAAAGGAAAAGAAGGAAGTTGAGGGGCCACGGTCCCTTGATTATCGCAGAAATTAATTCGGAGAGTGTAAAGGGAGATAACTGATTTTTATAATATTGTTCTTTACTACTTTGTCTATCTTTATTGTTCTTTACTACTTTGTCTATCTTTAAGTAGAGTAATAAGGAGCCAACTTGGTAGACATCTAAGAGAGGTCAGAGGACAGACATTGATGGTCCCATAATGAGGTCAAACAGACCTCTATCAATGGACACTCCTGTGTCTAGGCAAAACACAGCAAAACCTGTCTTACGCAACTATTAAAAAGAGCTCTAATAGTGGGTCTTTAAGACTAGGTGTTAGCTAAATGCAAGTCATAAGTAATGCATAAAGCTCCTATCAAAGCTTTCGGCATAAATTTTCCCCTGTATGAAGCAACCACCTGCTTTTTTAAGGATCCTATATTCAGTCAACTAGTAGCCAATTAACTCTTTCGGCGCCAATGTCGCCTGTTGGCACCAATGAAAACAGTGCAGTCCCAGGTCAGATGCCGCCTTAAAAGGCGGCATCTGACCTGGGACTTCACTGTTTTCTGTATTATTTTAGCCGAAGCATACAGGTTTTTAAAAGCAAATGTTTTACTCATATAACTTTATAATTTAGTTTAGAATTATATTTAATATGAAATTATTATTGCAGACGACACTTTTAAATTTAGCGCTAAAAGAGTTAAGGCAAGTGCTACAGTATGTCCATTTCTTCATATAAACGCCTAAAGGGCATTCTCCCTCTTTCCGCAACTTTCAAAGTCCTGGCACTGAGGGATGATGCTAACCTACCTGTGTATACAGCCCTTCTCAGATAGGTACTCCATCCCACATGCAGCGTCCACACACATCTGGGCTGACTTCAGTCTGGACTGTTTTTTCCCCTCTTTACGAAGGAATGATAACAAGGCACCACCTGGAAGGAATACAGCAATACTCTAAGGCAAAGATAAAAGACTTTATTTTCATCTAATGCATCGATAGGACTTGTAAGACCTTTACAAAATGAGTAGACCCAGATCTGACAGCTCCTACAGGAGCTGTCTGATCAGGGTCTGCTCTATTTGTTTATGAAGTAAAATAGATTCGAATGTACCATTTCTGTCTTGATAAAATTGCATCTAATTAATATTCATGATATCATTATACTGAACATAAATATTCATGCAAGAAATAATGACATCAAGAATATTTATTAGATTATTTTTTTGTAATGGCATAGGAACACAGGACTTTTTGGCCAGAGCACTAACTGTAGAATCATATCTATTGTTATGATGTCACCTGCTGTATGCACGAAAACCGATTGTGTCAGCAAGTCAATTTCATACATTTTTACCTCGTATTTCTTTAATCCCGCATGACAATGTCTACGGTCTATATGATCCTTTCATATACAAGTTGTACAATTGATCTATACTTCTTATTCGTCATGATTGTCTTTGAATTTGTAAATATTCATGAATTTGTATCTCTCAACAAACACAACTTTCAATCGACGGATTGAAGCGGAAGTGGAATTATTTGTTATCTCGTCTCTGATTGGCTAATGAATACTTTCACTTTGAAGCCTCTGTGATGCTTAGCAACCGGAGATTTCGATCTATTCTTCGGTCCGCGCTTTCCGAATAAATCGGCCGAATTTCAAACGGTCCGTTAGAACGATATTGCTTTTTGAAAAGGTTCTCAAACTTTGAAAACTGTTCACACGATATTGGTTGTTGAAAATTGTTAAGATGAATTATTGTGGAAAAGTATTGATTTTATAAATGTATAGATCTATATTTATTTAAATATAAATATAGAGCTATATTAAAATGTTATTAATATTTAATGTGGAAATATGATAATAGAAGAAAATAAAAATTAAATAAATATTTGTCTTTTTGTCCACACTCTGGCCCGTCCTGACACTATATTATTTCACAAGCAAATAGAGCAGACCCGTATCACACAGCTGCTACAGGGCCTGTTTGCAAAAGGCATAGAAAGGCATATTCATGGAGTAAAGGGTTAAAAAATATGTTATGTCCAATCAAACAGACCATTCTAAAGACTGATTCAAATATATAGGGTTTGCGGGAGAAACAACAATTTCAGTATTTGAGATACAAATGAGTGAGTGAGTGAGTGAGTTTAGTTTTACAACCGACCAACAATATTTCAGACGGCACCCGCTTGAGACAAGTTATAGTGCTGCCTCACTGGAATCCCCCTGCCGCGGGCACATGGCAAGGGCATCCCACCCAGTCACATTACCCTGACACCGGGCCGATCAGTCCTAGAACTACCCTTTTAATGTCGAGCGTAGACAAGGGAGCTACTAGCACCAACTTTTTACGACTTTGGGTCTGCTGCAGCCGGGGATCACCCACGACCTTCCATACCGCAGGCGAACGCTCTACCACTGAGCCACACGGCCGGTGTGAATATGCCTTTCTCTATTGTCTGGAACAACACATATGTGTATGATAACATCTATCTAACACTGTTCTACATTAGTCTCATCAAACTTACCTTCTACATACTCCATTATAATCATCACAGGCTGTCTCTGAGCTGCGATACCGATGAACATGACGATGTTTGGATGATTGTACTGCTTCAGAATGCGGCCTTCCATGAGGAACTTCTTTCGCTGATCCTCTGATAACGTATCGCGGCACGTTTTCACGGCAACAACTTCGTTGGTCTTCTTGAAAATACCCTTGAATACTTCACCAAAGTTTCCCTAAATATGAAATAAACTAGAAGTATCACTAAAGGTGATGGAGTTGCCCCGCTCAGCTGCCTTGATTGCAATTCAAACCAGGTTGTGCCACGAACAGACAGACAGACAGACAGACCAACTGACCTACCAACACACTGACTCCTATATACCCTTGTGGGGGTATAATTAATGCATATGCAAAGTTTGATGTAAATCGGTAAAGAAATGTAGTAGTTGTTTGCGTCACAAGATTTGTGTCAGGTTGTGCCACGGACAAACAGACAGACCAATTGAAAGAGCAACACACTGATTTCTATATACCCCCCTCTAAAACTTTGTTTGCGGGGGTGTAATAATGACATAGTATATAGTTGAGGGTATAGTCTCAATGAAGCAACAACATGATTCATAAATACAGCAGACTAAAAGCAGATGGTTGCTTAATGCAGGGCAAAAGTGATACAGAAAGCTCCTAAAGGAGCTTTCTCTATCACTTTTGTCCTGCATTAAGCTATCATCAATTTTAAAAATCCCAAATTAAGACTTCTTTTGAATGGCTGTATTAGAGATATAAAACAAAATCTACGACAACTCCAAGTAAATCTTAATTTCAACCTCCAATTTATAGATGAAAACGCTGTTTATCTTTTTCCTATAATACAAATTTTCGCTCAACAAAATTTCCTATAATACAATATTTCACTATTAAAACAAAATTCTACTTGAAATCTTGCAACTATACTGTCAATATTCTTCAAATGTTCAGCATGTGATATATGTGTTGAATCTTTTATTTACTGGTTAATTGTTACTTGCTCTGTTTGTCGGAAAATAACTATAAAGCTGATGTTATTATGTTAATGCCAATCAGTGTATATTTTCATGTAAAAATCTTTCATTTGTCTGCGTTTATATATCTTCATTGAAAGGGTTATTGCAACATATAAGTATCATGATCACTCATATTCTAAGCATTTTTGTTTCACATTAGAGTTTAACAAAACCAGCATGGCTGATCTTTTTATAATGGCGCCCTTTGATGTTTACATCAATGCTTTTCTTGTAGTGTAACTCTAGTCACAATATGATGGCAAGCACATTGTAAAAATGCACTTATCTTATCTCAAACTTTTAGAAGCCCTATTAATGTACCCTAGGTTTTAGCAACCTTCTCCAGAAAAAAATTACATTACTGATGTTTTTATGTATTGTTATGTCAGTTGTAGTTTTGTCAGTTATAGTTTTGTCAGTTATAGTTTTGAATATATGTTTAATGTGTATACTATGTATACACTTCCTCATGGGCCGATGGCCTTATGGATTTGAATAAAGTTATTTATAATTTATGTTTTACATAACCACTCTAAATACAGCTCCTTATATCTTGTACCTTTCCAACTGGTGGTAGTTTAACCCTTTCAATCCATATTTTGCAAATGGACTGTTCCAAAATTCAAAAAGATTAAGCTTACCATGAATATTCAAGGATTTTTTAAAGAAAAGTGGGCCATTGTACAGAGGTTCTACACTTTATCCAGCAAGCACAAACTCACATTTCCAATTTTCGTTTCCAAGGCAATGTCGTCATTCCGAAGTTCCCATGATTCTCGGAGGATAGGGTTGCTAAGTATGGTGCCTGACTTGTTAGTGACTGGTATCCCACTCTGGTATTGATGATTCACTAGCTCAGGAATGGTGGGGAATACTTTACCCTCGAACCTCCAACCTCCCTATAACAGCAACATTGTAAGAGAATGTATTAACCCTTCGCTTGCTATTCAGCTCAATATATGTACCTGTAAATAGTGAAGACCCAGATGAGACAGCTCCTGCAGGAGCTGTCTCATCAGGGTCTGCACTATTTACAAGTTGATTGCGCAACCAGTGCACTCCACAGCAGTGATTGTACAGCGAAATACTTGTACACAGTGTACACTGGAGACCCGTTACAACGCGGTGTTCCGGGGACATAAAATTCAACCCGCGTTATATACGGAACCGCGTTGTAACGAGTTTTTTTATCTGGGTACTTACATAAACTTACATAAACACTCATCTTCCTAAAATAAACTAATTTCGAACGAAACTGACTTGTTTACTTTGTTTCCCCACCCACTCACATAGCTCTTTCAAATTCTATTGGCAAACAGAGTAGACCCTGATCAGACGGCTCCTCTAGGAGCCGTCTGATCTGGGTCTACTCTGTTTGCAAATGCGTGAAAACACGTTTGTATGAGGGAAAGGGTTATACAAAATTACAAATAAAATTGAGTATGATTTCAAGCAACCAAGTATATTTCATAATACAAGCCTGTTGATGGGATGTAATTGCCTCTGGGCCTGTCAAACCCCTAATCCGATTAAACCTGCTGTGTAAAACAATAAACATGGCTGTCACTGTTTTCAGAAAATGAAAGGTCACATGTGAGGTCGCATGTGATTTGTTGGGGTCTTAAATTTCATTTGATTGGTCAAAGGGTACACACCCTTTTCTGTATTAGTATATAACCTCCAACAAGTTAGGGGTTTAGATTTCTAATGATGTTTTTTTTTCATAATTAAAGTGCGAACTTTTGTGGCTTTGACAGTGAAAAAAATCAGTACACGCGCATCTCAATTATACACACAATTAATTTGTAACGAAAGTTATGCAGTTAAGATTTTACTGGTTCTCGTGCTATTAGGGCATCATGCGCATGGTACGAGCCGGTAATCAGCTGTGTGTATTACATTCATGGTGGCATATATACGAGTTGATAATTGTCAGTTTTCACACATAAGATTGTCTTCAATTGTTTATGTAGGGACCGGTGTTTGTTTTTATCCTTTAGCCTGCTGCTGGTGGATAAGTTTACCTAAGTTTATTTTATATTTCATTGCGGTATTCAATCATATTACCATAAATGAGGTATTTACAAAAAAAAAATCGGCGACACAGACGACCCGCGTTATATCGGATACCGCGGTAAAACGGTCTGCGTTATAACGGATCTCCAGCATATGTAATTATACAACATGGCATGGGTAAAGAAGGAGAACTATATATTGAAATTCAGCAAGCGAAGGGTTAATCCCTTCACTCATGTAAGCATCTTTTCACGTCTCTTGCGATCACAGCAGACCCAGATCAGACAGTTCCTGTGAGAGCCATCTGATGAGGGTCTGCTCTGCTTGCCTATGAAATTGTAATACATCTGACCACAGTTTCTGCCTATAACAAATTGAACATGAACATGTGCCAATATATATATTCATGATGTCATTATTTCTTACACGAATATTCAACAGGGAAAGGATTAACATATGGCCTGCAGGCAAAGATTTTGTCACAAGAATATTTTATTTTTATTATTATCCTATTCAGTTTTCAAATCTGATCTATCATGCATTTCTTCTTATTTCTTGTCAAAACATGATCAGCATGTTACAAATTTGTACAAATTTCAAAACTAATTTCAGAAGTAATGAAAGGAGAATAAAAAAACTTCCCTATTTACACAAGGACTTATTCCAACAGCCAATCTTTCGTTACTGCTGGCCTTAAGATCTTTCTGCATTTCTTTCATTATGCACTAAGTATCGATCTACTTTTACTATAGTCATCTTTAACAATGTTTGCAAAGCCATCAAAAAGCTTCTCTTTTCAGATAAAGTGTTAATCCAGGTCTGCACAGTCTGCAGCCATACAAAATAATAGTGTTTCCGATGCACGGGCTACACTATCTGGATATGTGAAACTGTCCTTTCCTCTATGACACCAGACTGATTTTTGCATACCTCGTGATACTGAATAATGAAATGTCTGTAGCCCTGCCAGTATGCAGACAGCACATACTGCGTCTCGTTAGTTCTCTTGTTCTTGCTCTCTCGCACCAGGAAGTCCCCGTCATTGGCTAGTAATCGCTGCACCTCCTCGCGCGGCAACACTCCATGGAACCAGTCCTCATCTTCTAGACGCTTTACAGTGGACCCAGGGTTAGGCTGCAAAATATATATATACAGTAGAACGTATTGCACCATTTACCTCATAGTGCCTTTGCAAAACACAGTAAACCAAGATCAGGTGGCTTCTATGGGAGCAAAGTCTGCTCTGTTTCCCTATGGAACTACAATAAAACCCTTCTAAATCAGACCTTTAATTTAGTGCAAATATCGATCTTGGAGACAAAAGGCAGCTTAATACAGGATGAAAGTCATGCAGAATATGCCTTTAAGAGCTTTCTGCATGACTTTCACCCTGCATTAAGCAGCCACCTGCCTAAAAGTATCTATATTTTTCTATACAAGAGATCCGGTTTAGAGGGGTTTTACTGTACAGTAAAACCTCGATTATTCGAAGTTTCGTTATAAACGAATTTAGACCCCTTTTAGGCAGGTGGCTGCTTAATGCATGATGAATGTCATGCAGAAAGCTCCTAGAGGAGCTTTCTGCATGACTTTCACCATGCATTAAGCTGCCACCTGTCTTAAATATCGATAATAATACGTATTTTAGTGTTCGGATAATCGAAGTTTTACTGTATATAGAACTTCTAAAGTTTCTGGTATGGCCAAATGTTCCACTTATTATGTATCATTATAAAATGTCGTCAATGAATATTCATGAGGTCACAGATCACTGCATAAATATTCATGATGTAAAAGTTCAATATTTCACTTGAGCAAACTCCTCATGGTGAAATTCATCCTCTATTCAAATTCACCATGTGGCACTTTGTTCCATTTTCTTTAACCCCTTCCCTTTTGCATATTCAAGCGAACAAGGAATAATGACATCATGAATATTTATTAGCTAGATATTTATAATGGTACAGTAAAACCTCTCTATAATGGCCACTAAATTACATCAAGTATTTTGTGTTAAAGGCATGTGGTTGCTTAAAGCAAGGTGAAAGTAAAACAGAACGCTCCTATAGGAGCGTTCTGTTTTACTTTCACCTTGCTTTAAGCAGCCATCTGCCCTAAATACCAGTTAATCAACTCAAGTTAGTGGCCGTTATAGAGAGGTTTTACTGTATATTTTTGTTAGAAACTGTAGTCAGATTTTTATAAGGTGTGAAAAGGCATTAACATGAGAGATTGAGTGAACCCTTTAGCCCATTCCCACATATTGATGCCTTTTGACGCTTCTGTAAAAGACACTTTGTGAAACCATTGTGATAAATAGAGCATTTGCTCCTGAGGAGCAAATGCTCTATTTATCACAATGGTTTCAAGACTACACAATTCTGAAAAAATCCTTTTCTCTAGTTAATGATCCTTTTTGGTAGATTGAATCAAAGGGGTCAGGTCTAAAAATAGCATAAGTGGGAATGGGTTAACCACTCTTGTAAGCAGAGTACACCTATATCAGATGGCCACTGTAAGAGTTGTCGGACCAGGGTCTATTCTGATGCTTCTTAACTCTTTGCATGCTAAGTAAATTTTAGCCAGCAACAATTGTCGTCTGCTTCAATTCTTAAAATAAACTTTCTCTCATTTCTTTGCAAAAATATGGTCAGGGTGAATGAGACGCCGCATTATGCGGCGTCTAATCTGGATTCAAACAGTTTGCATAGATAATCACAGTTTCGCCGATATCGTGCAAAGAGTTCAATAAAAAAGATCTGATTCTACAGTTTCTGCCACGGTCAAAAGTGGCTGTGTTCATCTGTTATTGTAAAAACTAAACTGATATTAATCATTATTTCTTACATGAACATTCAATGAGGTAAAGGTGATATGAAAGTCAAGAAACTACGGTCAGGATGGGATCCCAAGTTGCTCAGAGTCTAGATGAGATGCTGAGTAATTTAAAGTCTCATCAGGAGCTAAGCTGTTCAACACTCGGTCAGCAGTTTCTCAACAGCTAGAACGAGTAAGTGGAAATTGTAAAATAAAATGGAGTTTAGCTCTTTACTAGTATTAGTATTGGTTCTAGAAGATTCTAACAGGGGTGTGATTGACCTAAGAGGTGAGGGGAGGAAATATTTCGGTGCGGGGTTTGGGGGCCTATTGGGGGCAATAGGCCCCCAATGGGGTCCAGGGGCAAAGCCCTGGTGGGGGTCACAGGGGGCAAAGCCCCCTTCCGAAAATGAAAAATAGGGCTTTAAAGGTCAATTGGAAAGCTCTCCCTGAGCTATCCTGGTTCAAAATTTAGAAATTAAAAAAACCCACACCAAATAAACCAACTGCACTGTACTAAATACCATTTTATTACTAGAACTGGTGTTGAAGACAAAAACATAACTTCATAATGATAATCCACTTTCACAACTTCTATTGAGACCAACTGGTCTAGCACAATTTTTCCTTCTTTCTCATCAAAGTAATTACAAATAACTGTTGGTACAAAATGTATGTGTTTGTTATTGTTGCTTGTTGCTTCATCAAGGTTTAGCAAAACTTGTGTTTTCTTCAGCTTCTCTACTGTTTTCCTAGTCATAGTTTCACCAAGTCTATGAGTCTGAAGTGCAAACCATTCCCAGGTTCTGTAAAGCCTTGAGTCCTTCGCAAGTTCATTGGCTAAGTCAATCAGGACCTGTACCATGGACAGAGGTAGATTCCTCATAGCAATGGCACAAAGAACCATTGCCTGAAAAAAGAAGAGTGAAAGGAATTACTAATATGTAACTGTTTGTACAAGACAAACCTCAATTTGATGTTTCAACTTCTGCTCATGAACTAGTTTTTAACCCTTCACTCTATAAATACTCCTTTGCAAACTGAGAAGGCCTGTAGGAGCAGTCTGATTTGGATCTGCTCTATTTGCTTATAAATAAAATCATATACAAAAAATAATAATTCTTAAGTCTCTGCCATTGCCAAAAATTATTTTATCATGCAACGTCACGAAATACAGTCACTTCATACTAGCATAATATTTTCCACGTCGGCGCTGTATTTTGTGAGGTACAGTGCATGTGTACTGACCCGACTGGAATGCAAGTTTGGTTCAGCCAATAGGAGGAAAACAGAAGGACGAAAAAGGCATAATTAAACATAAACATCAAATTAACACATTTTCTCACCTTTGTCTCAACTATCTGTCCATATCAAAGGATTAAATCAAGTTTGCTTTTGTTGTAAAATTCGATGACGTCACTGCATGCCAACATGACGTCACGTAATTCGTACTTGCATGTATTTTCATCCAGGGGACGAAACCTTTCTATTTCTTCATTTTTTCCATTTTTCTTGGTGTTGCATGATAAAAGAATTACTATGCTAGTAGTTTGGAAGTTCAGCTGTATTTTGGCTCGTCAGTAAAGTAGTTAAATGCTCGCAAAGGCTTGCATTTAACAACTTTTCCAACTCGCCAAAATACAGCTGAACTTCCAAACTACTAGCATAGTAATTCTTACGTATTCATGTGGCATAATATAAATCAATCTAATTATACTTCATGACGTCTTTATTTCTGATATGAATATTCATAAAAAAAATGGTGAAGTACAAAAGAATGCTCTTGCAATATTCTCCAGTCTTTTTGAAGTAACCAGAAATTCCAGCATAAAATAACAAATTTCCGTGCACATGATGATGCAATCATAAACAGATAAGATCTTAAGTATGGCAAAATGTTGCATAAATGTAGAGAAAAATAGAGAAAATATGGCCCATGGAATACTCTGGCTCAGTATCATTTAAAGTCTGGAAAAAGTGCCAACATGAATCTTCTACTGTTATTGCTTTTTTCTATTTTTCTTATTGTAATTTATTTCCTGTCATCACTGTCATTGAAATATTTTACTAATAGTTGACACACACCTTCTCATAAAATTCAGGAACCAGCTGCAGGTTAGTTATTCATTGAAAATCAACCACATATCTTAAACACTTTTTTGCTCCTACCTGTGCATTTGCTGTTCTGTCTTCAAGTAATACTACAGGAACAGGTGTTTCACATTCCTTTGGCTTTGATACGTTTTTGAAAATTGGGTGAATACCATAGTTTCTGTCATCTTCAGATTGTCCACCGGTTACGGAGGGCGGTAACTTACTTTCTGTTGGTTTTAATCATATTTTCTTTCTCTGTGTGTCGGATGAAGAACTATGTTCTACAATAGCAAGTTTCCCTCTTTAACAGTATGTAATCAATTTGTCGCGCACACAACACTTCGCTGTTTTCTGTCAATGACAACTTCAGAGATGCACGAGGACACGCTGTCATTTTTCAGTTTCTAGCCAGTCCCGCTTGAAATTATTCCTACTGCTAGTGTCAATACGCAGAATTTCCTCTGAATCAGCTGTCCGATAAAAATATTATTGTCATTTTAAGTCCATTTGATTCAATACAGCAATAGTTTGAGATGTTGCCACATTTTTTTACGTTTGTTGTGAAAGTTCGCTAACAATTTGGGAGGAAACGGATTTTAACTCATGCAACAATAACAGCGATTTGATTGGTGCAGGCACGAAGATTTGGCCAATCGGATCCCGTGTAGTATAGGTAAGATGAAGCTGAAATGGCACAGGGTAAATCCGCGGCGAGATCGGCGATGCTAATTCCCAGACCAGACCAGACCGGACGCGGACCCCCCCCCCCCCCCCTCCTCGGAATTTCGCAACGGATTTAGACGTTTTGGAAAAATGGTCCTTTGGATCATCGGATCCGCGGAAAAATCACACCCCTGATCTAAGGAGTGGACCAAACATAGGGTTTGGTGGCGCAATAAAGGGGCTCTTCTTAAAAATAAATTGTATGTATGAGTATTTTGCGTTTCTTACATCTGTTTCCTGAATGTCAACATGGTTCTGGTCTTCGTACGACGGAATTGACTCTTTCCTCCCATTTTCTTTATCTGACGTCTTGCCCTTTTTGAATGGGTTGATACCTTTGAGCTTAAGTCGAGCGATCCTGGATTGTGGCTTATCTGTCTCACCGCTGTTTGTAGACTGTAAGCAAAGATGGAAAGATACATGTATACATAGAGAGATCCTAGATTGTGGCTTATCTGTCTCACCGCTGTTTGTAGAATGTAAGCAAAGATGGAAAGATACATGTATACATAGAGAGATCCTGGATTGTAGCTTATCTGTCTCACCGCTGTTTGTAGACTGTAAGCAAAGATGGAAAGATACATGTATACATAGAGAGATCCTAGATTGTGGCTTATCTGTCTCACCGCTGTTTGTAGAATGTAAGCAAAGATGGAAAGATACATGTATACATTGAGAGATCCTGGATTGTGGCTTATCTGTCTCACCGCTGTTTGTAGACTGTAAGCACAGATGGAAAGATACATGTATAAATAGAGAGATCCTGGATTGTGGCTTATCTGTCTCACCGCTGTTTGTAGAATGTAAGCAAAGATGGAAAGATACATGTATAGAACAAGATGTTTGTGAGATACCAGGTCGCAAACTGACACTTTGAGCTAAGTTTAACCTTTAAACTTAAAAGTCATTAAAGAGGACTTTTGACTGTTAAACCGTTACTTCATATAAATGTGTGTTGTAAATGCTTTCTCACATCTTTGCAAACACAGTAGCCTCAGATCAGACGGCTCCTGTAGCACCTGTCTGATCAGGATATGTTCTATTTGCTTTATGATATTCTACAGATCTCACTCACAGTTTATGCCAAAGCAAAACTATCTCCTGAAAAAATTACAATATAAAAATTTGGGTTATAAAATATTCATGACGTCATTATTTCTTACAGGAATAACTTAACAGTTAAAGGGTTAAGCATATTTCTTTAACCCTTAACTCAGCGAGCAAGAAATAATGACACCCTGAAAATTATTTACATTAGTAATCATAAATTCACTAAAGGGTAAAGAATATAAATGCTTATAACTTACGTAAGCAGTACCTCTTGCATTGCCTTACTGAGACAATTCTTACGAGTACCAGTTTGATAGGACGAGATAGAACAATACAACTCTTTTAAGCCAGGACAGAAACTCTATAATCAGGTCTATGTTATTCAAGGAGCAAACAGAACAGACCCAGATCAAACAGCTCCGACAGGCTCCTCTATTTGTCAATTTGTGCATTCACAGATCAAAGTGCTCCTGGAGGGTCTACATGCTACTGTATTTAACCTCCTGGAGGGTCTACATGCTACTGTATTTAACCTCCTGGGGGGTCTACATGCTACTGTATTTAACCTCCTGGAGGGTCTACATGCTACTGTATTTAACCTCCTGGGGGGTCTATATGCTACTGTATTTAACCTCCTGGAGGGTCTATATGCTACTGTATTTAACCTCCTGGAGGGTCTATATGCTACTGTATTTAACCTCCTGAAGGGTCTATATGCTACTGTATTTAACCTCCTGGTGGGTCTATATGCTACTGTATTTAACCTCCTGGTGGGTCTATATGCTACTGTATTTAACCTCCTGGTGGGTCTATATGCTACTGTATTTAACCTCCTGGTGGGTCTATATGCTACTGTATTTAACCTCCTGGAGGGTCTATATGCTACTGTATTTAACCTCCTGGAGGGTCTACATGCTACTGTATTTAACCTCCTGGTGGGTCTATATGCTACTGTATTTAACCTCCTGTAGGGTCTATATGCTACTGTATTTAACCTCCTGGAGGGTCTATATGCTACTTTATTTAACCTCCTGTAGGGTCTATATGCTACTGTATTTAACCTCCTGGAGGTTCTATATGCTTCTGGATTTAACCCTACGCTCTATTAACATTAATACACCTTTAAACGCTTTTGCAATCAGGGTAGACCCAGATCAGACGGTTCCTGTAGGAGCCGTCTGATCAGGGGCTACTCTGTTTGCTTATGGGGTTGTATAGATCAAATTCTACAATTTCTGCCATGCCAAAAAGGAGACTCCTTACCAAACAGTCACTCTGGATATCCAATTCCATGGCCGCTGGTGGACTTTCATCTCCGAGAGTGACCAATGGAGTTTCAACAAGTTTGAGCACATCTGTCTTCGTTGTTAGAAGACTTTCAGTCTCAGCAGCACGTTTCTTCAATTCCTCGAACTTTTTCCTCTTCTCTAGGTATCTGTAATAAAGAGCAGTGAAACACAACACTCTTAAGTATTACACATGCTAAAGAAAGCCTTAATTCATTCTACCATAGTTTTGTTACAATAACACTTCTATAGTACAGTAAAACCTCTCTATAACGGCCACTAAATTACATCAAATATTTTGTGTTAAAGGCAGGTGGTTGCTTAAAGCAAGGTGAAAGTAAAACAACGCTCCTATAGGAGCGTTCTGTTTTACTTTCACCTTGCTTTAAGCAGCCACCTGCTCTAAATACCAACTAATTAATACAATTTAATTGCCGTTGTAGAGAGGTTTTATAGTAGTCTGTTACACATTCAACAGCAGAAGTCTTTTGTATAGACTTTTGTGACTACCGGTATAATCAGTTCACCAAACTCTGCTTTGGTTGTTTGTCCTGTTCCTCTTCCTCCTCTGACAGTCTACAGTAACTGATCAAATCAGACATAGTCACACACAGTTTGGATCCTGATGACACACAGATTTACTCTGCAACTCATCTCAGAGGAACAGATATAAGTTTTTGATTGAATTGAGTGAATACCCCTAATTTTTGTAGTAAATAAGTATTTAGAAAAAAACAAGTGAGTAATCAAATATCCGTTACCCCACCAGTTTGATTTTAATTGAGTATCACCCCCTCAATCTTAATTTAAGTAACACCTCTTACTTGTCTCTTCATAGTAACCAAATGTAGCTGGGAGATTACAAAGCAAACTTTGCAAAGATATATAAGAATTACTATGCTAGTAGTTTGGAAGTTCAGCTGCATTTTGGTGAGTTGGAAAAGTTGTTAAATGCGAGCCTTGGCGAGCATTTAACTACTTTTCTGACGAGCCAAATACAGCTGAACTTCCAAACTACTTGCATAGTAATTCTTTTATCATGCAACTCCAAGAAAAATGGAGAAAATGAAGAAAAAGAAAGATTGCTAAAGCGGTTTCGTCCCCTGAATGAAAATACATGCAAGTACGAATTACGTGACGTCATATTGGCATGAAGTGACGTCATCGACTTTTACAACATAAACAAACTGATTTAATCCTTTTATATGGACAGATAGTTGAGACAAAGGTGAGAAAATGTGTTAATTTGATGTTTATGTTTAATTATGCCTTTTTCGTCCGTCTGTTTTCCTCCTATTGGCTGAACCAAACTTGCATTCCAGTCAGGTCAGTACACATGCACTATACCTCACAAAATACAGCGTCGACGTGGAAAATATTATGCTAGTAGGAAGTGACTGTATTTTGTGACGTTGCATGATAAAAGAGCCTTATAAAGGTCGATCTGATCAACAATAAAAACTGAGTACATGTAAGTCATTGTTTTTTGTGTCATGGTACATATTACTTTGAATACCATTTATAAGTTTGTTATATTCTAGTAAATTTTTAATGGATCTGTAGCTATTTAGCTCAGACATAAGTAACTTCTTCCATCATTACCTACTTTCTATTCTGAATATCTGATAATAAATGCATTCATGATACTGTTATCCCTTCCTTCATATAAATGCTTTTTCACACATTTGAAAACAGAGTGAACCCAGATCAGATGGCTTCTATAGGATCTTTCTCAATCTGACCAAGGTCTACTGTTTGCTTTTGAAATTGTATTAGATCTGACTCTACAGTTTCTTCATGTGAAACATACATAATATTTCACCTATTCCCTTTCCCTCATATATTTAACTCTTTGCACGCTAGCTGCGAAACTGTGATTACCTATCCAAACAGTTTGGATCCAGATGAGACGTCGCATAATGCGACGTCTCATCAGGATCCAAACTCTTTGTCATCTTGATCATATTTTTTCAAAGAAATTAGAGAAAAATTATTCTAAGAATTGAAGCAGACGACAATTGTTGCAGACGAAAAATAACTTAGCGTGCAAAGAGTTAAAATACCTTTTCAAACAGAATAGAGCCAGATCAGGCAGCTCCTACAGTATCTGTCTGATCAGGGTCTGCTGTGTTTGCTTATGAAATTATAATTGATAATGATTTGACTCTACAGTTTCTACAAATATAAAAGGTCCTGTGTATATACCATTATAAAAATCAGCAAATTAATATTCATGATGATGATGATGTCATTATTTTTTGGCAAGGGTTGACAACAAAGACAGGTGGCGGACTCCAACCAGGACCCCCTCACTTACAGGGCAAATGCATCACCAACTGAGCTACCTGACAATATATCTCAGACGACCGACACAGTTGAAATCTGTGACACGTCCTAACTGGTATATTGCTGCAACCCTAGCTGGTATATCAATGCCGCCCTGGCTGGTATATCACTGCAGCCCTAACTGGTATACTGCTGCAGCCCTAACTGGTATATTGATACAGCCCTAGCTGGTATATCACTGCAGCCCTAACTGGTATACTGCTGCAGCCCTAACTGGTATATTGATACAGCCCTAGCTGGTATATCACTGCAGCCCTAACTGGTATACTGCTGCAGCCCTAACTGGTATATTGATACAGCCCTAGCTGGTATATCACTGCAGCCTAACTGGTATATACATCAATGCAGCCCTAACTGGTATACTACTGGAGCCCTAGCTGGTATATCACTGCGGCCCTAGCTGGTATTTTGCTTATTAGCCGTAGCTGTATTTTCTACTCACTCTGAGTACTCTTCTGCCTCTAGACTGGCCAGCTTCTGTCGGAGCTCCATTACACGCTCGGAGTGGTCTGTCTTGTCTTTTTCCATGCCCTTAATCTGTTTCTTCATGGTCTCAATATCATCACTCAAACTGGCTTTCCTGTGAAATGCAGTAGAATATGATTTGCTTTAGTTTAAATAGTATAGATCTATATATTCCATCTATATGTGAAAGTGGACTAATGGACATCTAGGAGGAGGAGGAGGAGGGGGTGGGGTGGGCTCACAAACAGGAGAGCCCTCTTTGTGTTGCATCTATCAGTTTCCATTAGCAAACAGAGCAGACCCTGATCATATGGCTCCTTCTAGAGTCACCTGATCTGAATCTTTTCTGTTTGCAATGTTGCGTAAAGGCATTTATATGAAGGAAGGGGTTGAAGCATACTGCAGCAACAGTGCCCCCCTCCCCATTTCATATCCTTATAAATAGTTATAAGCTATGCTGGATAGTGTAGTGGAAGTCTAAGTCAGAAAGGGCAGATAACTATAGCAAAATTAATTTTTGGGTTACATGCCCTTGTGAAATGGGTCCACCTTTTAATTGTTAACATGCATACCAAAGTTGAACGAAATATCTTGAACAGTTTCTGAGACATAGACCTGAACATAAAACTTAACCAACAATGAAAAATCTAAGTTGAAAAAGGGGCATAACTATGGCAAAATTAATTTTAGGGTTACCTATTCTTGTGAAATGGGTTCCCCATGTGATAGTAAACATACATACCAAATATGAACCAAATATCTTTGATGGTTTCTGAGAAAAGGACCTGAACAAAAAGGTTAACCAATGCCGACGCCGACGCCGACGAGAGGGTCATGACAATATCTCAACAAGAGCTGTCTGCAGACAGCGCACTCCACTTTCTTTAGTGCTGGATAGTGTAGTGGAAGTCTAAGTCAGAAAGGGCAGATAACTATAGCAAAATTAATTTTAGGGTTACCTGCCCTTGTAAAATGGGTCCCCCTTGTAATAGTTAAAATGTATACCAAAGTTGAACCAAATATCTTGGACAGTTTCTGAGACATAGACCTGAACATAAAACTTAACCAACAATGAAAAATCTAAGTCAAAAAAGGGGCATAACTATGGCAAAATTAATTTTAGGGTTACCTACCCTTGTGAAATGGGTTCCCCTTGTGATACATACATAACATACATAACACCAATATGACCTTTGACCTTGATGTATGGCCTTGATCTCAATAAGTCACCCTTACAAATGTTGCCACCATCAGTTGCACATGCATATCAACTTTGAAGTATGTAACTGTGCAATTGTGACAAAATTATTGCCAATGTTAAAGTTGGGGACAAAGAGACAAACCAACCGACCAACCAACCAACCAACCAACCAGCCAACCAACCAACCAACAGACTGACAGAGCAAAAACAATATGCCCCCCTCCTCCACCCCCACAAAAAAAAGAAATAACATAAAATAATATACACTATGACTAGTCTAGGTCTACATATGTTTGCAAATGTCCATTTCATAAAGGCTTAACCCATTCCCCCATATTGACAACTTTTGACGACTCTGTAAAAGTCACTTTGTGAAACCATTGTGATAAATAGAGCATTTGCTCCTATAGAAGCAAATGCTCTGTTTACCACAATGGTTTCAAACTACAAAATTCTAAAATTTTCCTTTTCTCTAATTAATGCTCCTTTTCGGTAGATTTATTTAAAGAGGTAGGATCTAAAAATAGCCTATGATGTAAAGGCTTCAACCAGCATGGTGTTCTTGTACTCACAAATGAACCAGTGACTCAGCAGTGAAGTCATCAAGTGCTATCTGGTCTGCCACAAGTGTTCCTTGGTAATCATCAAGAATTTTACCATCAAACTCAAAAGTGATCGGTGTAAACGGCTCTGACCTGTAATAGATACACACGTAATTCTACATCTATATTAGTTCATCAGAGAACAGAGCAGACCTTGATCAGACAGATCAGCTCTCTGATCTACATCTACTCTGTTTTACAAACAGACATCGAAAGGTGTCTATACTAAGAAGATTAAACAGAAAGATGCTACTGTCAGATCCAAGTCCACTCTGTATGTCGTCTGCTCTCAGATCCAAGTCCACTCTGTATGTCGTCTGCTGTCAGATCTAAGTTTAGTCTGATCCAAGTCCACTCTGTTTGCCAAGTCATCAAACAGTGTTTCTATCAAGTAAAGGATTAAGTAAAGGTTCATTAACCCTTTCCCTATTGAATATTCATTAAACCCTTTCCCTGTTCTATATTTAGTCCAAATTTCAGTACCTATTGAATATTAATGGACAAAATAATTATAAAGAAATACGGAAATTAGAATAGTGTACAAAATTTAGAAAGTAAAGAAACCGATTCATCAAATTCTATTAGCAAACAGAGCAGACCCTGATCAGACGGCTCCTCTAGGAGCCGTCCGATCTGGGTCTTCTCTGTTTGCAAATGCGTGAAAACATGTTTACATGAGGGAAAGGGTTAAGCAAAAATTTAATATGTTTAAATGCCAATTTAAAAAATTAATCTAATTAATATTCGTGATATCAACATAACTTTCATGAATATTCATGGAGTAAAGGGTCAACTCTTTGCATGTTAAGTAATTTTTCTCATCTGCACCAAAAGGTCCAATTGTCTTCTGCTTTACTTCTTAAAATAAAATTTCTCTCACTCCTTTGCAAAACTACAGTCAAAGTGTCACAGTTTGGATCCTGATTAGATGCTGCAGTGCATTATCTGGTGTCTCATCTGGATCCAAACTGTTTGAACAGGTAACCTGCGAAGATTAATACTATTTCTTTAACCTTTACTGTTTCCTTCATATAAACATATTTTCACGCATTTGCAAACAGAGTAGACCTAGATCAGACGGCTCCTATAGGAGCCGTTTGATCAGGGTCTGATCTGTTTGATTTTGACATGATGTAGATCTGATTCTACAAATTTTGTCAAAGCAAAAATCCTTTCCTTGAAAAGTTTACACTGTAAAGAATCATGTAATAAATACTCATGATAACATACACTTTCTTTACAGGAATAATGAGCAGGGAAAGGGTTAGTGAATAATGAGCAGGGAAAGGGTTAGTGAATAATGAACAGGGAAAGGGTTAGTATTAATGGAGTACTGTTAACCCTTTCCTTCATATAAACGTGTTTTCATGCATTTGCAAACAGAGTGGAGCCAGATCAGGATCCTGCAGGAGCTGTCTCATCAGGGTCTGCACTATTTACAAGTTGATCGTGCAACTAGTGCACTCCCCAGCAGTGAATGCACAGCGAAATACTTGTACACAGTGAAGATATATGTAATAATTATACAACAGGGCATGGGTAAAGAAGGAGAAATGTATTTTAAAATTCAGCAAGAGAAGGGTTAATATTGAGTAGGTACAGTGCTCCCTCTCTACAATGACACCCTTTGGGATACGAAGATTGTATGTGTTGTTCAGAGGGAGTTGTTAAAGGGAGGGAAAATCAAACATAATTAGCTTGTTTGCAGATCCCCAGATAAGGTGTATTTCGAGAACTAAAACCGTCATGCCTCAATCAAACCCTATGTTGTGACAACAAAGTGACGATTCTAAAGAGTGGTCACACCATAGGGTTTGATGGAGGCATAAAGAAAATACAATGCACAAAAGTTGTTTCTGGAGCCTTGTTTTTTTGGAAACAGTGACATGCATTGTTGTAAGGAGGGAATCGTTATTGAGAGGGTCGTTGTAGGGAGGGAGCACTATATTGACATTTGAAACAAGAGGGCCATTGGCCCTATATCGCTCACCTGAGTTACAGTAATATATTGACATTTTTCAGTGGACAACATTTCTAGCAGATGAAAGAAGCTTAGTCCACTGCTTTCACCCTTTCACTGCTGAATAAACTTGAACTGGATTTAGATCTAATACCAAGTGACTGGTTGACCAAGATCTAAACTGTTTACAACTTGTGCCATTTTTGCCTTAGCTCAAAATGCCTAAAACTGGTCTTTGAGAAATTCAAATGACGTCAATAAAGCTATGCAATTATACCTTGATCCAGGTATATAGGCAAATAAAGTGCTAGGCAGTACATAATGCCAGTTTTTGTGTGAAATGACCAATAAAAATATCTTTAAAAATCTTCTAACCCTTTCCCTCATATAAAGCTGTTTTCACGCATTAGCAAACAGAGTAGACCCAGATCAAACGACACCTATGGAATATAGATCTGATTCTACAGTTTTTATCAAAGCAAAAACTTCTCTTCACAAAAATAATGTGTTTTACGCATTAAAAATAAGAGTAGACTAGATTAGACGGCTGCTATAGAAGCTGTCTGATCAGGGTCTGCTCTGTTTGCATTTGACAAGATATAGATTTGATTTTACAGGTTTTATCAAAGCTAAAACTTCTCTTTATGGAAATAATTTTTTACGCATTAGCAAACAGAGTAGTCCCAGATAATTTTTTGTCAAAGCAAACAGGTAAGGGGTTAATAGGTGTTTAGAAATAATTCTAGCTCTAGGTGTGAATATCTGATGATAAGTCAATTAAAAGGGTCATTAGTTTTTTTAACAATTGAAATAGAGAAGAGTTACTAATTTTTTGAGTAACATTAATTATTGATCGACAATAATTTTGATTAACTTAAAGACATTATTTTTTTTAAAAATCAAATTAAAACAAATACAATTAGTAGCAAGGAGAAAAGACATTATTAAACACCTAAATTTCAACTAAATGCAATTAAACAAGAGTTGCATAATAAAATTTGTTAGAATAAATGATCATAATGAAACTATTTTTTTCCAATCACATAAATTAACTGCAGAAACAAACATAACATTGTGCAAAGACCTGTGAAACTAAAATGTTAACGGTTTATTCCAATGTCTCCCACATTTTGGTTGACAAAATTCCAATAAGTCCCACAATCAAGCCAGACAGGTAATTCAATGGAGCATGCATTAGACTATAGTCAGTAACAATTGATTGCTTTATAGGTTGCTTGAACTGGCCTACCTATAGAAAGAGAACAAATATATGCAGAAAACTGATAATTACAGTTAATGACTCAAACAAGATGATGGAAAAAGTTGAGGGTTGAATGTAATTTAAGTATAACAGATAGAGAGATAGAATCTTTATTTACATCTCATCAATGCACATTCAGCAAATATAAAAACATATACAATAAACATTTCAAATAGTGCAAAGCCATTCCATAAAGGAATTATAAGAGATGGTAAAAATGACATTGCATGCCATATATAACACATATGTTTATAACATCACAATATGACACAAATAAAATCGGATCACTGCAATGTAATTAAGTCAGATTGCTTAATTAATAGACACTTAGTATTGTTTGTAATTGTATAAATCACATAAATCACATAATCAAAGTCATATTAAAATATTGTCTTTGATGCAATCGAAAAAATAAATTCTATTAAAGTCTGTCTGATCTTGGTCTACTCTGGTAAACTTTGCAAATGCGTGAAAACCTGTTTATTGACTGTTTCCAGCAGTTTATATCTTAAAATCCGTCTATTCTTGATGAGATGTTGAGTAATGTTATGAAGGAAAAACATATCTATTAAATTCCGTTAAATTCCATCTGATCTTGGTCTACTGTTTGCAAATGCATGAAAACACGTTTATGTGAAGGAACTTGTTAAATTATGACTGTTTCAAGCAGTTTTGATCCCGATGAGATGCTTTGTGAAAGGTTTCAATACATATGTACACGAAATCCTGAACAGTTTGATGTATTTCACATTGCTAACAGTTTGGCTCCAGATCAGACACTGCATAAGGTGGTGTGTGATTTGGATTCAAACTGTTTGTTATGTATTTAAATTTAAGAAATACCTAATAGTTTCCTTAATATTTAATATTCTAAATATGGTAACTAGCATAATGCCTATTTTTTTCCTAAAATGACAATTTTTTAGTTAATTAAAAGTATTAAAATGAATCTATTGTTGGTATTATCTAATTTAAGAAATACCTATTATTTTCCTAAATATTTAACTCTTTGCACATAATGTGGCGTCTCATGATTCTCATCATAATCATCTTGATTACCTATGCAAACAGTGTGGATCCAGATGATAATGCAGTGTCTCATCAGGATGCAAACAAGGGGGGGGGGGGGGGGGGCATATGCATGATCATGTTTTCTTAGCTTAGGATTTCCAATATCTCCCACATCTAATTTGAGAGACATTGGTAACATCTAGCTGTATAGCACTCACACTATGGGGTTAATAGGTCAACATTCCTTTCCAAATCCCTTTAATGTTTCGTCTGCAACAAAAAGTTATTGTCATCTGCTTCAATTCTTAAAATAAACTTACTTTCATTTTTTTTCAAAAATATGGTTAAGATGACAAACAGTTTGGATCCTGATGAGACGCTGCATTATGCAGCCTCTCATCTGGATCCAAACTGTTTGCATAGGTAATCACAGTTTCACCACTAGCGTGCAAAGGGTTAAGAGTCATGCATTGACCTGGAGAGATTTTACTGCCCAGAGCTATAACCCTTTAACTGCAGAAAAGCCTGTTTAACCCTTAATTTCCATCATATAAACTTGTTTTCATGCATCTGCAAACAGAGTAGACCCAGATAAGGTGGCTCCTATAGGATCAGGGTCTGCTGTTTGCAAATGGAATTTGATATATCTGTTTCTATGCCTTCTAAAACAGCTACACTGTTCCACCTTCCACATTTTATTATAAGTAGTTACAAATAGAATCACTATTCTGGAAGTACTAGAATTCCAATGCAGTTATCTCCCTTTGTCCATTATAGCTATGCTGATGGGACAAGGGAAATAACTGTGAGGAATTTTTTTTAACTAGCTTCCTGATGTTAAAGTAATATAAAACCCCAGGGTGAGGCCATTTTTGGCCCAGGGGTCATTATTTGAACATACTTGGTAGTGATACATTAGGTGATGCTTCATACCAAATATCTTAGCTCTAGATTATGTGGTTTCAGAAAAAAAATTGTTAAAGGTTTCCCTATATAAGTCTATGTAAAAACTACAAGCCCCAGGGCAGGGCCATTTTTAGCCCGGGGGTCATCATTTGAACAAACTTGGTAAAGGACCATTAGATGATGCTATATCCCAAATATCAAAGCTCTAGAAATTGTGGTTTCAGAGAAGAAGATTTTTAAAGATTTAAAAAAAAAACCTTTAAAAGTAGTGGGGCGGGGCCATTTTTTGCCCGGGGGTCATGATTTTAACAAACTTGATAGAGGACACCCTAAGGTACATTTCTGTGAAATCTGGTTGAAATCCTCCCAGTGGTTTAGGAGAAGAAGTCATTTGAAATAAAAGTGAACGGACAGACGGACGGACGGACGGACGTACTAACAAATGGGTAGTTGTGTGACTTTTTCCTTTGATCTTTTCTTGTGGGACTAGTCCCACAAGAAAAACTATTTTTGGCTCTAACTTTGGAAAAGAATGATCTGGAAGCTAACCCTAACCCTAACCCTATGTCCCACAACTGGCCAGGTTAATGTCACAAGAAATGGCCAGGTTAATGTCACAAGAGATGGCCAGGTTAATGATTTTACTTGTGCGACTAGTTAGAAAAAGTCACACAACTACCCTTTGGTGAGTGCGGACAGACGGACAGACGGACGACGGACGACAGGCGGTCACAATAGCTCACCTTGAGCCTTCGGCTCAGGTGAGCTAATAAACATAGAACAGGGAACCAGGATTAAGTGTGTCTGTCACTGTGTCACATATACCACTTACTCCAGATGATACGACTCAACTTTCTCTTCACCCTTTACAGAATTAACCCAAAAAATTTACTCCATGAATATTCATGTAAGTAATGACATCTTGTGTATTAACTGGCTGTATTTGTGAAAACCAAGAGGACCATTATGGTCCTGATATCGCTCACCAGACAATCAAAGGAGATATAAACCAGTAAGTGTCTTCATGGAAAGTATGTATTCATTCAACCCTTTCAATTGTTTCTTAATGATGTCAGAAATATGAATATTTATCAGCTGAATTTTTACAATGACTTACGTACATACTGTAGTAACCTTTAGTATTTGCAGAAGCTGTAGGGTCAGATCTAGTATATTATCATAATCAAACAGAGCAGACCCCTATCCAGAGCTCCAGATAAGATGCGTAAATTAAAACATTTTCAAGAATAACTCCTTTATTTCTCCACCAAACCCTATATTGTGACCACTCTTTAGAATCGTCTCTTCGAGATGATTCTAAAGAGTGGTCACAGTATAGGGTTTGGTGGAGAAATGACGATTTTAGTATTTGGGTACGCACAGGTATCTGTAGCTCTGCCTATCAGACAACTCCTAAAAGGAGCCTTCTGATCTAGGTCTTGTGCTTGTAAATGTGTGAAAATGTGTTTACATGAGAGAAAGGGTTAAAACAACTACACATAAGTAGTGAATGATTCATGATATCTGAATTATAATTTCCTTGTTTAACATGCCTTACAATCCCTAATAAATGCCTCCTCTACGAGAGCCGTCTGATCAGGGTCTGCTCTGTTTGCTGATGAATGTTTTATAGATCTGACTCGACAGTTTCAATCAATACCAAAACATCCTGTGTACATTAGCCGTTATAAAAAATCAGCTAATAAATATTCATGATGTCATTATTTCTTACATGAATCTTCAACAGGGAAAGGGTTAATGTTTCAACAGGGGATATTACTCTTTTCTGAGTGGGGAATGAGTCATTTACATCTTTTGCAAACACTATGACCAAATGAGAGATATCCTACAAAAGCCCTCTCGCCATGATCATGTCCCTAACAGAACGCTTGACCTTATAAACTTTTGAATCATCCATTTAACCATTCACTGTTCTATGTTTATTCCAAATTTCAATACCTAGACTGAATATTCATGGACAAAAAAGTACAATGAAATATGAAAGGTGGAACATTGTAGCCATTTTAGAAAGTAAAGAAATAGATCTATCAAATTCCATTAGCAAACAGAGCAGACCTTGAACAGACGGCTCCCGAGACTAGGAACCATCTGATCTGGGTCTACTCTGTTTGCAAATGTGTGAAAAGTCGTTTATATGAGGGAAGGGTTAAGATTGTAGTGCTTGAAGGGTAAAAGGATATCAAACTAATTTTGAATTGCATCCTAAGCTATAACCTGAATTCAAAATTCACTATGTTCATTCATTAGGTCCCATTATACATACTTATATTTGGGTTGTATTGCATATACTTATACATGTATTTGGTTTGGTTCTATTGTATATACTTATATTTGGTTGTGTTACCCATACTTATATTTGGTTGTCTTGCACATATTCATACTTGGTTGCATTGTACATACTTATATTAGGTTGTCTTACACATATTTATATTTGGCTGTACTGCACATACTTATATTTGATTTTGCTGCACATACTTATATTTGTTTGTCTTACACATTTATATTTGGTTGTGTTGTACATACTTATATTTGGTTGTAAATTCCTCTGTGTACTCTTTCTCTGGGTTTATATCACTGACAGCTGTTTCTATGGAATCATACACTTCTATATGTTGTTGACTGCCCATGTTAATTCGCTGTTGAAATTCTGTCAGAAAATCTTTGCTGAAAAATAAGAAAGCAGATACATTGTATCTAGTCATCCAGTTAACTCTGATTCAGCAAAATATCTTTTTAACACTTTTTACAGCATGAATATTTACGGGTCTAAAAATAGCCTATGAGGTAATGGGTTAATGAATAAACAAGGAGACCTTTAACCCTTTACTTCATAAAAAGGCTTTCTCCACTTATGAAAACAGTGTAGACCAGGGTACCGTTTAACTAACAATTCATAAGTACTTGCGTAAGTCTCGGCGTAACTTTACGCTAACGTTCCGATTTACGTAAGACTGTTTTACTAAACTAGCGTAAATTGTCGGACGGTAGGATAGCCGGTATTTGCCCGCTATCTCTCTCTCTGTCAATTCCTCTAAGAGGTCCGGTCTGTCGTGAAAAATCCACTCCTGTCGGGGACGAGGTGGTAAATACACGTCCATATTTACGTCTGCTTTTCAGGTTCGTAACTTTACGCTAATACTTACGCAAGAGCATAGCTACGCAAGTGCTAGTAAAACGCAAACTTAAAACTTACGCTAGTACTTACGCAATCTTCAGGTTACGCTAGCGTAAGTAGTTTAGTAAAACGCTACCCAGATCTAATATAGGTATGATTCTTCAGTTTCTAACATGGCCAACAATGTCTGTGCAATATGCCAATAAAGGCGGCTATTATAAACACTCAGCTTACAATTATTCCCGATGTCAGTATTTCCTACATGAATATGCAACAGGGAAAGGGTTAACCTCTTATGAATAACAATTAATTCATGTATCAAAAATATTTGCTGTATTTAACTCATTACCTCATAGGTTATTTTTAGACCCAACCTCTTTGAATAAATCTACCCAAAAGGAGCATTTACTCATTAATTTAAATTTTACTAGAGAAAAGGAAACTTTTAGAATTTTGTAGTTTGAAACTATTGTGATAAATAGAGCATTTGCTCCTTTTGCTCTATCTATCACAATGGTTTGACAAAGTGACTTTTACAGAGCCATCAAAAGTCGTCAATATAAGAGTATGGGTTAATCCTTTCCCTCATATAAACACATTTTCAAGTATCTGCAAACAGAGTTGACCCAGATCAGACGGCTCCTATAGGAGCCGTCTGATCAGGGTCTACTCTGTTTGCTAATGGAATTTGAAAGATATGTTTTTTTACTTTCTAAAATAGCTACAATATTCAGCCTTCCATATTTCATTATAATATTTCTCTCTTCATGATTGTTCAGCAGGTATTGAAATTTTAAATAAACATAGAACAGTCAAAGGGTTAAATAAGATAACAGAACTACCACAGGAGCTGTCTGATCTGAGTTTACTCTGTTTGCTAGAATACTGTAGAGTTAGACCTATTATAATTTCATAAGCAAACATAGCAGACCCTGATCAGGTTAGGAGGATAGGTGGGGGTAGATACTAACAATCTGTTAACCCTTTCCCTCATATCGACGACTTTTGACGACTCTGTAAAAGTCACTTTGTGAAACTATTGTGATAAATAGAGCATTTGATCCTATAGGAGCAAATACTCTACTTATCACAATGGTTTCAAACTACAAAATTCTAAAATTTTCCTTTTCTCTAATTAATGCTCCTTTTCGGTATATTAATTCAAAGAGGTTGCATCTAAAAATAACATAATTATGAGGTAATGGGTTAACTACTGAAAGCCTTTATATTTATCACTAAATAGATAAATATAGGTTTGTTTGGTGTTGGTTTTTTTTATCAAAATACATGACTGTGGTAGCTTAATGTAGACTAAAAGCTATGTAGAAAGCTCCCTTAGCAGCTTCATGCACTGCTTTCATTCTGCATTCAGCAGCAACATTTGTACAAAACTTTTAGAAAATGTTCCACCAGCTCCCCTCCAAGGGAGCATTTATTAGAGGCGCTTTTCAGTGAAACTGCTAGTTTCTCAGCATCTCATCTAATGTTTATATAAGCCAATATGTTTTCATCTCATCTGGATCTAATCGGTTTATATAAGCCAATGTTTTCATCTCATCTGGATCAAATGTTTATATAAGCCAGTATCATCTGTTTTCATCTCATCTGGATCTTAAATCTGTTTATATAAGCCAATATGTTTTCATCTCATCTGGATCTAATGTTTATATAAGCCAATATGTTTTCATCTTAACTGGATCTTATGTGTATACAGTAAAACCTCGCTATAACGGTCACTAAATTACATCAAGTATTTTGTGTTAAAGGCAGGTGGATGCTTAAAGCAAGTTGAAAGTAAAAACAATTGAAGCATTCTGTTTTTACTTGCTTTAAGCAGCCATCTGCAATAAATTCCAAATAATTAACACAATTTAGTGGCCGTTATAGAGAGGTTTTACTGTATAAGCCAATATGTTTTCATCTCATCTGGATCTAATCTGTTTATATAAGCCATTTAATTTTCATTGCCACCAAGCAAACGGTTAACAAAATACATGTAGTTGAAAACTGTATTGGCATGTTTACATTATAAATATTTACAAGCCGTTATCTTGTCATTGCATGTAAGTGAAGATAGGTAGATTACTGTACAGAGATACCTCTGAGCATGTGAAATTGTAAAAATCAGCTTTCATCTGTCACTATCTATGATCCCCCTTTAACCCGTACACCATGAATATTCATTAACCCTTTCCCTGTTCTATGTTTATAACAAATTTCAATACCGACTGAGTATTCATTGATAAAATAGTTATACTGAAATATGCAAGGTGGGACATTGTAGCTATTTTAGAAAGTATAGAAACATACCTATCAAATTCTATTAGCAAACAGAGCAGACCCTGATCAGACGGCTCCTATAGGAGCCGTCTGATCTGGGTCTACTCTGTTTGCAGATGCGTGAAAACACGTTTATATGAGGGAAAGGGTTAAAGAAATACAATGTAACAACATTATAAATATGAATTAAGATTAATTGTTATAATAGCAAATGGACCCAGAAATTTGGCAGTGACAGAAATAGTAGAATCATATCTATATCATATCTGTACCATTCCATAAGCAAACAGAGCAGACCCTGATCAGATCTCGATCTACTCTATTTGCAAAGGAGTGAAAGGCATGTTTATGTTAACCCTTCGCTTGCTGAATTTTAAAATACATTTCTCCTTCTTTACCCATGCCCTGTTGTATAATTACATATGTCTTCACTGTGTACAAGTATTTCACAGTGCAATCACTGCTGTGGAGTGCTCTGGTTGCACAATCAACTTGTAAATAGTGAAGACCCTGGAGCTGTCTCATCTGGGTCTTCACTATTTACAGGTAGGTATATTGAATAGCAAGCGAAGGGTTAATCCATTAGGCCTTTACCTGCTTAGTGTGAACTGACTAGGCAAACAGTTTGGATCCAGATAAAATGCAGAGAAACTCAGTATCTCACGGAAATCAAAGCTGTTTGAAATCTGGGCATAAGGTTTCAGGAAAGTTTTAACAAATTTGAAGGAGATGACAGTTTGAGCAGACAAACGTTTTATTCAGCAAGATAAGGGTTAGTATGTCAAAGATCCAACAAATAGTTTAGTCTTTTACTCAATAAATGTGCCTTTTGCAAACAGAGTAGAACCAGATCAGATGGCTCCTGTAGGAGCCATCTGATCAGGGTCTGCTCTGTTTGATTGTGGTAAGACCGTGGATAAAACAGTAATTGTTCATGTGACATATGAGTATCAAGCTAATTGATATTCATAAATACATTATTTTTATATGATTATTCATGGAGCAGAGGGTTAAATAAAAACAATTGTGTCGCACAGTAGTCTTCCGCTTTCTAATATTGACAGCATTGCAAGAATTTACAGAAATGAATTTCAATTAGAATTTTTTCTACTTGTTCATGAATTAAAATGTTTCAAGTTTTAAACCAGCGACTGAGAAACGTGATGCTTCCTGTTTATGTACAGTAAAACCTGACTTACGTGGCCATCAGAAAGCGGTCTAATTATTGGTCTTTATGGCAGGTGGTAACATAATGCAGGTCAAAAGTAATGCAGAATGCACCTACAGGAGCTTTCTGCATTACTTTTGCAATGCATTAAGCAAGTACAGTAAAATCCCTCTAAAACGGCCACTAAATTACATGAAGTATTTTGTGTTAGAGGCAAGTGGCTGCTTAAAGCAAGGTGAAAGAAAAAAACAGAACGCTCCTATAGGAGCGTTCTGTTTTACTTTCACCTTGCATTAAGCAGCCACCTGCCCTAAATACCAATTAATTAACACAATTTAGTGGCCGTTATAGAGAGGGTTTACTTTACGCCTGTACTCAATAAATGAATGGCCACTTACAATTGGTTCTACTGTAAACATTACCTGCATTTATGTTCGAAAACCTTTACTTTCATATGATAACACATGCAGTTTTACACATTTGCAAACAGAGTTGACCTAGATCAGACAGCTCCTGCAGGAACTGTCCATGCATTGTCTATCCTGTTCACTTAACCCTTTAGTCCATAAATATGTCTTTCCACACCTTTGTTTCCATAAATATGTCTTTCCACACCTTTGTTTCTATAAATATGTCTTTCCACACCTTTGTTTCCATAAATATGTCTTTCCACACCTTTGTTTCTATAAATATGTCTTTCCACACCTTTGTTTCCATAAATATGGCTTTTCACACCAGTTTCCATAAGTATGTCTTTTCACACCTTTGTTTCCATAAATATGTCTTTTCACACCTTTGCAAACAGTCTGTATTTACTGCTTGCAAAGGTGTGAAAAAGTGAGGAAAAGAATTATAATGTTATAGATCAGATTACAAAGTTTCTGCCAAAGGCAACATTTTCCCTTTTTCATATTCAAGAGCAATTCTAAAAATTCAGTTCATTAATATTCATTTAAGTTATAAAAATCCTTGCTATTTATCTATAAAGTAACGAGTTAAAGAGGCAAATCCTTCATTTCTCAGAATTTTGTAACCATGGCAAAAACTGTAGAATCAGACCTTCTTAATTCCATTAGCAAACAGAGTAGACCCTGATCAGATTGACTCTTATTATAAGCAGTCATCTGAACCTAGCTTACTTTGTTCTCAAAGGTGTGAAAAAGTGTCTCTATCAGGTACGTGTTTAACTCTTTCCCTGGTCTATGTTTATTACAAATTTCAATGCCTATTGAATATTCATGGTCAAAATAGTTGTAAAGAAACAGATCTTTCAAATTCCACTAGCAAACAGAGCAGACCCTGATCAGACGGCTCCTATTGGAGCCGTCTGATCTGGGTCTACTCTGTTTGCAGATGAGTGAAAACACCTTTATATGAGGGAAAGGGTTAAATTTGTGAACAGTGCCTGCATATGTGGGCTCAGAGAAGAGCCTATACTGTCTGTCATTCCTTATCAGCAAATAATGTGTCTCATGTGACAAGGACTCTACAGTAGGTTTACAATGATACACAATTGATAAGACTATTCAGTTTAGGAAAATCAGAATTGACAAGTTTAAGTTTTCAGAACAAGGAAGTGTTACAAACCTTTACTATGCTCTTAAAAAACGTATCTGCTCAAATTTGGATCAGGTGCAATTTTGACTACTGTCGCTACTTTCACTTTTGAGAAATATATTGACTGAGCGTCAAACAGCTAAGATCTTGATGTGATAAATAGAGTATTTTTTGCTTCTATGAAGCTCTATTTATCACAATGGTCTACAAGAGTGACTTTTACACAGGCGTCAAAATCAATATGAAGGAATGGGTTAAAGCCTTTGCCACAGCTTTAAAAAAATTCAGTACGGAATTTCAGATCCATGATAGGTAATGAAATGTGTTTCAATATATAGTAAAACTATCATTTCTCCAACAAACACCATCTGATCTGGGTCTACCCTGTTTGCAGAGGTGTCCAAAAGGCACTTTAACCCATTACCTCATAGGCTATTTTTAGATCCAACTTCTTTGAATAAATCTACCGAAAAGAAGCATTAACTAGCGAAAAGGAAAATGTTTAGAATTTTGTAGTTTGAAACCATTGCGATAAATAGAGCATTTGCTTCTGTAGGAGCAAATGCTCTATTTATCATAATTGTTTCAACAGGTGACTTTTGCAGAGGCGTCAAAAGGCATCAATATGAGGGAATGCGCTATGAAGCAAGGGTGATTTTATGGACCTACATGTAGCTCTAAAGATTTTTGAGTTTGAATTTAATTGTACTATGATGTGAAAAAGATCGTATAACCCTGATAGTGATAAAAGATGAAGAGATATGACAAGGATGAAACATTTACACCCTCTTTAAATTCAATGATCATGTAAATGATTAGATTGAAATATATATATATATATATACAGTAAAATCCCGCTAATGCGACCACCTAAAAGAGGTATAATTATGGGTGCTAGATGCAGGTCATAGCTTAATGCAGGACAAAAGTAAGGCAGAAAGCTCCTAGAGGAGCTTTCTGCATTACTTTTGTCCTGCGTTAAGCAACCACCTGCTTATAAAGATATCCATATTTCTCCATTAAGTGGTCGGAATAGAGGGGTTCTACTGTACAGGATATTTTCCCTATTTCCCATTTTAACCCTTTACTCCAAGAAAATTAATGTAAGAAATAATGGCATCATGAATATTCATCAGACTAATTGTTCTAATAGCACATGGATACGGACTTTTTTACCATTGCAGAAACTGTAAAAACATATCATAAGCAAACAGAGCAGACCCTGATCAGACAGCTCCTATAGGAGCTGTCTGATCTGGGTCTACTCTGTTTGCAAAGGCATAGAAAAGTGAATTTATGAAGTAAAGTGTTATAATCATTGATCAGATAGATAATGAGGGAAAAAATCCTGCTAACATTCAAATATCATACATGTCACACTAAACATAATACTGTAAAGGGGTTTTTGAGTCTATTTATATTTTTCATGATCTTCTCTTCCTCTGCCAAAACAATCAATTTTAGGCCTAGGTGACAATACAATCTGGACTGTGAGTAACTCTGCATCCTATCTGGAGTCAAACAGTCTATGTGCATGTAGTGTTTGTGGTGAATTTGTAATAAGTAATCATACTACAACGGAAATAAAAATGATTAAGATTTTAATCCTTTCCCTCATTTAGACGCATCTTCAAACATTTGAAAACAGAGTAAACCCAGATCAGACTACTCTTAATACCTATAGGGAGTCCTCTGAACAGTGTCTGCCCTGTTTGCTACTAGAATTTGATGCATCTGTTTCTTTACTTTCTAAAATGGCTATAATTTTTCACGTTCCATATTTAATTATAATAATTTTGTTCATGAATATTATGCAGTAGGTATTGAAATTTGATATAAACTCATAAGCAAGCAAAGAAGACCCTGATCACACAGATTCTACTCTGTCTACTCTGTTTGCAAAGGCATGGAAAGATGTTTAAATATGAAGGAAAGGACTAATAGGATAATAAAAATAAATTTCTGAGTCAAGTTAGTAGCTAATACAAGTGTGAACCATTATCCTTCCTGCTTCCTCCAAATGACTAAACCACTCCAGGCTTCACATTCACCCATTACCTCTTTGAATAAATCTACTGAAAAGGAGCATTAACTACAGAAAAGGAAACATTTCAAAATTTGTAGTTTAAGATCATTGTGATAAATAGAGCATTTGCTCCTATAGGAGCAAATGCTCTATTCATCACAATGGTTTCAACAGGAGAGTTTTGCAGAGGCGTTAATAGGCATCAATATGAGGGAATGGGTTAAATTGAATAATTATTAGAGTGGCTGTGTGTATTAAGGAGAATATGGTTACTTGAACTATATGGCTTCAGGTAACCAGTGCTACAGACAAAGATGCATACCAAATCATTATTTCTCCACCAAACCCTCTACTCTGACCACTCTCTAGAATCGCCTCAGTGAGACAATACTAAAGAGTGGTTACAGTACATGTACTATGTATAGGGTGTACAGGAGTTAGTCTTGAAAATGTTTAAATACATGTATATATCCATCTCAGGGCTCAAGCAAAAGGGCGATTTGGGAGAAAAGCCCCCCCCCCCCCCCCCCCCCTAACCCTAACCCTACTGACTTCTCCCTGTTTTGAGATGAGGGAGAAGTTTTATTACATAGAACATAATTATAGGGAGATACAATATCCAGACCAAACTTCTCCCTCAATATCACTAAACTTCTTCAATATCACTAAACTTCTCCCTCAATATCACTAAACTTCTCCCTCAATATCACTAAACTTCTCCCTCAATATCTCTAAACTTCTCCCTCAATATCACTAAACTTCTCCCTCAATATCTCTAAACTTCTCCCTCAATATCACTAAACTTCTCCCTCAATATCTCTAAACTTCTCCCTCAATATCTCTAAACTCCTCCCTAATGGAGAGCTCCAGCTTGAGCCCTGCATGATGATCTTATCTTGATCACTGGCTCATATTAGAGAGCAGAGACTATAGATGTCTAATATAAACATAGTAAAACAACACTACCTGCATTTTAAGGGTAAATATTACACAGTAATACAACTCTAACTGCACTCTAAGGGTAAAAATTACACAGTAAAACAACTCTCACTGCACTCTAAGGGTAAATATTACACAGTAAAACAACTCTAACTGCATTCTATGGGTAAATATTGTAGCCGGGTAGAGATTATCGTGAAATAAGTTGATAGGCTTTACTGTGTGGCTTGGTAGCTCAGTCGGTAGAGTGTTGGCATGGTAAGCCAGAGGCCCTGGGTTCGAGTCCCAGTTGAGTCACAACTTTTTCACCATGTTACATTTGGCGCCCAACGTAAATAACCCATAAGGTGATTTATATGAAGATAATATGAAGAATATATGAAGATAATGTGTAATAATAAGAAACTCGTGGAGTGTTCTTTGAGTAAGAATTTGGGATGAATTCTTGTGTGGAGGGGGTGTGTGTAGCCATCTGATCTGGGTCTGCTGTGTTTGCTAATGGAATTTGAAATATATGTTTCTTTTCTTTCTAAAATGGCTACAATGTTCCACCTTCCATATTTCATTATAACCGTTAAGTGTTTGGTCCATGAATATTCAGTAGGCACTGGAATTTGGAATAAACACAGAACAGGGAACGGATTAACCCTGTCCTTGTTCACTATCTATTTATGAAATAACATTGTGATTTTTTGTAATAGCATGTTCACAGCATGTTTCAGTACTAGTAGAAACTCTAGTCAGATCTATTTAATTTCATAAGCAAACAGAGCAGACACTGATCAGATGGCTCCTATAGGAGCCATCTGATCTGGGTCTACTCTGTTTGCAAATATGAGAAAAAGTTTTTATTTGAGGAAAAGGGTTAGGTCAAAAAGTGTTTATACATTTCTAGGCAGGTGGCTTCTTGACCCCTTCCCTCATAAAAATGCTTTTCCACACTTTGACAAACAGAGCCGTTTGATCAAGGTCAACTCTGTCTGCTTACAATAATATGATGCATATCTGATTTTACAATACAGTAGAACACCTCCGAACCTCGGAACTGTAGTTGACAAGAATTAGATACTATTAGGCAGGGGACTGCTTAATGCAGGGTGAAAGTCATGCAGAAAGCTCCTAGGGGAGCTTTCTGCATGACTTTCACCCTGCATTAAACTGCTACCTGTCTCATATGACCGATATTTATACTAAATTGAATGTTCGTTTTAGAGAGGTTTTACTGTGTTTGTCAAAGCCAAAATTTCACATGAAACATTTACATGTAATAAAAATTATGCCCATAAACATTCATAAGGCTATTTTTAGATCCAACACCTTTGAATATATCTACCGAAAAAGAGCATTAACTAGAGAAAACGAACATTTTAGAAATTTGTAGTTTAAAAATATTGTGATAAATAGAGCATTTGCTCCTATAGGAGCAAATGCTCTATTTATCACAATGGTTTCATAAAGTGACTTTTACTGGGTCGTCAAAAGTTGTCAGTATCAGGAAATGGGTTAACACTGAACAAGTTAAAGATTAGTGCACCTATAAAAGTCATGTTTTCTGCCAGGCTGCCACCCTGCAATAAGCTGTCACCTGGCTTAAACTCTTTCTGTCATGAATATTCATATAAAAAATAATGACGTCATGAATATTAATCAGCAGATTTTTATAATTGCAGTTGAATACAGGAATATTTGACGATTGCAGAAACTGAAAATCAGATATACATGTATACTATTTTGTGGGCTAAAAGACCAGATCTTGGTCAGACTGTACCTGCAGGAGCCATCTGATCTGGGTCTACTATGTTTGCGAAGGTGTAGAAAGGCATATTTATCCTTCTCTGCTGAATTTGCCATCTGCTAGCAGTTACAATTTTCATTTTTTATTTTTGTTCATGTTTTCTTTTGTTTTTTTTAAAAAACCAGTTCCAGTAACAAACAGTTTGGATCCAGATCAAACCTAGAGTATCTCATCCAGATCCAAATTATTTGTATAGGTAATTAGAATTGTAACATTGGCAGCGCAATAGTTAAAGCCTACCGTGTTCAAGGCTATCAATAACTGTTATCTGTTAGATCTCGTCTACACCAAGGTTTGTCCCGTCATTACCTTTTGTCTAGCTATAGGTGAATTAGTGCTTCCAATATTACCGTTAGTATCCAGACAGACACAGGCAAACAGTGCAGACCCAGATCAAACAGCTCCTGAACTAATTCATTTGATCTGGATCTAACTCTTTGTTACAATGTCAGTCTTTGATTAAAGTCATCTTAATACAGTAGTGACTAATAACTTACTAGATTATTGAGGTAGACAATTTTTTCATATCAAATATTCTTAGTTTAACACAATGCAGCCAGCATTGAACCAGTTAATGCTTTATCTAATGTATATATATGTAACCCTTTCCCTAATATATATATGTGTTTTCACGCATTTGCAAACAGAGTAGACCCAGATCAGACGGCTCCTAGAGGAGCTATCTGATCAGGGTCTGCTCTGTTTGCTATTGGAATTTGATAGTTCTGTTTCTTTACTTTCTAAAATGGCTACAATGTTTCACTTTCCATATTTCATTATAACTATTTTGTCCTTGAATATTCAGTAGGTATTGAAATTTGAAATAAACATAGAACAGGGAAAGGGTTAACCCTTTCCTTCATACAAACATGCAAATGGAGTAGACATACATGTATATCAGACAACTCCTATAAGAGCTCTGTTTGCTTTTTAACATTGATATATACATGTAGATCTGATTCTACATTTTTTGTCAAACAGAAAAAATTCCTTGAAAAGTTTACATTATACAGTTTCAGCTAATAAATATTCATGATATCAGTATTTCTTACATGAATATTGAAGAGGAAAATTATTAAAAAACAATGAATGTATGAATAGTACATGTACATGTATTTACCAGTAGCTGATTTTTGTGTCACCTGCCGAGAGGCAGTGTGTCACTTAGGGATCACTTTTCTGTTGTCTGTCTGTCCGTCTGTCACACTTTCTTTTTTTGGCTGTCATTTCTAAACTAATCATTATAGAGCTTTCAAATTTCACACATGGAACAAGCATGATTAGAGGAAGTGTCATGCACAAGGGCCACAACTCTAGCATCAATATGTTTTGAGTTATTCCCCTTTTTCATATTAACAATACGTTTTTGTGTCAGCTGTGAGCAGGTGACACACGTGTTCCTCCGAACACTCTTGTTTTATAAATGTATCACAAACAAGGCAAGTTTTGACCACGACACAAGCTGTAGATTCAGATCTTTGTTATTTCATAGAAGCAAACAAAGAGGACCCTGAATAGACAGCTAGTACATAAATAGCAATATGATTTGAGTCTTCACTATTTACAATGGTGCTAAAATGCCTCTCTATGTACAGTAAAACCCCTCTAATGTATGTGAATAGCAAAAAGGGGCATACTTCAGAGTGGCAAAGGCAGGTGGTAGCTTAATGCAGGACCAAGTTATGCAGAAAGCTCCTATACTAGGAGCTTTCTGCATAACTTTGGTCCTGCATTAAGCTACCACCTGCCTATGAATACAGTCATGTTTATTCATTAACTGGTCATATTAGAGGGGTTTTACTGTAGTAAAGTGATAAGTGATGTCCAAAGGTCATTCCATACACTGTTTATTATTTAGTTGTCGGTTTCACATATAGCCCTCCTGTCACAACTATAGTTGCATTTGCAAACAGTGTAGACCCAGATGAGAGAGCACCTATAGGAGCTGACCCAGATGAGAGAGCTTCTATAGGAGCTCTCTCATCTGGGTCTGCACTATTTGCCATCGAAAATCCATGCCTGCATGCTCTATGCTTTTGCCTAGAGGAAAATCATTTCAAGATATCCTGTATGTTTTTTGTAAAGATTTGCCAAATTAATATTCAAAGAGGGCAGAGTGATTAAAATATGTGACAGGCTAAGGGTTTTCCTCATAAATGTTTAGTACAGCAGTAATGACTGTATATATATTTTGGCTCAAATCTAACCAATCAAAAGCTTGAGAACAAACTCAGATTCAACTAAAAAGCTTTATAAGAATGGACCCTGAAGTTTTATAAAGGTATTCTGAACAAGAGAACAATTTACAATGGCAGAACTTGTAGAACCCTATCTAAATCAGACCAACAGATAAAGGTGCATACTCAAACACTAAAATCATCTTTTCTTTACCAAACCCAGTTGCGACCACTTTTAAAGAATGGTCAAAACATCTTAACCCTTTCCCTCATATAAACGTGTTTTCACGCATTTGCAAACAGAGTTGACCCAGATCAGACGGCTCCTAGAGGAGCCGTCTGATCAGGGTCTGCTCTGTTTGCCAATAGAATTTGATAGATCTGTTTCCTTGCTTTCTAAAATGTCAACAATGTTCCACCTGCCATTTTTCTTTATAACTATTTTGTTAATGAGTACACAGTAGGTATTGAACTTTCGAATAAATACAGAACAGGGAAAGGGTTAACCAAACAATTTTAACATAAGGTTTGATGGAGAAATAAAAGAGTTATTCTTGAAATTGTTTCAACTATCTTATCTGGACCTCAGCTATATCATTTCGTTCTGAGTTTCGTTCTCAAGCGTTTGATTGGCCAGATTTGAGTTCTTAAGCTTTTGATTGGTCAGATTTGAGCCTTTGGCTCAAATCTGACCAATCAAAAGCTTGAGAACGATCTCAGGCTCAACTAAAAGCTTTATAAGCATGGACCCAGATGTCTTCTACAGTAGCCGTCTGATCTGAGGCAAAGGCTTGAAAAGGTGTTTGTATCATGTACAAGGTTTATAGGGAATCAACAACTAGACACCCCCCCCCCTATTTTTTGAAATACTGGACTCTTTTCCTAACTAGCAAAAAACATCATCTGTAAGAAACACTAGCTGCTTACCATTGTTGGACTAGGATCTCCTGATTGACTTGGTGGTGGTCGAGGAAGTAGGGCAGTGTCGTGTTATTGTAGTTTTCCTGGTAGGCCCGCACTTCGCAGAGTGCCAAGATGTATTTGTTGTGTGCCTTGTGCAGCTTTGTACTTGCAATGACGTAGTTCTGCTTGGCACTGTCCAGCTTGTTGCCCTTAACAGACCTTCCTGTAAAATGACATGAGCATGTCCATGGGAAAAGGTAATGCAACAATTATACAGGGAAACAGATAACAGGGAAACAGATAACAGAACTGGGAAACAGATAACAGGGAAACATATAACAGGGAACCAGATAACAGGGAAACAGATAACAGGGAAACAGATAACTGTGTGTGTATACTTGAGCACTCAAATCAACATTTCTCTACCAAACCCTATGTTGTGACCACTCTTTAGAATCGTCTCAAAGAGAAGATTCTAAAGCATGGTCACAATACAGGGTTTGGTGGAGAAATAAAGAAGTAAGTTTTGTATACTGTAATTTTTCCAAATATTCAGCTAGACAAATGTTAACCACAAATACCATATTATCTGTAATATCAAACAATCCCAGGAGCGTTACATTTTTTTTAATAAAGGAGCTTCTTCTCCTGTAGGAGCCATCTGTTCTGGTTGTTCTCTGTTTGCAAATACGTGACAAGGTGTTTATATGAGAAAAGGGTTAAATATTCCGATATGTTTGGTATATGTACCAACCTTTGGCATTCAGATCCTCGTACTTGGCCCTCTCTACCCGCACCTTGTCCACGCACTTAGAGTAGTCCTGCTTACTCTTCTGTACTTCATCTTTAAGCTGTGAAAAAAGAAGCAATACAATACTGATACTATGTATGCTGTCACCTCTAACCTCTACCTCATGCATGTAAGATACACTGACATCACCAATATCTGTTAGCTGATTTTTTATAATGGTATATACAGTAAAACCCCTCTAATACGACCACTTAATGAATAAACATGGCGGTCTTTATAAGCAGGTGGTTTCTGCATTACTTTTGTCCTGCATTAAGCTACCACCTGCCTCTACCACCCAGAATTATGCCTCTTTTAGGTGGTCACATTAGCGGGGTTTTACTGTATGTACATGTACACATGAATGTTTGGTATACATGTAGGTAGAAACTGCAGGGTTAAATCTATCATTGGCAAACAGAGCAGACCCTGATCAAATGGCTTCTACATGTGTTGTCTGACCTGGACCAACTCTTTTTGCAAAGGTATTATAAAGTGTTTATATAAGGAGAAAGGATACTTAATCGAACAGAGCAGAGTCAGGAAGCAGACTCTGATCAGACAAGCGCTACTTTGTCTATAATCAAACAGAGCAGACCCTGACCAGACACTTTGTCTTGTCTCTCAGGTGAAGGATTAACCCTTTCCTTCATGAATATTCATATATGAAATAATGATGTCAGGATTGGAATATATGTATTAATGAGATGAATTTAGCAGACGAAAGGGTCATGACAACAGCTCCACTTTTTGAAAAAGTGGAGCTAAAGTTATTCATGACATCAGTATTTCTTGTATAAATATTCATGGAGTAAAGGGTTTAAAACTGACAGGCCATTCGACATTGTTTATTCAACATTAAAGTGGTTACATTTCATGATTTCTGATACATGTACATACCCGAGTAAATTCTTTTTCCATTCGATTTCGTTCATCTTCGTATAGTTTTCTCGATGCCTTCTTTTCAATGATGAGACCTGTAATTTTCTCTGTCACTTTAGTACCTAAGCTCTCTACGTTGCTCTGCATTAACTCAACAAACTTTTCCGCTCCTTTCACTACTGCACTCCATGCCTTAAACACCGAACAGTATGAATGGTATTCAGTCTCCTCAAGCTTGTTGCCCAGCTGAACAAATGCAGTCAAGTTGGAAAGATATTTCTTGTCACTTTCTATCCTCTTTTGGAGACAACTTCTCATATTTTCCAACAAGCGTATCTCTGTGTCCTGAATCTGTACCAGAGCGTCATGAGAAGCCTGACCCTGGAGGTCACAACCGAACCCCATCTGTGAATGAAACAAACTAAAATTGTATGACAAACGCTAATGAGTATGCTGATTTTCCTTCATCATACCAAATGAAAGGAAACAAATGGGAACACTGTACTTGATAAATAACAATGCAGTATTAATTGATTAAATTCTTAATTTCTTTAATTAAAAATATAACACTTTACAGCAAAGAAATTTATTGCCAAACAGACATCATTAAGAATTAGATTATTAATTATGAAATATCTGTCTGATCTCGGTCTACTCTGTAAATGCAAAGGCATGATAAACAAATAAACTGTGCAGCACCAGAAGCACAAACACGCACCAGAATCATCCTGCCTACAGGATGAACTGTCAGCATCAGTTGACCAAGCTAGTGAGGCAGATGCTAGGAGTCTTTATGACATTGGATAAGAACCAGACTGCGAGATTATGGAGGAACCTCCATCTGATCTTCTATTGGGACGCATCATCATCAACAAGGACAAAGCCAAATGCTGTTTCTGCACCAGTAAAAAGAGCCGTGAGCCCCAGAATCTGAGGAGCCACCATTAAAGAAAACGGTCCTGCAGAAAGATCAGGTGAGTGAAGCTTCAGGAGGCGAGATGCAAAGGACACTGAGAAAAGTTAGGCTTGTATGCAAGAATCAGACGCAGGGTGAGATGAAGCGGAGGAGTATCAGTGTGGTAGATATTGAAGAAGGAGAAGTGTACTCTTCAAACTAAGCATGTAGGAAAATGATGGAGTGCTCACTCCGTCTAGGAGACGTTCTTCCAGAACACGGAAGAGTACAGATAGGTGACATTAAACTTAAAGTCACAATGACTCTTGAGGGAGAGAATGTGTTGAGGTTAGAGTATTAGGGAGGAGAGTCAAGTTTTGAGAACATAAACATTTTCACATTCATTCTTTGTTTCAGTTTATATTTTTTGTTTGTTTAGTACCAGAGTTGAGACAGAGAGGCTGAAATGTTGTCAAATAGATAAAAGAATTGAAGTTTGAGGATTGAAGAAATAAATAAAAGTTTACATTGATTTCAATGAATCAGAATGTCTCCTTCCAAATAAGTCTTGTGACTAGAATTCAGATATGCCGGGTGCATAAGGGTAAAGGATGGTGTGGGTAATGTGACGAAAATGAGCAGTAGATATAGCTTTGCTACATAAATTTTACACAGTTGCTTCCCCTTATTTCGCTAGGACATTTTTACTTCAAAACAGACGAAAGACCAATAATTCATTTGGTTAGTATTTACTTTTCTAATGCTTCTTAGCGCCTGCAGGGCTCAAGTATGAGGGAGATTTGGGAGAAAAAGTCTAACTCCCTAACCCTGCTGACTTCTCCCTGTTTTGAGCTTTAGGGGAATTTTTAATACATAGAAAATATAGGGAGTTACAAGATAAGGACCAAAACTTCTCCCTCAATACCACTAAACTTCTCCCTGAAGGAGAGTTCAAGCTTAAGCCCTGGCCTCAGTGGCCTGTTTATATAACATATACCCTTTTTTTTAATGACCCAGTCTTTCGTTTTTAGTTCAAATTATGTTATGCTTACAATTATAATGTTGCTATCACCAGACGCTCATTGAATATAAAGTATGATGAATTGGTAATCACGTAGTCCATCGTCAGTAGCCAGCTGGGATGTGGCCATCAGCATATAAAAGGCAAAGTTTTACTAAAGTCAGATCAGCGATATCTGTCGAGGAAGCCCCGCTTTATTGGTGGACTCTGAATAAGTCTATTCGCCGTGCTGCTCTTGTCTTAGTTATAAAGCGAGTACACAGGGTCTAGACCCCTATTTTGATTAGGTTTGGGATGTAAGCAGCTTCAGAGAGCCTCCTAGATTAGTCTAGTAGACTAGTCTAGAACTGTATGCTAAAAGAGTTGGTAGACTACAGTTTCAAAGAAACAGACTCGTCGAGTATCTTGGATAAACATCAGTGAGGCAGTTTAAATTCTGGGTTAGGTTCATAAAGTCATATAAAATTTTATTAGGCTGCACACAGCAGGGCTCAACAGTAACTTTTGGAACCACTTGTCCAGTCGGGCTAGTAACTGCTAGGTCTACTTGTCCTGACCAGAAAGACACTTGTCATGACTTGATAGAAATATCTACTGTTAAAATATAACTCAATAAACTATGCATTTATTTGGTTTGTAATTTTAGATGCGAAAATAAAACGAAACATCTTTCAATGGCTTGGTTATGACTTAACCCTTTTAAGTTTCAGCAGACAGACTCAATTCATGGGCTGTAAACAGGGCTCTGGATAAGAGAGAGAAAAAGAGTAAGCCACACAATTTCCACATTTTCTCACACATTTCAGCATAAAGTCCTATGATGTTACTACTCAGAAGTGTCCCTAAGAGCATATCCTTATGAGTAATGACACCATAGGGTTTAATCCAGAGACAGATTTTTTAGTTTTTTTAAATACCTCTTTTATCTGGAGCTCTGTTTACAAACAAAAAACTTCCATTTCTTAATATGACTGTATCAACTCAAAAATCTGAAAGTCTTCGGAAAGAACTACAACCTGTTACAAAGCTGGAGCCGCTTAATTTTGCATATTTCTGACACTGTTCGCAAAACATCACCTCTTTAGACTCGTTGTATTAAAACAAGCCAGTCATACTCTTCCAGCCACTTGGGAAGAAATATACGTTTTCTCTTTTTTATACTCCTTTTAAGTAGCATTTCTTCCTTTAATTTGGGTTTATTGCTACAGTCAGTAGACTCGGTACTGTCCTTTTTCGAACCCATAAATCCAAACTTGGAAAGCAACATTACGAATCGCGTGCCATTCAACCGTGAATAAGGTAAACAAACACTAGTCGATTGACGATGTCGTTAACTTTTACTTTGAAACATAGTTCAATAAACTTTTAATTCTAATCCATTGAGTCAAAAATGTTTACGGGCATAAATATGGATGTAGATAACTAACCTTGCTGTGTTAAAAAATCGCAACTTATATCTGTGAAATGTCGTACATGTATGCAAATAATTACCGGAAACAAAAAGCAGAAAAACTCGACTGGTTCCAACTTTTTTATTAGCAGCGTGCTTTACCTTATTACGATGTACTATTACCAGTCTACAAAGCTATTCTAGCCGATAACGGACGAATAGTCTCACGCATGCGCGATAGGTTATCTCGGTTATCTCGGTACTTCCTTGTAAACAAACTGGGGCTGTTTGACGTTTCAGCAAAATCCATTTCACCAGTAAACGATTTTCATGTTTAACGAACTAATGATGATAAGACTTTACAGAAAATTGGTTTGAGATCTACTTGCCACGTCGGACTGCTAGATACAGGTTTTTATTGTCCGGACCTAAATTTTGATTGTCCCGGGCAGTCGGACTACCGTTACTGTCGAGCCCTGCATTGTGATAATTGTTTGAGTCTAACAATCATTAAATCAGTACATGTTTTTAGTTTATTTAGTCATAATCATAAAGACAGATAGTCTTGAAGAAAATTTCATACTGAAAAAGATTGAAGATATTTCTAAATTAGAGTAATCTCTGGATAGGTTATCCCCAGGAAAATTTGTACAGATCTATCTGTGCTTGGCATTCTTGCACTAACACAAAAGACTGATGAGCTAATCGGTTTAAATGGTAATTTATAGACTTTATAGGGATCACAATTACTCAGCATGGCATTTAGGGCATGGCAGGGAAATCTTTGACGAGGAGCAACATGGCATTGTATAAAAAGGGCATGGTGCTGCGCCGCGCTTAAAATGCCTAGGGGAAACATTATACAAGAGTAGAAAAAACAAAAATAACAGGTTTGAACAATTTCATGCAAAAAGAAAATATCACTATAGAGCAGGGCAGATTCCTGGAAAGACATAAATGGCACTGTAGTCTTATCAATGAGCTGTTATGACGACATGCTGTTTGTGATGGTTGCCATTCTTAAAAGGAATGGAAGATATTTCAGAACCGAAAGTAGCTTGATATCACCATGTAGAGTGCACCTGTGTGGACTAATGGCACTGATGTACAAATCTATGAGAAATATTATAGCAAATTAATAAACGAATATCCTAACTTCACCATAATCAGGAATGAAACATATACTCAAACTCAAATTGCATATGAATAAGTTGGGGTGGGATACAGGCAATGTACATGATACTCTGCAGCCAGGCACAGAGTGCACACCATGACGTGTTTGGTTCGTTATTTTAGTAATGCACCACAGATTCAAAATTCAGTAGCCAAAATAGTAAATAAAATAAAATATAAGCATTCCTTTACAGTGGAGATACCTTTATTTATCTTATCAATAAACTATAGGTCATTTGAATTGATGCAAATCGCCGACGAACGCCTTCCAGCCGTTCCAGGCTAAACGAAAACATTGCAATTATCTCATGCCGCAATAAACATTTTGTTGCTACTCTTAATATTTTTCAGCAATCGAACTCACTTTTTCCGCTACTGCAGGTTCAGTTCGTCCTAATTATTGTGCACGCAAATGTTTACATTGCGTTTGACCTGAAATCTCTGTCAAGCATTCCAAGAAAAACTTTCATCTGGGATCGTGAATTCTTCTTCCTGTTTTGTCGATGTGAAATACGTCATCAGTTTGTGTGTAAGGTATGATAAATCTCTGACACGAATCAATCATCATGGTCTCGGTAAACTGCAATTATTTACGAGATAAATAGGAGGACTCAATTCCAAAATAAAAGGGAAACTTTGTTCTCCGTGAAAGTCGCAAAAGTAGCCTACTCAAAGATTCAGGTCACATTCAATAATGCATTTAAAGCTGTTTTAATCGAAGTTCTGGTGTTTTTGCATCTCGACCTTATGTGTCCACCTCTTCATGGTACAGGTGGCAATTCGACATCGCATATCTAACACACGAAACGTTTGATTACTGCGTCAGGGATGTTATCACACTCTTGCACGAGGACGTTTGCCAAGTTCTTCAGAATTTGGATATTGCATCAGGATCGCACCCTTCTGCCGAATTAATCCCAGATATGCTCGATTGGGTTCATATCCGGGGATATGGCAGGTCAGGCGGAAAAGCTTCTGATATAGCTAATGTTATTTGTTGTAAACCCGACTGAAAATAAAGCTTCTTGTATCTTCTGGGACAAAGCTTTAACATCACTCATGCCTTCGAGTAATGTTAAGCCTAATTTCCAGTCGCAGTGAAAATATCATTTGGCTGATGAAATCCATAGTACATGGATGAAAGCTCTCAAGGGTTAACTTTATATTTGTGTGAGAAATTGAAAAGTATAAACTTTCTATAATTCTTGTATCTTGTATACAGGACTGCGTTAAGATTTCCACATATTACACGCCGCAATACGCATGAATAGACACAGCACCCAATACCAGTGTGTAACTCCTAACAAGTCTAACACTCATATGGAACCAAATCACACCTCCACACATAAAAACAAGCAGAGTAAACCAAAATAAACATCGCAGACACCTAGAATAAACAAAACAAACTTAAAATACCAACGTATCACTGTCCTAAACATAAACTGCAGATCAATAAAAAATAAAATACCAGAATTCCACCTACTACAGATTCAGACAAACCCCGATATATAATTGTATGTACTGAAACATGGCTATAACTTGAAATAAAATCATCAGAAATTTCCCCAAGTGGAAGCCAATATGAAATCTACCGTGATGACCGGACAAGTGGTAAAGGAGGGGGGTGTCTAAGAAACGTGTTAGTGAGGAACAATCTGATTTGAAAACTGACTGCAATATAGTTTGGGCCAGAATTAGCTTACCTGAAATCAAAAACATGCATGTTTCAGCATTTTACAAACCACATGAAAATGACAGCAATAGTATTTTGACCTTAAGCGACTCTCTGCAAAGAATACCAAAAGATAGTAACATCTGGATCCTTGGAGACTTTAATGTGTGAAGTGCTTGTGTGGCGGCCGTAAAACGTCGCCCCGTACTTCATTCTCAGTGTTGTCATACCTTCTGATCCTTCGAGATCATGAATTTCAGTACTTCTTGTTCTGAAAATTGAATACCGCTTAAGCCGGTGCTAGGGGACGTGAGCAGTGTTGCATTTTCAATTACTGCTCATGAACAGACTCAATAAAACCGAGTCTTCAATTTTCTCTTTTTGTGTTGCACATTTTTGTTTTAGGGGGATCACCTCCCTTCAGAATTTAATATGCCTGCCATTGATTGGACCACAAGAACAGTAAAGAACACATGTAAACTGAACACTTTGTATGATACTTTCATAGATACCCTTACAAACTTTAATTTAGACCAAATAAATAAGCTCACAACTAGAGAACAAAATGTACTTGATCTCTTCCCCACGAACCAACCAATCCAAGTTCATTCCACAAACATTCTCCCTAGCTTGGGAAACTCAGGTCACAGTATTGTACATCATGAAATAAAAATTAATATTGGTAGACCACAAAGAGTGAGACGAGAAATAAAAATATACAATTGGGATGCCTTTAGATCAGATCTAAACATATTTTACGAAGGTTGCTTAAAGAATAAATCATGTGACAACCCAACCACTTATGGGAAAGCTTCAAAGCTAAACTGGATGACATTTCAAAGAAACATGTTCCATCTAAAATGACCAAACCCAGAAGTGACCTTCCCTGGATCTCCAAGTCAATAATAAAACTAATCCATAAAAGGGACAAATTATATTGGAAATGTAAACAATCCAAAGATAATAGTAAACTAAATCAAAAGCTAAATGCTCTGAAAAGTACCATCCAGAAAGAAATTAGAAAATCCTAGTACTGGGACTACTTAGAAAATGAAATATGCTCTAGTGATACTCAGAATAAAATAAAAGAATATTCTTTTATTAAACACAGGAGAACGGACAATCATGGTGTTGCACCCTTGAAATCTGAGTATAATACATACAAAAATGCATCTGACAAAGAAATGTTCTAAACAAGCAATTCGAATCTGTCTTCTCCAAACCGAAACATGTTAGCCTACAACAACAATGTCAATTATTCCTATTTAAAAATAAAATAAATCAAGAAGAAAATCAAATGCCCAACATCCAAATTACTGTTGATGGTGTTTCAAAACTATTGGGAAACCTCAATCCAAATGAATTATCTTGTCCAGATCAGTTGTCTCCCAGATTGTTGAAAAAATTGTACCATAAAGTAGCTCCCTATCAAGCTAAACTATTCCAAGCCTCAATACAGACTGGCATAGTACATGATGACTCGAGAACAGCTATGGTTGATCCAGTTTACAAAAAAGGTCTCAAATCTATAGCAAGTAATTATAGACCCATCTCCTTGACATGTATCTCATCAAAATTACTAGAACACATCCTTGTTTCAAATATCATGCATCATCTGGACTCGAAAGACCTATTAACACCCTTCCAACACGGATTTCGCTCGAAACATAGCTGTGAAACCCAACTTATCTCCTTAACTCGAGACATCTTTGATAATCTAGAAGCAGGGAAACAAACGGATCTAATTGTCATGAATTTTACAAAGGCATTTAATAAAGTTGACCACAATCTTCTCTTGTACAGATTAATGAATCTTGGAATTAATAGTAAAGCCTTAGCCTGGATACAATCTTTTCTTAGCAGCCGAACCCAATCAGTAGTTGTTGAAGGCCATAATTCTAAATGCTTGCCAGTCCTATCTGGGGTACCCCAAGGTCCATGCCTTTTTCTGTGTTATATAAATGACCTCCATAACTCAGTTAAAAGTAAAATAAGATTATTCGCTGATGACACTATCATGTATCTAACCATCGATTCTTCATCTGACTCAGAAAAACTCCAAAGTGATCTACATAATCTTGAAATATGGGAAAATAAAAGGTCAACGGAATTTAACACAGACAAATGAGAAATCATCAGAATATCCAAAAAGAATAATTCTACCATCTACCCAAATAAATTACATACTACCGAATTAAAGTCATCTAAGAACACAAAATACATTGGGGTCAAAATAAGTGATGATTTTAGCTGGAAAAAACATATTGAAAATGTGGTTTCAAAAGCAAGTAATACGCTAAGATTTATAAAAAGAAATGTAAAAATATGGGAAAAAACAACAGAAAGATCATAAGAAACAGCATATAAAACATACGTAAGACCACAGCTCAAATATTGCAGCACCATTTGGCACCCTTGGCAGAAGAACCAAGCAAATGAATATGAAAGAGTGCAAATATCTGCTTCTAGATATATCAGTGTGATTCGACTCGTTCAACTGTTAGCCCTTTTGCAAACAGGTTAGACCCAGAACAGACTCCTCCCGTAGGAGCTGTGTGATCACGGTATTATCTGTTTGCTTATGGAATGATATTATAGATCTGAGCCCATATTCATAAAGCTCCTTAGGAATGTTTTTACCTTAGTACAATTTAAGGAATTGTCTGCATCTGTAGTAAAACTATAGAGTAAGTTTTTAATCAATGACTTCCAGAATATTTGGTTACATATATGGTTACATATATATTTGATATACAGCCTTATTTTCCTGAAATATGTTTACTTCTATTCATTTTATAAGACTAATGGATATTTTAGAAACTAAGGAATTTTCTTAAGTTTCTCCCTAAGGGCTTTAAGAATATGGGTCTTGTCACAACAACACTATATTGTAAATGTTTATTTAATATCAAACCCATGTTCATGAATATACATACAGGTTCTAAATTTAACATTTTCATGGAGAAAACGGTTAACAGAATCCACAGTAGTGCCGACAGTTCGCGTTCGTAGCCTTGGCTTCGTCCTGACACACGATGACGGCGGCCACTTTACATGTTGTTACGGGGGTTTTGTCAACACATGGCTTCACTGTGGCTTTGGCGGTGGTAACTGTGGACACAGTGCTCGGTATGCTCGCTGCTTTGAATGTAAACACAACAGAGCAGGCTTGTAGATGGGTGTCTCTTGTATGTGATGCAGGGCAAAAGTCGTGCATGATTTTCACCTTGCATTAAGCAGCCATCTGCCTAAAAGTATCTAAATTATTCTCAACTAGAATTTCGATTTAGAGAGGGTTTATTGTACATTTGTAAAGTTATGTATGAGTAGGTGCCATGAAAAATGTTGTGCGAATATACAACAAGAGCGTGGGTACGGACACGATACTGTGGATACACCCCTTTATAACTACAGTAGAACCCTTCTAAAGCAACAACTCAATGGATGAACGTGGGTATATTTAACAGCAGATGGCTGCTTCATATAAAACGAAAGTTATGCAGAAAACTTTCTGCATAACTTTCGTCCTGCATTAAACAGCCACCTGCATTTAGGAACCAAACATTAGATTTCTTTTTGTTGGACGCATTAGAGGAGCTAACTGCATAATTCTAAGTCACCTGTTAACTTGGTCAATGTGTTTAACTATTGCTATAGATGAGAGAGAGACAGAGAGAAACAGACACAGATACTGAGAGAGAGACAAACAGAGAAAGACAGAGACAGACAGACAGGCAGACAGAGAGAGAGAGTGAGAGACACACAGACAGAGAGACACAGATAGACAGACAGGCAAAGAGAGATAGAGACAGAGACATACAGACAGACATAGACAGAAACACACAGAGAGACACACATACACACACAAAGAAACACAGAGACAGAGACAGCTTGTAAAACGGGATTTAAAGTAGGGTTGAGAGAAACAGTGATGAAGAAGGAAAGAGATACAGAAAAAGTGACAATGAAATAGATATAAAAATAAGAGGAGAGAGGTAGTAAGAAGGAGAAAGTAGGCATATGTAGTTAGCGAGAAACAAGGAAAGATAGGGGAATAAGAGAGAGACAGAGAGAGACACAGAGAGAGAGCGAGAGAGAGAGGGAGAGAGAGAGACAGACAGACAGACAGAAACAGAGAGAGAGAGAGAGAGAGAGAGAGAGAGGACAGACAGACAGACATACAGACACAGAGAGCGAGACAGACAGAGAGACAAAGAGAGAGAGAGAGAGAGAGAGAGAGAGAAGACAGACAGGGAGAGGTGGGTGACACAGAGAGACTGAGACAGAGACACACAGACACAGAGACAGACACTGAGAGCGACAGAGAGAGAGAATGAGAGAGAGTATGAGTCTCTCTCTCTCACTATTTGTTTCTCTTTCTCTATCTCACTTTGTCTCTCTCCCTGTTTCTCTTTCACTGCCTGTCCGTCTATGTCTTATAGGAATTGCTTTATCGAAGTTTCTTTGTTTACTTGTACATACAATTGGAGAGCTTGGGATATAGTGTGCTACAAAGAAATTAGTCAAAGTTTTACCGTGGTAGTTAGTACAATTGTTGTTGCATAGATCATCTGAACAGCAGACGAGACAGTGGATCGCACTTGACACATCTCTACCATGGTTGGGTGAGAAAAATGCTTGCATGTTACGGCAGGCCTGTCAACAAACAATTAATTCCACTTTTTATTATAGAGAGGATCACATGAAACAACAGTTTTGTTTAACCTTTAACTCCATTATATTTAAGCAAGAAATAATGATATCATGAATATTAATTAGATTACCCTTTCACTGCCAAACTCTGTCGTCTGCTAACTTTGTCGTCTGCTACAAATTTTCATTCTTTTGATTTTCTTCATTTTTGTTTCAAAAACATAGTAACAGTAACAAACAGTTTAAATCCTGATGAGACGCCGAGTTACTCGGCGTCTCATCTGGATCCAAACTGTTTGCATAGGTAATCACAGATCCGGCATTGGTAGCGAAAGGGTTAATTGTTATAAAAGTACATAGACTCGGGAAAGTTTGGCCAAGACAGAAACTATAGAAAAGCACATAGCAGACCTCTGATCAGACGGCTCCAAAGGCGTAGAAAGGCGTAGAGGCGTAGCAAGGCAAAAGGCGCAGAGGCGTAGAAAGGCGTATAGGCGTAGAAAGGGGTATAGGCGTAGAAAGGGGTAGAACATAAGAGTAGAGTCACAGGTGTAACTCATTGCTCCATGTATATTCATGCAAAAATAACGACAGAATGACTTTTTTTTATAAAGGCAGAGTGAACCAGGGTATGTTTTATTATGACAAATACGGTAGAACTAGATCTATTATATGTCATAAGCAAACAAAGCAGACCCTGATCAGACGGTTCCAACATGAGCTGTCTCAACTGGATCTACCCTGTTTGCAAAGACGTTAAAAATTGTATCTATTAACCCTTTCGCTGCCAAACTCTGTCGTCTGCTAACTTTGTCGTCTGCTATAAAGTTTCATTTGTTTTTTGTTTTCTTCATTTTTGTTTCAAAAACATAATAACAGTAACAAACAGTTTGGATCCTGATGAGACGCCGAGTTACTCGGCGTCTCATCTGGATCCAAACTGTTTGCATAGGTTATCACAGATCCGGCATCGGCAGCGAAAGGGTTAAGTAAGAATTAATGTATGACATCACACTCGGAACTATCTATATATCCTATCCTATCATATCCCACATGTATGTACGTATGTACGTGTACCTACCTACCTACCTGCATGCATGCATGCATGCATGGAGATACAGACAGATGTCTGTCAGACAAACAGAAAGACGCACACAAGCACATGCACGCATGCAAACACACATGCACACACCACAGGTGTTTGTCGTGTGCTACCCCCCTACCCGCCCATCTGCTACCCCCCTCTGCAACCTCACAGAAATATATTGGTCAAAATAATTTCAAACATGTCAAAATATAGTCAAAATACCATAACACGAAATTTTGAAGTAAACTGAAAAAAAATAATTCACATCAATATAATATATCATCTACTACAATGATGTGAACAAAAAAAATCAGATTTTTAGTTCACTTTTAAATGTCATTTTATGGTATTTTGACAATGTTTTGACATTTTTTAGATTGTTTTGGCCAATATTCAATATGGTTCTGTGTAGTTGCAGACGGGAAATGGGGAGGGGGGATGGCCGGGTAGTGGGGTAGCACACGACAAACACCTATGGCACGCACATGCACGCACACACACGCACACACACACACGCACACACACGCACGCACACACACAAATAAAATAAAAAATCACATACACAAACATACGGCTATGAGCCTTACCAATGTAGAAAAACACCCCTGGCCATTTAAACTGGCTGTACACACCTGGAACAAATACAATGTATATTAAAACAGCCATTCTTTCTTTATTCAAAGTTCTATCTATGGGATGTGTTTGGTTGGCTCCAAGCTTTTATCATTCTTTGAGAAAACTGAGAACCAATTACCCAGTCGTGGACATATTTTTGAGATTACACCAATAATGTATTTTCGAATTAATCCTCACGTTTTAGTGCCTTATCCAAACAGAGCTGATGCAGATCAGACGGCGCCTGTAGCAGCCGCCTAGTCATGGTCGAATCTGGTGGCTGATGAAATTATATACATCTCACTCTACAGTTTATACTGTAGCCTGGTACCGGGGTACATGTATCTCTGTGTTCGTTATAAAATACTAGCTAATCAGTATTCATGATTCCATTATTTATTACATGATTATTCATATGGTAACTTTAGGATTAACCCATTCCCTCCTAAAAGACGTGTTTTCACTCCCCTTCAAGTCACTGTTTTTGAAATCGTTGTGATAAACAAAGCATTTGATCCATAGGAGCAAATGCTCTATTCTTCATAATGGTTTCAAAACTACAGACTTCCAATTGTTTTTCCTTGTCTCTAGTAAATGTTCCTTTTCGGATGATTAATCAAAGAGGCTAGATCTAAAAATAACCTGTGGGATGGTTTAATCAGCATTTGAGCCACTAGATGAGGTTAAAAGTGATTTAACCCTTTCGGCGCCAAATTTCTAATTGTCGTCTGCAATCCAAGTTTGTTAAATCATTCAGTAAAATAAGGAAATGAGATAAATAAATGCAAATTTCAAAGGAATAAAGCACATATATAGAAATATAGATTGAGACAAATAGTGAAGTCCCTGATCAGAAAAGGCGGCGTCTGATCTGGGGCTGCACTATTTGTCGTGGTGCATTTACTCGACTGCGGCGGTGAAAGGGTTAATGTTTCACAAACAATACAGACGTAACCACTATCCTGCATAATCAAACTCTAATATGAAGCAAGTTTTACGTTGGCCTACTTGCGACTTGTTCAGACGTTTGAAAAACTACTGACCGAGTATCAAACAACATGGATCCTGATCAGACGCCGAGTTACTAGGCGCCTCATCTGGATCCAGTCTGTTTTCAAATAACAGCTACTACAGTGAGTCTCCATCAAACATAGTTTCAAATAACAGCTACTACAGTGAGTCTCCATCAAGCATAGTTTCACGTAGCAGCTACTACAGTGGGTCTCCATCAAACACAGTTTCACGTAGCAGCCACTACAGTGGGTCTCCATCAAACACAGTTTCACGTAGCAGCTACCACAATGGGTCTCCATCAAACAGTTTCACGTAGCAGCTACTACAGTGGGTCTCCATCAAGCATAGTTTCACGTAGCCGCCACTTTAGTGGGTCTCCATCAAACATAGTTTCACGTAGCAGCTACTACAGTGGGTCTCCATCAAACATAGTTTAACGTAGCATCTACCACAATGAGTCTCCATCAAACAGTTTCACGTAGCAGCTACTACTCAAGTAGGTCTCCATCAAACATAGTTTCACGTAGCAGCTACTACTGTGGGTCTCCATCAAACACAGTTTCACGTAGCAGCTACAACAGTGTGTCTCCATCAAGCATAGTTTCACATAGCAGCTTCTACAGTGGGTCTCTATCAAACACAGTTTCACGTAGCAGCTACTACAGTGGGTCTCCATCAAACACGGCAGTTTCACATAGTTTCACGTAGCAGCTACTACAGTGGGTCTCCATCAAACACAGTTTCACGTAGCAGCTACTACAGTGGGTCTCCATCAAACATAGTTTCACGTAGCAGCCGCTCTTTTGTCCATTAAGTTACAAAACATTGAGCATACACATAACACATTGCCAGCTGGATTACATATGTGTTTATTCAGTATTAATGTTACTGAAGATGAACCCCACGTTGTCCTTCATTGTCCCGCTTATGAAGATCTGAGACGAGACCTCTTAGCTAAAGTGGTAAACCACTGTAACTGTTTTACACAGTCATATAAACCACTGTAACTGTTTTACACAGTCATATAAAGTTGATAATACCCGTGTTTTATTCTCCTCAAAATCTTTAGTGAGAAATGTTGCCAAACCCTGCTTTTATATTTTAAGAACCAGAAACATTTTATTTCAGAGTATGAAGTGTCGCCGTTATTTAGTTTATACCAGACCTGACTGATATGATATCAGTTTTCAAGATGTATTTTAATGTGCACTTATACATCAAGGTGCCTGTTTTGTGTTTTTCAAATTTTATTATAAAGTCTCATTCTGACTGTAGTTTTTAAACTAACAATTGTGTATATAGCAATGTCGATTGTGATGTATACCCGTGATAGTCTCTTATAATTCATATTTTAATTGCATTGTACATAATTATAAATATGTGATACGTATTGCATTTAATGTATACCGCTGCATAATGGTGATACTCTAATAAAGATTAACATACAATGTGTTTTTGGTCGCTTTGTTGCACTCTAGATGTTCTCTTACCTCGTCCCTGCCACAGACTCTCACGCTGTCACAGAAAGACGGTCCACGCCCATCGCTCTGACAGTTGAAACACACAGGTCCGCGCAAAGAGGTGTCGTCTTGAATGTGGAAAAAAATTATGTACCAGAGACGTTACGAAATCAGAGAAGGAATAAAACAATCATTTGTCAGCTGTATGTTTTCACTCATTTGTTTTAACTCATTTGTCAGCTGTATGTTTAAACTCATTTGTCAGCTGTATGTTTTAACCCTTTTTTCCATAGATCGGACGCTTAATGCCTTCTCAGACAAAGTACCCAGTGGGCCCCTGTAGGATATGGAATACTATAGAGCTGATTGTGTAGTTGTTGTGACGGTCAAAACTACAGTGTGCGTATGCCAAAACTTCATTGTGCGTATGCCATTATAATTCTCCATCAAACCAATATTCATGATGCTACATGATGTGTACTTAGATTTCATTTGTTGGACTGCCTTAACTAGATTAGTTACAAAGATGACAATAGAGAAACAAAATAGCAACTGTTCGTGTGTACACCAGTCCTTTACTTCACTATACGCCTTATATGCCTTTGCAAACAGAGTAGACCCAGATCGTCGGCCTCTATAGAAGCAATCTGACCAGGGTCTGCTTTGTTTGCTTATGATTTAATACAGATACGACGTCATTATTTCCTAGATGAATATTCATGGTGTAAAGAAATATTCGTATTAATTTTTTCCTACGACTGTGTCATGGTGTATAGCAATGGCCTATCTAGCTTTACTGTCTACACCCACCTGCCCAAATATGTACAGATGAACCTGTCTACTCCCTCCTGGTCAAATATGTACAGTAACGCCTAATTACACCCACCTGCCCAAATATGTACAGTAAAGCCTAATTACACCACCTGCCCAAATATGTACAGTAAAGCCTGTATACACCACCTGCCCAAATATGTACAGTAAAGCCTGTATACACCACCTGCCCAAATATGTACAGTAAAGCCTAATTACGCCCACCTGCCAAAATATGTACAGTAAATCATAATTACACACACCTGCCCAAATATGTACAATAAAGCCTAATTACGCCCACCTGCCCAAATATGTACAGTAAAGTCTGTATACACCACCTGCCCAAATATGTACAGTAAAGCCTAATTACGCTCACCTGCCCAAAACATATGTACAGTAAAGCCTAATTACGCTCACCTGCCCAAATATGTACAATAAAGCCTAATTACACCCACCTGCCCAAATATGTACAGTAAAACCTGTATACACCACCTGCCCAAATATGTACAGTAAAGCCTGTATACACCACATGCCCAAATATGTACAGTAAAGCCTGTATATACCACCTGCCGTCCAAACATGTACAGTAAAGCATGTACACACCACCTGCCCAAATATGTACAGTAAAGCCTAATTACGCCCACATGCCCAAATATGTACAGTAAAGCCTAATTACGCCCACCTACCCAAATATGTACAGTAAAGCCTAATTACCCCAACCTGCCCAAATATGTACAATAAAGCCTAATTACGCCCACCTGCCCAAATATGTACAGTAAAGCCTAATTGCGCCCGCCTGCCCAAATATGTACAGTAAAGCCTAATTACGTCCACCTGCCCAAATATGTACAGTAAAGCCTGATTACGCCCACCTGCCCAAATATGTACAATAAAGCCTAATTACATGTACGCCCACCTTCCCAAATATGTAGAGTAAAGCCTAATTACGCCCACCTTCCCAAATATGTACAGTAAAGCCTAATTACGCCCACCTGTCCAAATATGTACAATAAAGCCTAATTACGTCCACCTGCCCAAATGTGTACAGTAAAGCCTGATTACGCCCACCTGCCCAAATATGTACAATAATGCCTAATTACGCCCACCTGCCCAAATATGTACAGTAAAACATAATTACGCCCACCTGCCCAAATATGTACAGTAAAGCCTAATTACGCCCACCTGCCCAAATATGTACAGTAAAGCCTAATTACGCCCACCTGCCCAAATATGTACAGTAAAGCCTAATTACGCTCACCTGCCCAAATATATACAGTAAAACCTAATTACGCCCACCTGCCCAAATATATACAGTAAAGCCTAATTACGCCCACCTGCCCAAATATATACAGTAAGACTTAACCCTTTACTCCATGAATAGCCATACACGGTACAATGACATCATGAATATCAATTAGATTATTTGTTATAATAGCACATGGACACAGAACTGTTTGGCCATGATAGACACTGCAGATTCATATCTCTATTATGTCCTAAGCAAAACATAACAGGAGTCATCTGTGACGATTCTAAAGAGTGGTCACAACATAGGGTTTGATGGAGGCATAACGGTTTTAATTCTCGAAATACACCTTATCTGGGGATCTGCAAACAAGCTAATTATGTTTGATTTTCCCTCCCTATAACAACTCCCTCTGTACAACACATACAATATTCGTATCCCAAAGGGTGTCGTTGTAGAGAGGGAGCACTGTACGTACAAAGGCGTACGAAGTAAAAGGGTGTATTTTTGTGTCTGGTGAAAGGCCCTGAAACTAACCTGTGGCTCCACACTGTTTAGTCTGGCATATGTCACCGTCACAACACTTTGAACATACGGGAATTTCACTACGTTTACCAACTGCAGGCCCAGCGGCGCATTGCTGAAATAATACAACATACAGCAGAACCTCTCCGAAGCGGTCGTATATTTATTGAACACGGAAGTCTTAATAAGCAGGTGGTTGCTTAATGCAGGGCAAAAGTAATACAGAAAGCTCCTATATATGAGTTTTCTGTATGACTTTTGACCTGCATTAAGCTACTACCTGCCTTAACGACCAATAATTAGACCTCTATTTGATGGCCGTTTAAGACAGGTTCTTCTGTAAAGTTAAATTTTCCCTACAGTGACCTTTCAAACAAGTCTAACCAAGGACCGTATACTGTAACTCCTGTAGGAGCTCTAAAAGACTACAGTTTCTGACATGGCCGAAACTCCAGCTGCTATTGTAACATTTAACGCTTTCCCTGTTCTATGTTTAATCCAAATTTCAATACCTAATGAATATTCATGGACAAAATAGTTATAAGGAAATATGGAAGGTGGAACATTGTACCCGTTTTAGAAAGTAAAGAAACATATCTATCAAATTCCACTAGTAAACAGAACAGTTTGCTGTTTGCAAATGCGTGAGGGAAAGGGCTAATATAATATCCATAATGTCATTATTTCTTACATGATTATTACCCCTTTGCCTGTTATAAACAATGAGGTCTGCGATCTGTAAAAATGTCAGTTACTTATGATAAGATTAAGTTTGGAGAAACTATTGACAGATTATCACAAAGGTTGGATCCAGATCAGACGGTGTCTCATCAGGATCCAACTGCAATAGGATACATGTGCAGTTTAACTTCGATATTTCGATCTCGGATAACTCGAGATTCGGGATAACTCGAACTGAAAAGTTCGGTCTAACCAAACTTTACAATACAGGATTTTTCTAAAATGTGTATCACTACACATATCTAGAAACACATGTGACAGCTTAATGCAGGTCGAAAGTAATGCTGAAAGGTCCTACAGGAGCTTTCAGCATTACTTTATACCTGCAATAAGTTATGAACTTGAGATATTGGTCAGATAATAAATAGGATGACTCGAACCTCTATTATCTCGAATTATTTTTATGGTCCCTTGGAGTTCGAGATATCGAAGTTCAACTGTATAAAAAATATGTGTGTATGTGTAAGATTCTTACCAGCCGATCTCTACATCCCAGTCTATAGAATATATGACCAGTATCAGATACTATATGATCAATGGAGCAAATCTGAAAAGAAAATGCAATAAAGTATTTAAAATTACCTTAAAATGACCACTACAAAAACGTGCTTAACCCTTTGAATGCGACAAACGAGAGTGCTGGTCTTTGTAGACAATGTAAATCTTTCGCCAATTATAACCTATTATACTTAATGGACTGTTTCATTACAATAATAGGCCCATAGTGCAACATGTTTTAACAATACCTAACGATTGTATCATTACATTAATAGCCTCTACTTGCAACATGTTTTAACAATGCCTAACGATTGTACCATTACAATAATAGCCTCTACTTGCAACATGTTTTAACAATGCCCTAACGACTGTACCATTACAATAATAGCCTCTACTTGCAACATGTTTTAACAATGCCTAACGACTGTACTATTAAAATAATAGCCTCTACTTGCAACATGTTTTAACAATGCCTAACGACTGTACCATTAAAATAATAGCCTCTACTTGCAACATGCTTTAACAATGCCTCACAACTGCATAAATCATGTGATCATATCTCGAAAAACGTCGAATAAGACAAAACTTTCATGTATTTCATATATAGAAGATCCGATGTTATTCGGCAATGTATTAGTCTTTATTCGGATTGTGTTTGAGTTTCGTTAGCTGTTCGATAGAACAAAATATGACTGTCGACGAAAACGGTTTAATTTGTACCACAGGAGCATTTTTCGATATAAGTTCAAATTGACAATCTTCATAAAAACAATTGAACGTAACAAATATTGAAAATATGTGTTTATTGTAGAGAGTATCACTTTAAGACATGTGTCTATTGTACGGGATATCACTTTATGATATGCATTTATTGTAGGGAATGTCACTTTAAATAGAATTATTTTAATATTGAGCAACAAGACAATACTTAACAACACATAAATATTTTAAAATTATAACAATATAAAAATTAATAACGATAGTGTTATATGTGTGTTATGAACCATGTCAGTCACATCAATATCAAGGATGACACAAAAAAGAAAAAATACATCTCGTATTTCCATTGTGGTCCTTGTTATTGATGGTCTGACATGGAAAATCATGAATTATGAAGAAAATTAAATAAATTACTTTAATGGAAAACTAAGAGATTTATCACAGTGTTATAAATGCTCTATCAATTACTAGAATTATATAAACAATATGAAATAAGCTATCGCGATTGAAACAATTATCCCAAGTTACTGAAAGTTATAACAAAAATCTTAGTAAAATATAATGTAATATGAAATCTGTTGTAAACACAGGCACAGGCCATTTCAGTCATAAAGTGGAAAGTTAACCCTTTCATTCATATACACGTGTATTCACCTACTTGCAAACAGGGTAGACCTAGATCAGACGGCTCCTATAGGGTCTGCTCTATTGCTGTCGACGTGATATTGGTCTGATTTTAGAGTTTTGTCAAAGCAAAACTTCTCTCGAAAATTAAAGATTTTAAACATTGAGCTAATAGAATAATTGTGCTAATTCATGTTGGCTTTACTTCTAGCGTGAATACTGAATAGGGTAAGGGTTAACCTTTCGCTTGCTATTCGCGTCAGTATACCTACCAGTAAATAGTGAAGACCCAGATGAGACAGCTTCTGCAGGAGCTGTCTCATCAGGGTCTGCACTGTTTACAAGTAGGTTGTGCAACTAGTACACTCCACGTCAGTGCTTACACAGCGCAATACTTGTACACGGTGAAGGTATATGTAATTATACAGCAGAGCATGGGTAAAGAAGGAGAAATGTATTTTAAAATTCAGCAAGAGAAGGGTTGATAACATAACACCTATTATACAGGTTACAATAAAACAACTATATACAGGTTACAATAAAACAACGTACTGAGCCCCGGATGACCCAAGACACATTCTAAATAGTATTAATGAGAGAAATAAATGTTTTGATATGTATAAAAAGAAACAAATCTGATGAAAATCTCGACAATTTTAGAAGGCTAAGAAATAGAAACCAGCAACTGATACATAGGGCAAAGCAGCATTTTCATTGCTTTCGAAGAATGCAATATAGCGATCGGTCGTTTTTACGGCAAAGAGTTCACTATTTCTTGTGAACATGCGCAAGAGAAAATAGTTCTCTTCAATTCTAAACTAGTTTTGTTGTAAATTGTTCATTAATTTATTTACTTTTTCACTCCACAGCAGTGATGGCACAGCGAAATACTTGTACACAGTGAAGATATATGTAATTATACAACAGGGCATGGGTAAAGAAGGAGAAATGTATTTTAAAATTCAGCAAGGGAAGGGTTAACTGACTGTTTACTGCCATGATAAATGTGGAAAAGTCCCTCACTGGGAGTCATGTAGGACATGGCAGTTGGTATTGGCATGGCCCCTTTGAAATGCCATGTGGTTGTAAATATCACAGAAAAGTAAAGAAAAATTAACTGTCATGGCATACAGTCTAAGAAAAGCTTAAGAAACCTATAAAACTCAGATATACAATCTGTAATAAATTGCCAATTTATTACAACAAATTAAATAATGTGAAATATTGCATCAAATTTGCGCTGATAATACAAGTTCCTAAAATTTATGTCAGCTTTGATATGAGATTGCTATAAAATGGGATTGCCAGAGTTATAAATTTAAAAGGTGATATTTCACTGCCCTTTTAAAGTTAGTTAGGTTGGGTATATCTTTAATTTTGGGAGGTAACTATATTCCATAACTTGCATCCTAAGTATGAAAAAGACTTTAATCCAAAACCTTTGACATTTGGATGCACATGAACCATGCTGGCTGGATCTAGCTCTATATGTATGAACCGAATTCTGAGTTACAAAATTTTGACTCGTATAATCAGGAGATAGGCAATTTTTAATTTTAAAACAAACATGACAGAGTGCAGTTTTGTCCACTCTATTAGAAACCGGTAACCAGTCAAGTGAATCATCGGCCTATGGTATTCTTCACTACATATCATTGACATAGGTTAAAAATAAAAGGGGTCTCGATATTTACCATTGAGGGACACCACAGGTAATTTTACAAGGTTGAGAAAAGGTACCAGGGACATCAATAAGCTCTTGCCTCTCAGATAGGCAAGACCAATGCAGGATATCCTGACCAACACCTAAGCCTTCAAGATTCATGAGAAGGATAGAATGATTCACTGTATCAAACGCCTTCTGAATATCCAGTAATACCATACCTATAAAATTACTTTTATTTAATATAATCCATAACTTCTGTTGATCTAAACATATATCATTATTATCACCCACTTTATGACCAACGTTAGAACAAGATGATTTCGTCTTTTGGAAGGCAGACCAAGGTTCTTGAGTGCATCTCAGAGCGACTTAGAATCAGATTTGTTTTCTTCTAACTTATCTTTAAAAAATGCTGCTTTGCCCCATGTATGAGTTGCTGGTTTCTATTTCTTAGCCTTCTAAAATTGTCGAGATTTTCATCAGATTTGTTTCTTTTTATACATATCAAAACATTTATTTCTCTCATTAATACTATTTAGAATGTGTCTTGGGTCATCCGGGGCTCAGTACGTTGTTTTATTGTAACCTGTATATAGTTGTTTTATTGTAACCTGTATAATAGGTGTTATGTTATCAACCCTTCTCTTGCTGAATTTTAAAATACATTTCTCCTTCTTTACCCATGCCCTGTTGTATAATTACATATATCCTCACTGTGTACAAGTATTGCGCTGTGCAATCACTGCCATGGAGTGCACTGGTTGCACAAACAACTTGTAAATAGTGCAGACCCTGACGAGACAGCTCCTGCAGGAGCTGTCTCATCTGGGTCTTCACTATTTACAGGTATGTATATTGACGTGAATAGCAAGCGAAGGGCTAACAGCTGTCATAGATATTGACTTAAAAGAAACACAAGCAACTGAAACATTGTCACACAACATGACTGAATCCCAGTCTGTATTCAACAAAGAATTTTCAAAAGTATATTTATTGTAATTCTTCAAAGAACGGAGTTTGACAGTATTATGTATACCTATAAAACATTTACTTTCTTTCCTGGTACAATATGTCATAAGCAACGGCTTATGAAAGTCATGCAGAAAATTAATATAGGAGCTTTTCATGAAAGTCGCTGCCTAATACAGGATGAAAGTCATACAGAAAATTCATATAGGAGCTTTTCATGAAAGTCGCTGCCTAATGCAGGATGAAAGTCTTACAGAAAGCTCCTATATGACTTTTCTGAATGACTTTCACCTTGCATTAAGCTCACATGCCGCCACGGTACTAATTTAAGGATGGTTTTACTGTAATGTTTCCGCTCAATTTTCAAAATACTTCGCAAACGTTTTCTGCAATAAGAATGCCAAATAGGGTTACTCGGCATCTGATCTGATCTGGGTCCGAATTTCTTATAAGTCGATCAATAATACACCTTACTACGCCTTTGGAAACACAGTATCCCCATATCAGACTGTTCCTGTCTTACCAGGGTCTGCTCTGCCTGTTTATGGAATAATACATATCAAATTCTACAGTCGGTGCTTTAATAAAAATAGGTCCAGTTAACGTTCATGATGTCGCCATTTCTTTCATGAAAAAGGATGGAGTAAAGAGTAAGTGACAAAAGTAATGGGGGGTTAAACTGGCTTAAGGGCGCTCAATTTCACTCATTCATTCCATCCCCATCCTAAAAGACAAACAGTGTAAATAAACGTATCCCCTCTCCGAATTATCTACAACAACCGCGATGGCAAATACAGTGGTAAAGTGCGTGTGAAACAAAAACATTTCAGTGAAACAAACTCTATCCACATATCGCTAGTGTACTCAATGATTGAGCTGCAATCAAAGTAACGGTAGAAAGGTCATAAAGGGTTATGACAAAAACGAAAGTACAAATATCTGACGTCCTCATTCCGTTTCTGGATTTAAGAGGTCGCCTTCATAGAGTACTAAATCTTTCTTGTCGGCGTACATGCAAAGAGGCCAGCGTGATTGCCAACTGTAAAATGGTTGACAAACATACATGCATTATGTTGTAGTACCATAGGATTATATCCCATTTTAATGATTTTTTAACCCAAACCACAAATTTGATTCTAATTTGGAAATACACTTTTGGCCTATCCCCTTGTTAGGGACACTATACATGGAAGGTTCGAGTTGTAATGTTCGTACTACCTCGTGCGACGAGCATTGTTTTACTCGAGTGCAGGATAGCGGGCTGGACACGTCGTCACAACTGAGACAATACAGACCATGGCAGTCTAAAAAAAGATAAAAAACGTACATCAGGGTCCCTGCTTATAAAGCTTCTTAGCTGAGTCTAAGTTCGCTCTAAAGGTTTTGATTGGTCAGATTTGAGTTCTCAAGCTTTTGATTGGTCAGATTTGAGCCAGAGGCTCAAATCTGACCAATCAAAAAACTTGAGAACGAACTCAGACTAAACGTTTTATAAGCATGGACCCAGTCAGATTCAAGTATAGTCTGATAATAGTTCAGCCTTGATCAATGTAGTTAGGGGAGATCGGGGCTAGTTCGGCCCCATTTTAGAAAATAATGAGTTTTTTAATGCCTATAAGAGCTACAAACAGTTACTGAATATTCTTAAGTAAGACAAACTAGGGCCGTACTAACCACGGTATTGAAAATTGTATTTTTCTGTTTAGGGAAGGGAAATCTTCGTTTAAAGTGAATAGGTCATAGTGGCCGAACATGCCCCGCGACGGGGCAAGTCCGGCAACCCCGCGGGGCAAGTTCGGCCCACGTAAACTGTTCTGTAAAACATACATTTCACAGACCTAATACATGGCATGCATGAGTAATCAATTCACAATAAGGGTATGCGCATTTATTTTGTTTTCTTAAACGCATTCCCTCCTAGACTATTTTAGGCCCAATCTCTTTGAATTAATCTAACAAAAGGAGCATTAATTATAGAAAAAAGGAATTTTAGAATTGTGTAGTTTTGAAACCCTTGTGATAAATGGAGTATTTGCTCATATGGAGCAAATGCTCTATTCATCACAATGGTTTTAAAAAATGAGTTTTATCAGAGGCTCACAAATGTGTCACTATTAAAACCAATGCAAAAACACTTTCGGAAGCAATTTAATAATTTGTTATTCTACTCTGAGTATGAATTACAGTTGTGACACTTGTAAAAGTCATGTTTGTTGTGTCTGCACACTCCTCGTGCGACCACAATTTACATTATGTGCATTGAATTCACTTTTCGCGAGGAAGACTGTTAGCCCAGCTCTCAAGACCACCAGACCTTCGCAGTATTAAGTATATTGTTCGCCGAGGCTCTACTCTGAGTCGGCCAGTTCGTTTATCACGTCATTTTGTTCTCGAATGACAACAACTTCCATGACCAAGGCATTGCAAAGTGCAGTGAGAAACATATCATGTTTCTCGTTGATCTATCTTTGTACTGACTCTATAATATCTAGGTCGTCCGCTAAAGTGAAGTCCCGATAGAATGCTTGGTCTGTGAGGATCTCATCAGAAAGATGTTTTCTCAAATCCTCGTCTGTCAAAACCTTATCTTCCACAGCATGCAGAGATGCGCTTACAGCATACAAAAGACAGTTTCCATCACCTCTAACTGGTATAGCAGAAATATGGTGTTCTCTGAGGTAGCTATTCATAAGTTTCTCCTCAACATGTCTAGGTCACTTTCCGAGTCTGTTGAAGCATCGACGACTTGTTGTAATGTTGCCGAGTGTGCATTTGTCTGAAATGGTCTGTCTGTCATCTGGTTTCTTGGTCATCTGTGAACACCTGCATGGGCTTTTTATCTTTTGATACCCGAATATCATATTTGATGAAGATCTCTCTGACTCTGGCAATTTGATGAATTTCTTTACATAATATTGAAGTGTTGAGCGCGGTATTCCAAAAATTGACTTGTTTTCTTGTAGCCATCAGGAGTACTGTTGTAGTGATCACTACTTGTGCCTTTTGCAAGTTATATCTGTAGGTATATCACCCCTTTTCTCTTGTACGTAGATCTGTTTCTAAAACAAAACATAAACCAAAGTTACTACGGTTCATACAGATACATAAGTTACCAATGCTTCTACAGGAAAACATAAGTCTTAAAATTTGCAAATAACATCTGTATCACAGCTTGGATCAGAATTAAGTTTGTCAGTAACCATATAAACATTATCAGTGTGTCAGATGTAGTAGAACCCTGACTGTACATCTTTGCAAATAATTTAAAAATGCCATGGAAATAAACAAGAGGGCCATGATGGCCCTAAATCGCTCACCTGGTTACTATAGACATATGCATACACTGTATTTCTATGTAAAAATAAGTACGCTTCAGATTGTGGCCAATATGAAACCAAGGGCCATAATTTTAGGCCTTGAGTTTCAAATTTGAACAATCTAAATAAAGGAACATTAGATGATGCTTCATAATTTATAAGTTTCAAAGTTCCGGGCCTTACAATTTCACAGGATAATTTAAAGATTTTCCTATGAAAAACTGATAAGCCCCGGACCGGGGCCATTTTGGTCCAGGGGTCATAATTTGAACAATCTTCGTAGGGGACCATTAGATGATGCTACATACTAAATACCAAAGGTGTAGGCCTTACGGTTTCAGAGAAGAAGATTGTTTAAGATTTTCCTATGAAAAACTGATAATCCCCGGGGCGGGCCATTTTTGGTCCGGGGGTCATAATTTGAACAATATTTGTAGAGGACCGTTAGATGATGCTACATACGAAATATCAAAGGTCTAGGCCTTACGGTTTCAGAGGAGAAGATTTTTAAAGATTTTCCTAAGAAAAACTGATAAGCCCCGCGGCGGGGCCATTTTTGGTCCGGGGGTCATAATTTGAACAATCTTTGTAGAGGACCGTAAGAGGATGCTATATACCAAATATCAAAGGTCTAGGCCTTACGATTTCAGAGGAGAAGATTTTTAGAGAGTTACCTAAGAAAAACTGATAAGCCGCGCGGTGGGGCCATTTTTGGTCCAGGGGACATAATTTGCACAATCTTTGTAGCAGACCATTAGATAATTCTATATACCAAATATCAAGTGTCTAGGCCTTACGGTTTCAGAGAAGAAGATTTTTAAAGATTTTCCTATGAAAAACTGATAAGCCCCGGGGTGGGACCATTTTTGGCCCGGGGGTCATAATTTGAACAAACTTTGTAGAGGACCATTAGATGATGCTACATACTAAATACCAAAGGTCTAGGCCTTTCGGTTTCAGAGAAGAAGAGTTTTAAAGATTTTCCTATGAAAAACTGATAAGCCCCGAGGCGGGGACATTTTTGGTCCGGGGTCATAATTTGAACAATCTTTGTAGAGGTCCGTTAGAGGATGCTACATACCAAATATCAAAGGTCTAGCAGGGTTGCCACAACCAGAGGAAACAAAATTCCCTGACAATTTCCTGACATTTCCCTGACATAATTTCAAATTTCCCTGACACATTTCATCGCGAAATGTTTTGGTCTTTCTGTCATAATTTATTTAGCATGTTATGGATTTTTTTTAAATCTATAACATTCATTCTCATGTTTTCAAAATTCCCTGACAATTCCCTGACATTTGCCTATATTTTCAAATTTCCCTGACAGTTCTCAAAATTCCCTGACAATTCCCTGACCTTGAAATGTTTTAGATTTCCCTGACTTTTTCCTGACGCGTTGCAACCCTGTCTAGGCCTTACGGTTCCAGAGGAGAAGATTTTTAAAGATTTTCCTAAGAAAAACTGATAAGCCCCGGGGCGGGGCCATATTTGGTGCAGAGGTTATAATTTGAACAATCTTTGTAGAGGACCATTAGATGAAGCTACATACCAAATATCAAAGGTCTAGGCCTTACGGTTTCAGAGGAAAGGTTTTTAAAGACTTTCCTAAGAAAAACTGATAAGCCCCGCGGCGGGGCTATTTTTGGTCCGGGGGACATAATTTGAACAATCTTTGTAGGAGACCATTAGATAATGCTACATACCAAAAAATCATATGTCTAGGCCTTACGGTTTCAGAGAAGAAGATTTTTTTTAAAGATTTTCCTATGAAAAACTGATAAGCCCCGGACCGGGGCCATTGTTGGCTCGGGGTCATAATTTGAACAATCTTTGTAGGGGACCATTAGATAATGCTACATACTAAATACCAAAGGTCTAGGCCTTACGGTTTCAGAGAAGAAGATTTTTTAAGATTTTCCTATGAAAAACTGATAAGCCCTTGGGCGGGGCCATTTTTGGTCCGGGGGTCATAATTTGAACAATCTTTGTAGAGGACCGTTAGATGATGCTACATACCAAATATCAAAGGTCTAGGCCTTACGGTTTCAGAGGAGAAGATTTTTAAAGATTTTCCTAAGAAAAACTGATAAGTCCCAGGGCGGGGCCATTTTTGGTCCGGGGGACATAATTTGTACACTCTTTGTAGAGGACCATTAGATGATTCTACATACCAAATATCAAAGCTCTAGGCTTTGTGGTTTCAGAGAAGAAGATGTTAAAGTAAATTGTTGACGACGCACGACGCACATACGCACGACGCCGGACGCCGGACACTGTCCCCTCACAATACCAGGTGGGCTAATAAAAAAGGATAAACATTTATAAAAAAAATAGTGGTCTATGGGGTGTCAATGTGGGGCAAGTCCGGCCACCGGGCCGAACTAGCCCCAAGTGGTGTTCATATAAACTGCACGTGCTACCGCGTCTATGGTTGAGGAAATGCGGTAAAAACGAGTTTAAAACTAAAGCCCCCAAACCATTCTATCAACATGTATAAATGGAAAAGTAGTAAAGTCAAGCAGGCAAAGCCACATGCAAGACGCAACCACCACCAAAACACCGATAGACAGCATGACACACACACACACACACAACCACACACCCAAACGCGCACACATACACACACACGAAATGAACACAGAAAACACCAAAAGAGGCACAAGAACCAGGGACAAACGTTCCACAACATGCACAAACCACAAGCACAAAGACGCAAGGCAAACAAAATGAAGGGTGACAAAGAGAGTACCGCCTTGGCACGGTCAGCAGCAAAAACACCACTGGGGGTTTAAACCGGTTTACGGACGTCCTAACCTCGCACTTCTCTCAAAGTCACCCTAGCTTTACAAATATTGTAAATAAAGGTATCCCCGCTGGACTTACCCACAACATAGACGACGGTGAACACAGGACAACATGTAAAACATAGCATAATAACTGTGACAATCCGTCAAATATGTACTCGAATGACTTGGCTGAAGTCAGAGCACCTGTAGGTAAGCCGTTAAGGGCACGACAGGGAAAAAATAATACATGAGTCTGGTAAGCTCCTCCTGTATCCAAGTTTAAGAGTATACCATCATAGAGTACTACCCTCGGCCTGTCATCGCGCAAGCAAAGAGGGAAGCGTAGCTACCGACTGTAAAAGGGTCGATAACCAAACATGCAGTGTGTTGCAATATAATAGGATCATAACCTTTCTTTTTAAATGTTTTAATGCGTTTAAAACGAATTTGAATATCAATACCTCTCGGGAAAAATACAAACTAAAATGGATAAGGAAAAGTTACTCACCCGTCCAAAGAATGACGTTTTGTTTCCATAACAAAAAAAAGTCCTCATATGGCGGCCATCTTTACATATGACGATGCAGACATCATAAGTGACGTCATAAAACAGATTTATGTTATTTATATTGGTATACAGTCTCGATATATCCAAAGGCCGGACTAAACAACTGACAACGTGTATACAATAAATACAACAGAAGTGACGTAATATAAATTAATTGTACGACGCTACGGCATAAACGTGGCGTTACGTTAGCATCGATACTTGGACAGTCCAAGATAAATTACAGCTTTCTTCGGAATTTAACCTTTTACTCAATAAAGACGACATTCGATGCCTTTTGCGTCGTGTCGTCACAAATTTGAACTTTTAAAAGTCTTCTCTGAATCTACAGGATTCTCAACTTTCATCTTTGGCACGTAGCATCATCTGTAGGTCCTCTACAAAAGTAATACAAATTATGTCCATGGAGTCAAAATTGGCCCCGCCCCAGGGGCGGGCAGTTTTCTATAGAAACATAGATCTAGTAAAACTTTGGTGATTGTAATTTATTGATTCTTTCAGAATATAACAATGGATAAATACTTTCACTTACGTGTGAGTAGCTGCCCAAGCACAAGGAAAATGAGACAGTTTCTAATAGTGCCTGTAATAAATAAACAGCATTATACAAAATCTGGAAAAAACTTAATTAACAACCTTTGGGCTGCCAGCGGCGAACCCGTGATTACCTATGTAAACAGTATGGGTCCAGATGAGACGCCTAGCATCTCGGCGTTGCATCAGGATCTAAATTGTTTTGTGCTCTGATTTTCTCAAATACCTTCCCTTATCTCCGAGTTAGAACAACGGGTAAAATATTCCCTTTTCTCGCTTCTCAGGCGTGCTAGATAAGCTGAGTTACTAAAAATAGCCGTACTAGAAATCCTTATCTAGAACACCCCGTGACTAGTGTATTTATACGCGCGATTGGGTAAAATCAATACAAGGAAAGGATCTTTTGCATAATTATACCTATATTTCTATAGCCAACAACATTATAACTTAAAATTAATATAAGTAACTAACACGAATATGAAAATCTATTTATCATGTAAACATTTTAAAAGCCTATTTAATTAACCGAAGACGTTGTTTTGTTGTCACTCAGTCAGTTATATTTTACACCAAAACGTAACGTTTATGGTTGTCATAACAAACACGTCAATTGGTTTCGACATTTTATGCTGCAGTTTGTTGCTTTTAGATATGGAAGTAGTATTACGCAATGTAAAATAGTACTTCACGAAATCCGTTAATTTACTTTGTTTTCGGGCGTATTTCAGCGAGAAAAATAATCAAGCATGGGTTTTGTTAAAGCCTAGGGGTTCTATACCCTCGGTTGGTCTGTTCCTATCCGAAACTCGCTAAAGCTCGTTTCCGACTGGAACAGACCAACCTCGGGTATAGAAACCTTAACAAAACCCATGCTTGATTCTATTAATCTGTAACACGTGTAAGATAATTTTAGAACATATATGACGTCATACATCATATATGACGTAAAACCATAGAAACCGATGTTTACATGTCATTTAAACGGCGAAAATATACTTTCTAGCTATGTGAGAAAAAGAATCTGATGCTCGTTGTCTTTTAAGATCACATGTTCCTAAACTCACCAAGAACATGTTATTAAGCTCGCCAAGGCTCGCTTAATGACATTTTCTAAGGCTCGTTTAGGAACATGTGATCTGAAAAGACAACTCGCAACAGATCCTCTATAGATCTATGTCAATTGAAAGAAAATAGAAGAAAATTGATTAAAACACGAATTCCATAGTTCATGGTGGAACTAAAGTAGAATAACATCTTTAAAGTTTGCAACCTACAACTAATAGAAGCTCAGGGGTACAGGCGCCAACCAATAACGCCGTTTTGCATTGCATAGTATCACATTTCGTAGTAAAAAAAAATTGTTAGAGTCTATATGTTTTTTAATTCTTTACTAAATAAACCACGCCTTTTAGCGCCTTCAAGATCAGACGGCTCCTGTAGGATTAACCCTTTCGCTGCCAAACTCTGTCGTCTGCTAACTTTGTCGTCTGCTACAAATTTTCATTCTTTTGATTTTCTTCATTTTTATTTCAAAAACATAGTTACAGTAACAAACAGTTTGGATCCTTATGAGACGCCGAGTTACTCGGCGTCTCATCTGGATCCAAACTGGTTTCATAGGTAATCACAGATCCGGCATTGGCAGCGAAAGGGTTAATGTCTGCTGTTTGCCAATTATTGGATAATATACTTAAATAGATAGGATTTTAAGTCTCTGCCTTGACCACACAGTCCTGTGTGTATATGTCATATTAAAAATGATATATTTGCTATTCATAATACCACTAATTCTTACATAGGCGTCTATGGAGTAACGAGTAATGTAAATACAGTAAAATCTCGCTAATTCGAAGAAGAATTTAGATCCTGCTAGGCAGGTGGCAGCTTAATGTATGCGAAAGACGTGCAGAAAGCTGCCAGTATGCGAAAGACGTGCAGAAAGCTGCCAGTATGTGAAAGACGTGCAGAAAGCTGCCAGTATGTGAAAGACGTGCAGAACGCTGCCTGTATGTATAAGACGTGCAGAAAGCTGCCAGTATGTGAAAGACGTGCAGAAAGCTGCCAGTATGTGAAAGACGTGCAGAAAGCTGCCAGTATGTGAAAGACGTGCAGAAGGCTCCCAGTATGTGAAAGACGCACAGAAAGCTTCTAGTATGTGAATGACGTGCAGAAAGCTCCCAGTATGTGAAATACGTGCAGAAAGCTTCCAGTATGTGAAAGACGTGCAAAAAGCTGCCTGTATGTGAAATACGTGCAGAAAGCTGCCAGTATGCGAGAGACGTGCAGAAAGCTGCCTGTATGTGAAAGACGTGCAGAACGCTGCCTGTTATTACGATAAATTACTGTCTGGTTAACTCCTACCACAATTGTCGCATAAATTTATGCATCACGACAAATAGTGCAGTCCCAGATCAGGGACTTCACTTTTTGTCTTAAACCCTATATCTGTGTTTTATTCCTTTGCAATTTGCATTTATTTATCTCATTTCCTTATTGTTACTGAATGATTTAATAACGTTGGATTGCAAACGACAATTAGAAATTTGGCACCGAAAGGGTTAAACTCCAATCAGTAAGAATAACACGTGTTACTTGTTTTAATGTTCAAATAAGAAATAATGACACAGTGAATATTAAGTTTATTAGCTGTATTTTTATAATAGAATACATGCATCAATACACGATTATTTGGTAATGCTGGAAACCGCCAGATCTATTTTAACCCTTCGCTTGCTATTCGCATCAATATACCTACCTGTAAATAGTGAAAACCCAGATGAGACAGCTCCTGCAGGAGCTGTCTCATCTGGGTCTGCACTATTTACAAGTTGATTGTGCAACCAGTGCACTCCACAGCAGTGATTGCACAGCGAAATACTTGTACACAGTGAAGATATATGTAATTATACAACAGGGCATGGGTAAAGAAGGAGAAATGTATTTTAAAATTCAGCAAGCGAAGGGTTAACTTCGTAAGCAAACATAACAGATCCTGAGCAGACGGTCCCTACAGGAGTCACATGACCTGGTTTTATTGTACAAAGGCGTGAAAAGCGATTAAAGGAGGGATTGAGATAAAAACCGTACTTTTAAATTATGACGTCATTTACATGATGACGTCGCTTGTTTACCTCTAACGTTTATTTTCAAATCATTTTCATTTTGGCAGACATCGTTGAGCATGTTGTGGAGTTGTCTGGAGGGTGGATTTTATTTACATTTTGATAAGGACAAGGTCGGGTACCCGTAAACCAGGTTTAAGTCCCCCAGTAGCTTATTTTGGTTGCTGGCCGTTCCAAGGCGGCACTCCTTCTTTCAGCCTACGGTCAATTTTGTTGTTTAATATGCTTAATGTGTTTCGTCTTGATATGCGTCCTGTTATGTTTTGTCTTGTGGCTTTATCGTTTCTTGTTAGATGGTGTTTGGTGCGGTGTCATTTCGTGTGTGGGTCTCCCTGTTTGACTATTTTTCCATATTGAAAATAAACGTTAGAGGTAAACAAGCGACGTCATTTCGTGTGTGGCTCTCCCTGTTTGACTATTTTTCCATATTCATCCGAACACTCATGTATCATGATATGTCTGTTGACCCTCGGTTGGTCATCGCGACCTTAACTAATCTTAACGCTCCAATATGATCTCTCTGTTAACCATTCGGCTGGTCATCGCGACCACTCGCATTTTCAAACAGCTTGGATCCAGATGAGAGTAACTCATCTCATTAGGATCCAAACTGCTTGACTCTCAGTCAGCAGTTTCACCTAAACTTGAACGAATTACAAGCGAAGTCTTACCTTCCATGAGAGAATGCCAGAGATTCCTTCTTAAGGTATACACAGAGTGATAGCGATGTTTTCAGTGAAGGTCAAACAATTTCAACTACTACATTTGTACATGTAAATGGAAAGATAATGATCGGGAAAACATTACTCGCTATCGGTTAAAATCGTGACTCCTTAAAACCAGCGAGGTTCAAATGTAGTGTTTTCAGATTGTGTTTGTATTGTAATGGAGTGGAAAGTGAAGACGCTACTGATATATCTTTGCAAATAGAGTAGACACAGACCGGGTGGCTCCTATATGAGCAGTCTGATCATGGCTGGTCTGTTTACTTCAAGACTTATTGAGATGCGATTCTATAGTTTCTGACATGGCCAACTATATTGTTTATACAGTAAAAATCTCTATAACGGCCACTAAATTACACTAAGTAATTTGAGTTAAAGGCAGGTGGCTGCTTAAAGCAAGTTGAAAGTAAAACAGAACGCTCCTATAGCTTTAAGCGGCAATCTGTCCCAAATATCAAATAATTAACACAAATTAGTGTCCGTTATAGAGAGGTTTTTCGGTATACGATAATGTGATAATACAACTTCAGCTATTTAACGTGCATGCACTGCATGGTGTAATTATTACAAACATGAACATTCACGATGTAAGGGGTTAACCCTTTCCCTCATATTGACGACTTTTGAAGACTCTTTAAAAGTCACTTTGTGAAACCATTGTGATAAATAGAGCATTTGCTCCTATAGGAGCATATGCTCTATTTATCACAATGGTTTCAAACTACAAAAATCTATTGTTTTTCCTTTTCTCTAGTTAATGCTCCTTTTTGGTAGATTTATTCAAAGAGGTTGTATCTAAAAATAGCCCATGATGTAATGGGTTAAGTTGGTGGTTTTTGTGTAGCTTTATTGCGATAAGAAGTGTTCGTAGGAAACTAGTGCTTTCAGAGAGATATGTTCATTTCTCACCGAGGTATAATGTCACCCATATCTATGCTTATAAAACTTTTAGTTGAGTCCGAGTTCGCCTCAAGTTTTTGATTGATCAGATTTGAGCCTTTGGCTCCAATCTGACCAATCAAAAGCTTGAGAACTCCAATCCAATCTGACCAATCAAAAGCTTGAGAACTCCAATCTGACCAATCAAAAGCTTGAGAACGAACTCCGACTCAACTAAAAAGTTTTATAAGCATGGGCCCAGAGTGCCAAACTGACACATAATACGCCCGTCTCGGGTCATCTGGCTGATTATCGAACTTATCCAAGATGCTATAGCCACACACAATTTCATGACGTTTGATGGAGATCGGATTAAAACTGGTTTACATAGGAGCGGACAAAGGCAAAAATAAGCGAGTTTGGCTAATTCAAGGGTAACTAGAACTATCTCTAAAGGTGATGAATACCCCAGCACGGCAGCTTGGATTGAAATGCCGAGTTTGTGACACCAACTACCCATGTAACAGGACTAAAGCATGACAAGAGCACCGCAAGTGGGTGCAACGCTCATATGTTGTCATTGTCAAGATGAACATGCATACCAAAAATGAAGGGTGTAAATGAAAAATTGAACAAGTTCTGGTTAATGTTAAGATTTCGGATGACAACGACGACGACATCGACGACAACGACGATGCGGGTGCCGGGGTTACGACAATAGATCGTGATTTCTTCGAAACAGACGAGCTAAAAATACTCAAAGATCAAGGGGAGATAATTCGGTAATGCCGGCTGAACATGTGAAAATTGTGTCTAGCATATATGCTATTTGTGGTTATTATGTATGGCAAGAATCAATTCAATAAGTTTCAAATTGAAGGAGCAGTTTGCGACACCATCTCCCCAAATGTCATGCCAAAATGACAAAAAAATATCAAAGTTCAAGGGGAGATAATTCTGCAATGCCCTGAGCTAAACACATGAAACATGCATCTAGCACATCTGCCCTTTATGGTTATTATGTATACCAAATATAAATTCAATAATTTTAACATTGAAGGAGTTTGCGACACCAACCACCAATGATTTATGCCAAAATGACCAAAAAAAATCGAAATTCAAGGGGAGATAATTATACAATGCCCAGCACTAAACACATGAAAATTAAGTGTTGCACATCTATTATTCATGGTTATTATGTATACCACTTATAAACTGAATAATTTTCAAACTGAAGGAGAAGTTCGTGACACCAACTCCACATGTATCATGCAAAAATGACAGACAATACTCTAAGTTCAAGGGGAGATAATTCTGCAATGCCCAACAGTAAACACATGAATATTGCGTCTTGCACATCTAACATTCGTGGTTATCATGTATACCAAATATAAATTCAATAACTTTAAAACTGAATGAGGAGTTAGCAACACCAACAACCCATGTTCAACTACGGACGGACCGACCGACCGCATGATCGACCGACCGCCCGACCGGCGGACAGGCTGATTCCAGTATACCCCCTAAAACAAGTTTGCAGGGGTAAAATTATTCTAAAGTGTCTAGAGCCGAATGTGGTCGAGACAATATAACCACACGCAACTTTATGAAGTTTGGTGTATATCAGGTATATCGGAGGAACACATATGTCACCTGCTCGCAGCTGACACAAAAACTTATTGTTAATATGAAAAAGGGGAATAACTCAAATAATATTGATGTTAGAGTTGTGGCCCTTGTGCATGACACTTCCTCTCATCATGCTTGTTCCATATGTGAAATTTGAAAAAAGTTTACAAATGACAGCCAAAAAAGAAAGTGGGACGGACAGACAGACAGACAGACAGACGGACGGACAGACAGACGACAGAAAAGTGATCCCTAAGTGACACACTGCCTCTCGGCAGGTGACACAAAAACTGTTTGAAGTGGAGAGGGAACAGGTTAAAATGTTCAACTTTATCTAATGATTGTCGAACTTGGCCAACATATTAACAAAATCATTTTCACCAAATTAAGAGACAATTTTAATTGCTCAAGTAAAGAGCAGACAAGGCTAAATTAGGCAACAAGACCTACTGACAGATAGCTCAACATGCAACAAGAGCTACTGACAGATAGCTCAACAGGCAACAAGAACTACTGACGGATAACTCGACAGGCAATACTGGCTACTAACAACAAACACCAAACAAATGTTAGCAGTCAATGCACTTTATTTCCGATGAGATTCTAGTATCATGTACAGTTAAACTTTTCTAAGGCGACCATTTAGTAAGTCACCATGATTGTCTTATAAACGTCATAACCCTAAACCTATACCCCACAGCAAAAAACATGGCAGCTCAAAAGGTCGATTAGTGCAAGTTTGACTACTCTCGATTCGGTCAATCTTTTAACCCTTTCCTCCATAAATACACTTTTCTACGCCTTTGCAAACAGAGTAGACCCAGATCTGACGGCTCCTACAGGAGACGTCTGGTCAGGGACTGCTCTGTTTGCTAATGATATAATATAGATATGATTCTACAGTTCTAGCCATGGCCACGAATTTCTGTCCAAGTGGTATTATAAAAATTAATCTAATCAATATTCATCATTACTTCTTATATGAATATTCTTGGAGTAAAGGGTTACAGATCTACAGACCCAGTGACAAACAGCGTGTATCTGGATTAACTACCTCCTGACTCAATTACATCCATTAAACCCTTCACTTCCTATAATGTAAAAATTGCAAAAAGCAAACAGAATAGACCCTGATCAGATGTCCCCTGTAGGAGCTGTCTGATCAGGATCTGCTCTGTTTGTCTATGAAATAATATTGCTACGACTTCATTGCCATGGTAAACTATTCCCTTCTTTATTATGTAATTATAAAAGAATTCAGGTAATTAATAGTCATGATGCCAATAAACGTTCAAGAGTTAAATGGTCAATTGGTCATTATGGAGAGTCTGCGCTGTGTATATAGATAACACGAAGCCCTTAAAACACTACTTGTACAGCAAAATATACATAACCAATAACTTGATCAATCTTGGCTTAGTTCCTAGTCATATGACCCTTTACAGTAAAACCCCTCCATAACCGCAAATCTAGTAGAGGAAAATGAAGTCTAAACCTTATGTGACAGTACAATACAAGATCACTATAATTGCCACTCACATGCAGTACAATACAAGATCACTATAATTGCTACTCAGTACTCGCATGAAGTCTAAACCTTATGTGACAGTACAATACAAGATCTCTATAATGGCCACTCGCATGAAGTCTAAACCTTATGTGACAGTACAATACAAGATCTCTATAATGGCCACTCACATGAAGTCTAAACCTTATGTGACAGTACAATACAAGATCTCTATAATGGCCACTCACATGAAGTCTAAACCTTATGTGACAGTACAATACAAGATCTCTATAATGGCCACTCACATGAAGTCTAAACCTTATGTGACAGTACAATACAAGATCTCTATAATGGCCACTCACATGAAGTCTAAACCTTATGTGACAGTACAATACAAGATCTCTATAATGGCCACTCACATGAAGTCTAAACCTTATGTGACAGTACAATACAAGGGTTCCAAAAAGTGATATTTACAGAGGCTTCAAAATGTGTCAATATGCAGGAATGGATTAAGTATTAAAGAGGATCTTCCTTCAAAATATAAGTGAAGTGTCAAACAATACTATAGAATGATACTGTAAATACTAGAGCAGGCATGTAAAGATACTGTAAATACTAGAATCAGGCAAATGTAAAGATACTGTAAATACTAGAATCAGGCAAATGTAAAGATACTGTAAACAACAAGTGGTAGTGTACACTATAAAGATACTATAAATGCAAATTTTGACTAGTTGAGTATCTTGGGATCAATTTTCAAAGACTAGGACATTGCAAAGAGGAGAGATCCGGATTAACCTAAAAATAAGAAATGCAATCAAAAATATAGTGTGCACCTCTGGTCACCGTCTGCTTAAGATGCTATTTGCCACAAAATTAAAAAAATAAAATCCTTTGGCACGTCTTTATACTTAACCCTTCGCTTGCTATTCACGTCAATATACCTACCTGTAAATAATGAAGACCCAGATGAGACAGCTCCAGCAGGAGCTGTCTCATTAGGGTCTGCACTATTTACAAGTTGATTGTGCAACCAGTGCACTCCACAGCAGTGATTGCACAGCGAAATACTTGTACACAGTAAAGATATATTTAATTATACAACAGGGCATGGGTAAAGAAGGAGAAATGCATTTTAAAATTAAGCAAGAGAAGGGTTAAAAGTGTACCACCTCTGCTTTCTTATAAGATAATCTAGATTTGAACAATTCCTCATATGGCCAAATTTTCCTGTTTTCATAGAACTTCATGCACCATTATGAAAAAATCGTCTAATTATTATTCATCATGTCATTATTTGTTACATGAATATTCAAGAGTTTGCTGAAATTTTATAATGTAAACTTTTCAAGAAATTTGTTTGCTTTGACAAAAACTGTAGAATCAAGATCTATATCATGTCACAAGCAAACAGAGCAGACCCAGATCAGTCTGCTCCTATAGGAGCCGACTGATCTGGGTCTACTGTTTGCAAATGTGCAAAAATATGTTTATACAAAGGAAAGGGTTGCGACATTACTTGTACACATTATTTCCATATAAAAACAACATAAATTACCACATCTACACAACACAAACCTATAAAACCACTGATTGTCAATTCTTCATTATTTTAGTTGCACAGAAACAGACATTCCACAAGACAGGTCCACATGATGCTTTGTAAACAGTATAGACTAAGAGCAGCTGTAGACAAGATGCTTGATCATGGTCTACACTGTGTCACACTCATAATCATTGGTAAAATTTGAGAGTAACATTTGTGTCCACTAACCAGGGCAGATTCCATAAGCAAAAACTGAGATTCCCTGCAGGAGCTGTCTCATCTGGGTCTACTCTGTTTGCAAAGGTGTTAAATCATTACTATGAGGGAAAAGGTTAATAAATATTTTTAATTCTGGACGCGAGTGAGTGAGTGAGCTAGGTTTTTATAGCACTGAACTCTATATTGGTTATATTGGAGCTGAGACAGGAGATCCACATCTCATTTACAATGAGATAAAATACGGGGTATGGGTCCAGAAACTAAACACCTGCAGGAGAATTAGATATTCAGAAACTTCAGTTTATGTTAAACCTTTATAAGTCTCTTACATCCATGTTAACCATTACCTCATAGGCTATTTTTAGATCCAACCACTTGGAATAAATCTACCGAAAAGGAGCATTTACTAGAGTAAATAACAAATTCAGAATTCTGTCGTTTGAAACCATTGTGATAAATAGAGCATTTGCTCCGATAGGAGCAAATGCTCTATTTATCACAATGGTTTCAACAGGTGACTTTTGCAGAGGCGTCAAAAGGTGTCAATATGAGGGAATAGGTTAAGGGTGAGCAATAGTACAACTCCTCTAAAATGAAGATGCAATAAAATGTTTTCCTCCTCATGGAAGAATTTGATTAATAGAAAAAAAAATCAACAAAATGCAAAGAATGGTTTCATGTGAAATGTTCAATTTATTGCTCATTTAACAATCACACAAATGTTCAAAAAGTTTGAGATGAATAAACCTCTAAAGTCTAAAGTAAACACAATCTCACTTGTACACATTTGAACTCCAGCTGCCTTGTCTATTTCTTTAACCCCTTACATGACAGACACCTTTAAAAACAGAGCAGACCCAGATCAGACTGCTCCTTCAGGAACAGTCTGTTCAGGATTTGCTCCTTTTACTTATGGAATTACATAGATTTCATCGTACGGTTTCTGCAATGTTTGTGTTCATATGCCAGCATGAAAACTCAGTTAATTAATATTCATGATGTTATTTTTTTCCCATGAATATTCATGAATGTTCCTCACATTTGTACCACATACAATGGAACAGTTTGGTCCCTCTCTGTAAGTCACACTCAACACAGTCATATTCAGTTAGACTGGAAACCACTCTTTCACTATTTTATCCTTCCACATTAGTCACACAATACTGATACAGTCTATTTAGCAGTCTATTGTGAATTATAGAAGTGAGAGAGCTAACATGAATTGACACAAAAAGAATAAGCTGGACACCATGGAGTATAATCACTTTTATAATGCTTTTCTGCATAATCACATGACTCTTCTAAAATCTGTAAGTTTTGGAGTGGAATGCTTGGCAGATCTGTTGAAAATGGAAAAATTGGCAAATCCTGCAAACTAAAGTGGACCCTTCCAAATTTAACAAAACTAAAACTTGAAAAGGCTAGTAGACTGGTCTTCATTTTTAATTTTAAACTCTTTACTTGATGAATATCCATGCCAGTCTCCACCCATTATCAATATGAGTGTTTAACCCGTTCACCGCCGATGTCGCATAAATGCACCACAACAAATAGTGCAGTCCCAGATCAGACGCCGCCTTTTCAAGGCGGCGTCTGATCAGGGACTTCACTTTTTGTCTCAGTCTGTAGTTCTATATATGTGCTTTACTCCTTTGAAAATTGAATTTATTTATCTAATGTCCTTATTGGACCGTATGGTATAACAAAAGTTGGATTGCAGACGACAATTAGATATTTGGCGCCGAAAGGGTTAACCCTTTCACTGTTCAAAATTCATTGAAGAAAAAAATGACGACATCATGAATATTTATTAGATGAATAAGCATAATGAAATGCAAATACTGGAACTTTTTACCTCGGCAGAAACTGTAGAATCATATATTATTCCGTGAGCAAACAGAGCAGAAACTGATCAGACAGCTCCTACAGACGCCTGATCTGGGTCTACTCTGAAAATGCATGAAAAGGCATATATATGAAGGAAAGGGTTAAACATGTATAAAAAATTGGATTATTACTCTGCACATGCCCTTGTCAGATAATGTGATATTTTGAATAATCAAAAGGTCATAACGTTGTAAAGAAATGCCCAACCAGAATGTTGTAATAATATGCACATCTCCAATTGATGATAAAACATCACAAATCGAGGGCTTGGTAAGTTCACTTTGTGAAGGAGTTAGAATAGTTTTGCACCAAGCCATTGAAATAGTTTCATTGAAATATGATAAGTAATTTCTGAAAAATAGTGCAGACAATAATAACCAACAGATCGACTGACAAGCAGACTGGTAGGCCGACCACACGGTGACTCCTATATACCTGTCCCTTATTTTCCTTAGACATTTGAGAACCAATCTATTGCATAAAGCTCTCAGAGCACAGCATGATCAGACCGCTCCTACAGGAGCCGTTTGATCTGGGTCTACTCTGTAGGCAAAATTATCAAGTAAAGGGTTAATCCTCTAACATTATAATCCAAAGAACAAAACACAGTTTTGTTCCCACATTATCAATACCTCATGACACAGTCTATTTTAAAGAGACTGGTTCACACACTTTTACATTTTTGTTCCTTGTATTATACCAAAGTACAGTGATACAGTCTGGTTTCACAGAACTGGTAAGACTTTGCCTGTGCACGTCCCAAATCCAACCCTGTAACCATCCCCTTCACAGTAACCTGAAAATAAACAAATGAAGAAAACTGGAAAAATGGAAAAAAGAGTACACTGAACAAAACTTTCGACTGAATGTTATGCCCACTCTTTACGGTGTATGTGATATTCTGAATAGTCATGGGTTTATACCTCCGTAAAATCGTTTGACTGGAAGGTTGCAACAGTATGCACATCTCCTCAGCATATCCATATGTAACTGGGGTTTCTCCTAGATCTAATTGTAACAGTTAAAGAATAACCCCCAAACAAAACTGACAACTGGTATTGATGAGCAAACTATCTAAATTTCAACCAATCACAGGCCATCACTGGGTTATCATGGCAACCAACAATTTTGAAACACTTGCCATTACGTTCGACGTACTCATATACTCCTACTGACCAATTTTCCTAAAAATCTAATAATACGTAAATTGTGACCAATAAGAGGACACCACCATGACCATGGTAACTTAGTCTTTCAAAACAATTTGGGGTACCCAAATACCCTTTAAAGGCATTTCGAAAGGAATGTTGACCCATTAACACCATGCTGTGTATTTTGGGAGTTGACTGTCAGGGATCTGATACACGAATTGATAAGGCGGGCTACCATCACAGAGGATCAATGTATAATTGCATAACTTTATCTATTGTGGCTATGGACCCTGACTGGACACTGCAGGAGCACAGCTGGATACTGTGTATATAGGGGGGGGGGGGGGGGGGTCACTTATATAAGGAGCTTTGAAATGCCTTTAATGCCAATTTTCAGCAAATTCTAACAATATCTAATATTTCGACCAATCAGAGTCAACCATTCAGTTACCATGGCAACCAATTATATAGAAAGACCTACCAATTAATTTGCAGTGCCATAAATATCAACAAACCAATTTTCAGCAAATTCGACCAATACCTAAATTCATCGAAAAATATCTAAATTTTGACCAATCCGAGACATCATTCAGTTACCAGGGCAACCAATTTTTTTTCAAAAGACCTACCAATCAATTCAGTGGGTCAAAATATTCCGACATACAAATTTTCAGCAAAATCGAACAATATCTAAATTCATAGAAAAAGATCTAAATTTCGACCAATCAGTCACCATTCAGTTACCATGGCAACTAATACTTTGGAAACACCAATCTATCGATTTGGAGTACTAAAATATCCCATGATACCAATTTTCAGCAAAATCAAATGATATGTAACTTCCCCAAACAATATCTAAATTTTGACCAGAGCCCCTTTGAAAGTGGGATGCACATCTGCATGTAACCAGCATTGTTCATTGTCCAAGTTTCATGATGATCGGACAATAACTTACAGAGTAATGTGTCGGACAAGTTCACAGCGGAAGAAGAAGAATCGGAAGAAGAACCAGAAGAAAGAATAATAATAAGAAGAAATGGAGCAAACACAATATGTCCCCTCACTTTGTATGGAAGACATAAACATACCCGTCAGGTGTGGGGATCAAACTCGAGACCTACAGATTCCAAGTCAAGCGCTCTACCGCATTGCCATAAAAAATGGCTTGCACAGCAAAGGCTGAACAAATGTTGATCCAGATAAACTACACACCATGAAACACAGATTCATTGAAATCCTGTCAGTAATTTCTAAGAAATAACAGACAGGAACAAGATGTGTTTGTGAAACATCATGCAACCAACAATGACCTTTGACCTTGATGCATGATCTTAATAAGTCACTCCTAAAAATGTTTGCCTCCATAAGTTGTACGGGCATGCCAAGTTTGAAGTATGTATGTGCAATGGCTACAAAATTATCGCCAACATTAAAGTTGGGGACAAACCAAGCAACAAACAAACAGACAGACAGACAAAACAAAAACAATATGCCCCCGGGGGACATAACAAACCCAACAGACTGACAGAAAAAAAAGACCAACATGGTGACTCCTATATAAAAATGTCTCAGACATTCTGCTTTCATGTCAAAATGCATTATGAGGTTTCTGTATATTTGATGTATGTGTTCAGTAAACTGTATGTCTGGCTTAACATTATACAAGACAGAAGCTCCTAGTGAAGGCTTATGAAAACAGGATAGACTGAGATCAAAATAGAGATAAACACCTAAAATATGTTAGTGATCCTTTAGTTTGCAACAAACTTTCTAAAATTTTGATGTAGACTTATTTTCTGCTGACAAGAATTTACTCAGAAAATTAAAGGTCCACTATTCACATTTACCTGTCATGATGACCTCGTCTCCATCCTGCAGAAACTTCCTGGTCAGCTCATTGCCGATGTCAATAGGTTTAGTGCCCTTCCAACACAGTTCCAACATACTGCCAAATGAATCTTCCGTCTAAAATACAACCAACAAATCAAACTCCATAACAAAAACCATATTCTAACACACCTCGCGCACACATCTACATAAACAAAGAAGGGACGTATCTATGTTTGAATTCTCCATAAAACACCGCATGCGCTGTAACGGTTTAACGTGATGTAATATGGCTTCGTACGACAAGAAAAATAGTACTGTTGTGGCGGTGCAAATTATAGTTGAAGTATTAGAATCGAAATAATAAATTTATACCAGTGTAATATCGTGCAATCGAACATGGGTAGTCATTAAGATGCTTATAATTAAATCACCAGGCCGATAGGCATCGTGATTTAATTACTACGCATCTCAACTCCTACCGGTGTTCGATTGCAAGATAAAACACCGGTATGAATTTATTATTTCTTAATAAGTGCATGGAAAAGGATGTAAACCCAAACACTGGACAATGAATAGACATCCTTTAACAACTGACTGCCAGAGAACAAGTGTGGACATATTACCTGTCAAATTCTCTCCCTATTTTCGCATATCATACATGCACTGATCATATATTGTACAAACATGAATATCTGTTTGTCATGTGTTTACCTTATTAAGTATACCATATAAAACATTATACTTTTAAACAATACAATTCCAAATTGATACTTTCCTTAAAGACTTTTTCCCCTAGTTTATGGTATTACGCGTCACCACAGTGCTACAAAGTGCAACCAATTGAGTGAGTGAGTTGGGCTTAACGTCAGACCAACAGTATTTCAGTTATTTGCAGATGGCACCCGCATGAGACAAGTTGTAGTGCTGCCTCACTGAAATACCCCTGCCGCGGGCACATGGCAAGGGCATCCCACCCAGTCACATTATCCTGACACCGGGCCGACCAGTCCTAGAACTACACCTTTTAATGTCGAGCGCAGACAGTACTAGTACCAACTTTTAACGACTTTTGGTCTGTCGCGGCCGGGGATCGAACCCAAGACCTTCCGTACCGCAGGCGGACGCTCTACCACTGAGCCATGCGGCCGGTCTCAAAGTATTGAGTTTTACTGTATATATGATTGTGGGTTTTAAGGAAGTCGGTTTAAAAAACTATACATCAGTGGACTGCATGATCAGCTTTAACTCATACAACACTTGTTTTATAAAATTTCAGCTCCGCTATTTCAAGTACTATCTGATAAGTAAATTGCAATAAACAAGATAGATAAACCCGTTTATATTTTAAAAGAATTGTTGCATTTTACTGTTTTTTCATTCAAAATCCTCTGACACATTACATCCTTTCATAATGGTTCCTACCTCTCCAGATATGGTGCCCGAGCCCATGAGGTCGCCCGGGTTGATGTTACAACCAGTAACTGTGTGATGAGCTAGCTGCTGTTTCATTGTCCAGTACATATACTTGAAATTGCTCCGACAGATTGTCTTGGGCTGAGGAAGACCATCACCTGGCAAAAATAACAACAATGCACTTCCAGTTCTAGTAAACTGTGCTTAACCCTTTACTTCATGAATATTCATGTAAGAAATAATGACATCATTAATATTCATGTAAGAAACAAGGGCATGTTGTATTGCTATGCAAGACATGAGTCCCCCACCGGACTGAAAAAAACCTCAACTCTCCCCACCCCACCCATCCATGGTGTGGTTGACCATGGTTTATACATGACCACCTGCATGGTATTAGTACCTACTTTCATACATTGAATCAGTAAATAAAAAGTTATTGTCCCGACAAGAAAATATGAAAAAAGGGGAGTAACTCCAAAAATATTGATGCTAGAGTTATTGCCCTTGTGCATGACACTACATCTCATCACGCTTGTTCCATATGAGAAGTTTCAAATCAATTGAACCCGTACATAAAGATTTATTAACTGGACAAGAAAATATGAAAAGGGGAATAACTCCAACAATATTGATGCTAGAGTTATGGCCCTTGTGCATGACACTACCCCTCATCATGATTGTTCCATATGTGAAGTTTCAAATCAATTGAACCAGTAGATAAAGAGTTATTGTCCGGACAAAAAAATATGTAAACGGGGAATAACTCCAAAAATATTGATGCTAGGTTATGACCCTTGTGCATGACACTAGCCCTCATCATGCTTCTTCAATGTGTGAAGTTATAATGAATTTGGCATAACTTTGTAGGAGATATGGCCCGGACAAGAAGCGTGACAGACGGACGGACAGACGGACGGACAGACGGAATCGAGCAAACCCAACCGGGAACCGGTTGGTTAGTTAATATAATTTCTATAGCACTCAACTTGATAAATGAATAGGGAAAAGCCTCTTCCTGATGAAAACTAGAGTCAGATCTACATTGTATCATAAGCATACAGAGCAGACCCTGATCAGACAGATGGCTCCTAAAGGAGCTGTCTGATCTGGGTCTACCCTGTTTTCAAAGGTGTGGAATTTATTAATATTTATATGGAGTAAAGTGTTAAAGGCATACATCAGAGATTGGTTAAAGTGCTCAAATAATTACTTTCACAAAATACATAAGCACACTATCACATGACTATCACCATTTTAAGAATATGGCAGGAAACCAACTCACAGCCTAAATAGTCAAATGCAAATATCACACCAATCTTATGGCCAACTAAATAATACAGAGCCAAATACAATGTATTGGTAAGTATATTGTTACAAAATCTTATTTCTATAATGGACATTCCTGTGGTTATAGTCATGTTTAACAAGAGGGCCAGAATGGCCCTGAAGCGCTCACCAGACAATCAGAGGAGAAGATTTTCAAAGTTTTCACTATATGTTTCTATAGAAAACTAGCCGGCCCTGGGGCAGGCCAATTTTGACCCCAGGGGCGTAATTTATATAACTTTTGTAGAGGACTTGAACATGATGCTATGAGCCAAATATTAAAGCTGAGAACCTTTCAGTTTCAGGAGAAGATTTTCAAAGTTTTCTCTATATGTTTCTGCTGAAAACTACCCACCTCTGGGGCGGGCCAATTTTGACCCAAGGGCCATAATTCATATAACTTTTGTAGAGGACCTATACATGATGCTATGTGCCAAATATGAAAGCTGAGAACTTTCCAGATTCAGAGAAGAAGATTTTCAAAGTTTTCACTATTTGTTTCAATTGAAAACTGCCCTACCCTGGGGCTGGGACAATTTTGACCCCAGGGCAATAATTAATATAACTTTTGTAGAGGACCTGAACATGATGCTCTGTGCCAAATATGAAAGCTGAGCGCCTTCCAGATTCAGAGAAGAAGATTTTCAAAGATTTCACTATTTGTTTCTATTGAAAACTGCCCATCCCTGGGGCAGGGCCAATTTTGACCCCAGGGCAATAATTAATATAACTTTTGTAGAGGACCTGAACATGATGCTCTGTGCCAAATATGAAAGCTGAGCGCCTTCCAGTTTCAGAGGAGAAGATTTTCAAAGATTTCACTATATGTTTCTATTGAAAACTGCCCATCCCTGGGGCAGGGCCAATTTTGACCCCAGGGGCATAATTTATATAACTTTTGAGGAGGACCTGAACATGATGATCTGTGCCAGATATGAAAGCTAAGCGCCTTCCAGTTTCAGAGGAGAAGATTTTTCAAAGATTTCACTATTTGTTTCCATTGAAAACTGCCCACCCCTGGGGCGGGGCTAATATTAACCCCAGGGCCATAATTTATATAACTTTTGTAGAGGACCTGAACATGATGCTATGCGCCAAATATGAAAGCTGAGAACCTTCCATTTTCAGAGGAGAAGATTTTCAAAGTTTTCACTATATATTTCTATTGGAAACTGCCCATCCCTGGGGTGGGGCCAATTTTGACCCCAGGGCCTTAATTTATATAACATTTGTAGAGGACCTGAATATGCTGCTCTGTGCCAAATATGAAAGATGAGAGCCTTTCAGTTTTAGAAGAGAAGATTTTCAAAGATTTCATTATTTGTTTCTATTGAAAACTGCCCACCCCTGGGGCGGGGTCAATTTTGACCCCAGGGTCATAATTTATATAATTTTTGTAGAGGAACTGAACATGATGCTATGTGCCAAATATGAAAGCCTATTATCTTCTGGTTTCAGAGGAGAAGATTTTCAAAGTTTTACTATATGTTTCTATTGAAAACTTCCCACCCCTGGGGCGGGGCCAATTTTGACCCCAGGGGCATAATTTATATAACTTTTATAGAGGACCTATAGGTGATGCTATGTACCAAAGATGAAAGCTGAGAACCCTGTAGATTCAGAGGAGAAAATTTTTAAAGGTTCAATTTGTTGACGCCCGACGACGCACGACGCACGCCGACGGACGACGGACATCTGGTGATCACAAAAGCTCACCCTGAGCACTTTGTGCTCTGGTGAGCTAAAAATGCTTAGATATTCTGTGAATGTAATTTATTTAACCCTTTCATTCATATTTAACGCCTTTTCACACATCTGCAAACAGAGAAACAACAGATAAGATGGCTCCTATAGGAGCCGTCTGATCAGGGTCTGTTCTATTTGCTAATTGACTTTTTTTTATTTGATCTGTTTCTTAAGTTTATAAAAATGGCTACAATATTTCACCTTCCACATTTCATTTTGACTGTTTTGTCCATAAACATTCCTTAGGTATTCAAATTTGGAATATATATAGAACAGGGAAAGGGTTAAATTATTTTGCAGCATAAAGCTCTCAATGTAATGTAATTTTTATCTCTGAATGCTGCCAAACATGAAAACTGAGGTGTGTAAACTTGGTACCATCTTCTGCTTGCAAATGGGTCAATATTCATCATAATACAGCAAAGGTTTAAAAAGCAGGTTGGTGCTTAATGCAGATTGAAAGTAATGCAGAAATCTCATAAGGGAGCTATCTGCATTCCATAACCGTCATCCTGCATTAATCCTTTCCCTATTTCATATTCCTGTAAGAAATAATGACATCATGAATATTTATTTGCTTAAGTTTTATAACACTTTTTGGCCATTTCAGAAACTGTAATGTAGAATCTCAAGCTTTTGATTGGTCAGATTTGAGCCAAAAGCTTGAGCCAAAGGCTCAAATCTGACCAATCAAAAGCTTGAGAACAAACTCGACTCAACTAAAAAGCTTTATAAGCATGGACCCTGACTCTCATCAGATGGCTCCTATAGGAGAAGATTGATCTCGGTCTTCTCTGTTTGCAAAGGCTTGAAAAGGCGTTTATATGAAATAAAGACTTAAACCGCAATGTGCCCATACAATCTAACATGAGAGTATTTTTGAGTATTTGTTGTAGACAGGGTTTTACACTTACATTTTAATGCCACTTCTAGATGGATGTCGAAGTTGTAATCATCACTATGCTGCAGATATGGTAGGGGTTTGGGGTCTTGCTCCATGTTTGGCAATACAAACTGCTTGAGAGCATCCATCGTGACTACCCATGGAGAAATGGTAGTGCCAAAGTTTTTTCCCAGGAATGGGCCTAGCGGAACATATTCCCACTTCTGTATATCACGTGCTAAATAAAAAGTAGTGAAATTTTGACAAACGTATATAAATAATAACAAGAGAGTCGTCACAGGTGACAAATGCCCCCAAAGTGTTTGACACCGAAATGCATTTTGGCGGAAAAACAATACAATGTAATGCAGGTGTAACATGAAATTCTGATGCTGTTAAAAATGACACAGGAGTCAGTTCTTAACATTAGAAACAGAACCTTTGACGACTATGATACCTAAGAAAAGAGCCAAGGGTCAAAACTTAGTTAAAAAGGACCCTAGGTCATTCTCAACGTTAAAAAGAACCCTTGGTTGATTGTCAACGTTAAAAACAGATCCTGGGTAAATTCTTAATGTTTTAAAAAAAAAGACATGGGGTCAAATTTCAATACATAAAAAACATGCTGTGTTGATTGTTACTGTTAAGTTGATTCTTAACGTTTAAGAAAGACCCTATGTCGATCATTAACGTTAAAAACATACCCTCTGTCAATTCTAAACGCATGGTAAAAGTTTCATGTAACACTGGCTCTTAGACAGCTGCAACAGAAGTTACCTAATATGGATCTCATTCTATGCATAAGCATGTATAGCATCTGATTTAGGTAGTGTTGTAAGCAAGCAATGAAGACCCAGTAGCTCCTACAGGAGCTGTCTGATATGGGTCTATATTGTTATAATGCTGTAATTCATCTCAAAGTTCTGACACTGCAAGTATTTGAACAGCATGGCCTACCCGTGTATGAATAGTATTTAGAGCTCTTTATAATGTCTGATTCATGCTAATGTAGTAGCAAACAGTGTAGACCCTGTAGTTTGATTTGGGTCTACACTGTTTGCCTAAGCATACCTGTCCAATACTTACAAATTACAAATTTGGAATCTGTAACTGATAAGGTATAGGAGATATGCTCCGGACAAGCTTTTTGTATCTGGTAAGGTATAGGAGATATGCTCCGGACTGTAAAATTGAGGTCAAAGGTCAAGGTCAGTGACCTGAAAATGGTACACGACTCTCCGCCATCCCAAAATGAACTCACAAACCAAATTTGGAATCCGTAGCTGGTAAGGTATATGATTAATGCTCCGGACAAGCTTTGTGTAAAATCGAGGTCAAAGGTCAGGTCACAGTGACATGATACGCGACACTCCAACATCCCAAGATAAACTCACACACCAAATCTGGAATCCGTAGCTGGTAAGGTATAGGAGATATTCTCTGGACAACCTTTTTTGTAAAATCGAGGTTCAAGGTCAAGGTCAAAGTTACCTGAAAATGGTACGCGACACTCTGTCATCCCAGGATGAACTCACATACCAAATTTTGAATCCGTATTTGGTAAGGTATAGGAGATATGCTCCGGACAAGCTTTTTGTAAAATCGGTCAAAGGTCAAGGTCAAGGTCACAGTGATCTGAAAATGGTAGGCGACACTCCTTCATCCCAAGATGAACTCACACACCAAATTTGGAATCCTTAGCTGGTAAGGTATAGGAGATATACTCCGGGCAAGCTTTTTGTAGCTGGTAAGGTATAAGCTTTTATTAAAATCGAGGTCAAAGGTCAAGGTCACAGTGACCTGGAAATGGTACGCGACACTCTGTCATCCCAGGATGAACTCACATACCAAATTTTGGATCCGTAGCTGGTAAGGTATAGGAGATATGCTCCGGACAAGCTTTTTGTAATATCAAGGCCAAAGGTCAAGGTCAAGGTGACCTGAAAATGGTACGTGACACTCCACCATCTCAAGGTGATCTCACACACCAAATTTTGAATCCGTATTTGGAAAGGTATAGGAGATATTCTCCGGACAAGCTTTTTGTAAAATCGGTCAAAGTTTGAGGTCAAGGTCACAGTGATCTGAAAATGGTAGGCGACACTCCTCCATCCCAAGATGAACTCACACACCAAATTTGGAATCCTTAGCTGGTAAGGTAGAGGAGATATACTCCGGGCAAGCTTTTTGTAGCTGGTAAGGTATAAGCTTTTTTTAAGATCGTGGTCAAAGGTCACGGTCAAGGTCACAGTGACCTGGAAATGGTACGCGACACTCCGCCATCCCAAGATGAACTCACACACCAAATTTGGAATCTGTAGCTGGTAAGGTAAAGGAGATATGCTCTGGACAAGCTTTTTGTAAAATCGGTCAAAGGTCAAGGTCAAGGTCACAGTAATCTGAAAATGGTACTGGACACTCCTCCATCCCAATATGAACTCACACACCAAATTTGGAATCCTTAGCTGGTAAGGTATAGGAGATATACTCCGGACAAGCTTTTTGTAACTGGTAAGGTATAAAAAAAATTTAAAATCGAGGTCAAATGTCAAGGTCAAGGTCACAGTGACCTCGAAACGGTACGCGACACTCCGCCATTCCAAGATGAACTCACACACCAAATTTGGAATCTGTAGCTGGTAAGGTAAAGGAGATATGCTCCGGACAAGCTTTTTGTAAAATCGTTCAAAGGTCAAGATCAAGGTCACAGTGATCTGAAAATGGTACGCAACACTCCTCCATCCCAATATGAACTCACACACCAAATTTGGAATCCTTAGCTGGTAAGGTATAGGAGATATACTCCGGACAAGCTTTTTGTAGCTGGTAAGGTATAAGCTTTTTTTTAAATCGAGGTCAAAAGTCAAGGTCAAGGTCACAGTGACCTGAAAAATGGTACGCGACACTCCGCCATCCCAAGATGAACTCACACACCAAATTTGGAATCTGTACCTGGTAAGGTAAAGGAGATATGCTCCGGACAAGCTTTTTGTAAAATCAAGGTCAAAGGTCAAGGTCAAGGTCACAGTGACCTGAAAATGGTACGCGACACTCCGCCATCCCAAGATGAACTCACACACCAAATTTGGTATCCGTAGCTGATGTGACAAAGGAAATATAGTCCAGACAAAAGGTACACACACCCACACACCCACGCACACACGCACGGTGCGATCACTATATGCCGCCAAAGCCTAGCTTTGGGGGCATAAAAAGGTGATAATAGCTGAACGTATATAAATAATAAATAGGTCTATGTTATTTATAGTTCAGTAGGATAAGAAAAAGTATATGGGTAGTTCAAAATGTGCAAAAGCCCTCTGCAAACAGCTTGGATTGAGATGAGATGCTGAGAAACTCCCAGTCTCATCAGGATCTAGCTCGGCTTTGTAAACAAGTGGGCCAGAATGGTCCTGAAGCGCTCACCAGACAATCAGAGGAGAAGATTTTCAAAGTTTTCACTAATGTTTCTATAGAAAACTGGTCTGCCCTGGGGCGTGGCTAATTTTGACCTAAGCGACACAATTTATATAACTTTTGTAGAAGACCTGAACATGATGCTATGTGCCAAATATGAAAGCTGAAAACCTTCCAGTTTCAGACGAGAAGATTTTCAAAGTTTTCACTATATGTTTCTATTGAAAACTGGCTACCCCTAGGCAGGGGCCAATTTTGACTCCAGGGGCATAATTTATATAGCACTTGTAGAGGACCTGAACATGATGCTATGCGCCAAATATGAAAGCTATGAACCTTCAAGTTTCAGAGGAGAAGGTTTTCAAAGTTTTCACTATTTGTTTCTATTGAAAACTGCCCGTCCCTGGGGCAGGGCCAATTTTGACCCCAGGGTCATAATTTATATAACTTTTGTAGAGGACCTGAACATGATGCTATTTGCCAAATATGAAAGCTGAGAGCCTTCCAGTTTCAGTGAAGAGGATTTTCAAAGATTTCACTATTTGTTTCTATTGAAAACAGCCCACACCTGGGGCAGGACCAATTTTGACCCCAGGGCCATAATTTATATAACTTTTGTAGAGGACCTAAACATGATGCTCTGTGCCAAATATGAAAGCTGAGAGCCTCCCAGTTTCAGAGGAGAAGATTTTCAAAGTTTTCACTATTTGTTTCTATTGAAAATGGCCTAACCCTGGGGCGAGGTCAATTTTGACCCAAGGGGCATAATTTATATAAATTTTGTAGAGGACCTGAACACAATGCTATGTGCCAAATATGAAAGCTGAGAACCTTCCAGTTTCAGACGAGAAGATTTTCAAAGTTTTCACTATATGTTTCTATAGAAAATAGGACACCCCTGGGGCGGGCCCAATTTTCACCCCAGGGGCATAATTTATACAATTTTTGTAGAGAACCTGAACATGATGCTATGTGCCAAATATAAAAGCTGAGAGACTTCCAGTTTCAGAGAAGAAGATTTTCAAAGATTTCACTATTTGTTTCTATTGAAAACTGCACACCCCTGGGGCGGGGCCAATTTTGACCCTGGGGCCATAATTTATATAACTTTTGTAGAGTACTTGAACATGATGCTATGTGCCAAATATGAAAGTTGAAAACCTTCTGGTTTCAGAGGAGAAGATTTTCAAAGTTTTACTATGTTTCTATTGAAAACAGCCCACCCCTGGGGCGGGGCCAATTTTGACCCCAGGGCCATAATTTATATAACTTTTATAGAAGACCTAAAGATGATACTATGTGCCAAAGATGAAAGCTGAGAACCCTGTAGATTCAGAGGAGAAGATTTTTAAAGGTTCAAATTGTTGACGACTGACGATGCACGACGCACGACAGACGACGGACATCAGGCAATCACAAAAGCTCACCCTGAGCACTTTGTGCTCTGGTGAGCTAACAAAAAGGAAGAAAATCTTGATTTAACCCATTCCCTCATATTGACGCCTCTGCAAAAGTTACTGGTTGAAATCATTGTGATAAAATAGAGCATTTGCTCCTATAGGAGCAAATGCTCTATCTATCACAATGGTTTCAAACTACAAAATTCTAAAATTTTCCTTTTCTCTAATTAATGCTTCTTTTCGGTAGATTAATTCAAAGAGGTTGTATCTAAAAATAGCCTATGAGGTAATGGGTTAATATTACAAGACATGACTTTCAAAATGTGTTTCTAATTTGTGGATAATCAGTTGTATAAATATATCTGAAATCAAAGGGTAAAATAATACTGGGAAAACTTTGTGGTACCAGTCAGGAGTAAAGTGAGCGAGTTGGGTTTAACGTCCGACCAACAGTATTTCAGTTATTTGCAGACGGCACCCGCATGAGACAAGTTATAGTGCTGCCTCACTGAAATACCCCTGCCACGGGCACATGGCAAGGGCATTCCACCCAGTCACATTATCCTGACACCGGGCCGTCCAGTCCTAGAACTACACCTTTTAATGTCGAGCGCAGACAACAGAGCTACTAGTACCAACTTTAAAGGACTTTTGGTCTGTCGCCGCCGGGGATCAAACCCACGACCTTTCAGGAGTAAAGAGACCAGACTGGCTTATCAGAGCAACAGATGAAAGTGCCTACTAATATAGTCATTTCTCCACAATCCCCAATATTGGGAACACTCTTTAGAATCTCTTCTGAAGAGACAATTCTAGAGAATAGTAACAACATAGCGTTTGGTTTATGTTTCTCATAACAACTGGAGCCTCAAAAGTCACAGTCAACATTCTGTCTGTGCAGATAGGTGCACCCTTTCCTTCATATAAACTTGTTTTCACACATTTGCAAACAGAGTAGACCCAGATTAAATAGCTCCTATAAATGGACCAGGATCTGCTTTGTTTACTAATGGAAGTTGAATGATCTGTTTCTCTACTTTCTAAAATGGCTACAATCTTCCATCTTCTAAATTTCGTTATAACTATTTTGTTCATGAATATTCAGCAGGTATCCAAAGTTGGACTAAACATAGAACAGGGAAAGGGTTAGTACTTGTAACACTGTGGACCAAACCTTTGCACTTTGCAGAGGTCCAGATAAGATGCGTAAATTTAAATATTTTCAAGCATAGCTCCTTTATTTCTCCACCAAACCCTATACTGTTACACTCTTTAGAATCGTCTCTTTGAGACGATTCTAAAGACTGGTCACAGTATAGGGTTTGGTGGAGAAATGACGATTTAAGTATTTGGGTACGCATCATTATCTGTAGCTCTGCATCGTTATCTGTAGCTCTGCATCGTTATCTGTAGCTCTGCACCGTTATCTGTAGCTCTGCATTGTTATCTGTAGCTCTGCACCGTTATCTGTAGCTCTGACTTTGGACGCAGATGAGATACAGAGTAACTCTGCAAAGGATCTAAACTGTTTATTACACTTTTAGAATTCAAATTGTAGCAAAACCAAGGTTACTTGAAAGGGTCAGTATTCAAAGGGAAACAACCCTTTCACCATGCACAATTACCTTGCTCATTTACAAAATGGTGCAAATTGGCGTACAGTGAAGCTCACTTATAACGAAATCCTGGGGACCTTAATATTTATTTCGCTATATCCAAACTTTGTTATATCGATAAGACGAAATTTCGTTATAAAAGTTTGGATATAGCGAATTTCGTTAAAGTATACAAAGATTATGCACATTCTAATCCTGTCCAGAAGCCACCTTATAATGTAGCTGCTGACCAAAGTCTACATGCATGCATGCAGCTGGATTTGTCATGTTTGGTAATTCCATAGCATGTCTCTTTCAAAATGTAAAGGAAAAGCAAATTCACATCAGTTATAAATAACAATATTGGTGAAATGAGTTGACCATTTGCTTCCCTATATCAATGGCTCAGTGCAAAACTAGACTGACTCTATAGTTATTCTAGTGAAGAGAATGTCTTATATGCCTGTAAGTGCACACTTCAATTATTTATCACATTTATGTTTTTATTCCTGGTGTCGAGGTGATTCGTGTACCTTCAATCATTTTTTATAAATCTATAATATGTGCTTATCTATGTATCACTACATCAATTATGACCACCAATGTTAAGCCAAGTGGGAGTAGTCTCGCTGGAACTACATAGTGTATTGGTCTAACTCTTTTCATCGGATTTTGCCTATTTCGGTGCCGATTGTCCGAAAAATATCTTAGACTAGTCATCTAGCTGCTTCAATGCAAAGTATGAAGTTGCAACATATATTCTGACAAACGTTTCTATTGGTCGAAATCAAAATATACGATAGGAAATGAGAACATTCATCCAATCAGATGCACGGTTACTAGTCGATTATGATTGCAACTGGTTTCAATACGAAATTGTTAAATAAAGCGGGATACCATTCTTCCATCAGATTCGTCCCTTTTGCTTTCGGACTCAGCAGCATGTTTATGCCTCGCACGGTGCCCACAATGTATATTTTATGCGCCGTATTCATTGTTTGTGGGAATGATGCAACAGTGTGTCCTCGACAGAAAACTTTACCATTAACAAAGATTGGGACATATATACATGCAGTGTGATCAATTACGTTCATTAAGTTGTTTGACGCCCGAGGCGATAGTCGGTGAAGGTGTTTGCTGTACGGTTCTGTATCGCGGTAGGTGTGAAAACATTTCAAACTGCGATATTCAGTTGAGTTTGTAATAACCAAACTATTTTTCATATAAATTTTGTTCTCGGGACAAGGAAATAACTTTGTCTTAGCCGAATTTTCGTTATATAGAGAATAATAGGTTAGTGCCGTAGATGGGACGCTTTATCCGACGAGGGGAGAAAACGTTGAGACGAGGTTTGCCGAGTCTCAACTGTTTTCTCTCCGAGTCGGATAAAGGCGTCCCATCTACGGCACTAACCTATTATTCTATTTATCCAGTCAATTTAGTTATATCTTTTTTCATAGACTCATAAAACATACAAATATTGAAATAATTCGCATTAAAAATGTGGTTTTTCGATCAACGCACCTCCCTTTTCATTTCCATTCTAGAGACGTAAATAATGAGCTACCGCAGAGGAAAATAGTTTCGATACTTACATTACAAGAGGGGAAAACGTGGTTGAATTTGAAAAATAAGATCATTTGAATCAAGAGTCGATATGTTAATTCAAACAGACATGATAATATTCTCCCAGAGGCTGTCTGGTCAAATTCGAGTTCCGGCGACTCGGTTTTTTTTTTTAGATAGGGTTAACGTCACTCATAAATCGATGGAACTGAACAGGCTATATTTAGGTCTATGACAATCACCGCCTTTGTAAGAGCTTATCAATCAACTTATTATGAGAGTGAAAAGAAAACATTTACTATCTTTGCCCCCTGACTTGATTTTTATCAAAAACGCGTTTCGCCAGCGATGATTTAAATTAATATTTAACTGATGAATCAATGTCGCTTTGTATGTGGCCTCAGTGGCGTAATCGGTAAGCACGACGTCTCAAAAGAGATCAGATTTGGCTTTTGTAGAATCAGGCGCGGGTTCAAATCCAGCTATAGCCATTTATTTTTTTATTTATTTGTTCTTCTTTTTTCTTATTTGAATAATTATATTGGTGATTTTTCTGTTAGATCTATTCCGTCAACATGTTCATGCATATTTACAGAAAATTAAAATAGTTCCATGGTTATAAAATCATTCCGCCTATCTACTAGCCTAATAAACCTTCTACTACCGGAAGTAACCTAATAAACCTAAGTTTATTTGCACCCCCTTTATTATGTCACTAGAGAAGCCTGGTGACTGAATAAAAACGATTTTGTATTAAGCAGGCAGATATGAATAGAAACAAAGAAGGAAAAGATCGGGGAATTATTTTTCTTTTGTATTATCCGGTCTTTCGTTATATCCGAGTTCGCTATAAGTAAGCTTCACTGTAATCAGCTTTTACCCTTTACTCCATGAATATTCATGAAAGAAATAATGACATCATAAATATTAATAAGATTAATTGTTATACTAGCAAATCATAGAAACTGAAGAATCATATCTATATTATACCATAAGCAAACAGAGCAGACCCTGATGAGATCAGATGGCTCCTACAGGAGCTGTATGATCTGGGTCTACTAGATGTTTGCAAAGGCATATGTAAGGAGTAAAGGTTTAAAAAAAACAAAATGAAAAGGAAGACGGGTGTCTGATTAGACTGATCATTTAAGATTACCTGACCAATCATTCATAAGCACCATTCCAAATATATGGTCCTCTGCTTCTTCTATAGACACTGGTTCTCCCATTTTGGTTGCAGGGCCGGTGAAAAATGCCATCTCTAGTTCAAAATCCAGCAACTTACAAGCTGTAAACTGTGGAGGCTGACCTGAAAGTCAACAATGAGTTCAAAATCCAGCAACTTGCAAGCTGTATACTGTGGAGGCTGACCTGAAAGTCAACAATGAGTTCAAAATCCAGCAACTTACAAGCTGTATACTGTGGAGGCTGACCTGAAAGTCAACAATGATAGAGACAACTTTCTCTAGTTAATGCTCCTTTTTGGTAGATTTATTCAAAATGGTTGGATATAAAAATAGCCTATGGAGGAATGGTTTAAAGGTTCACCTCTATCAACTTTACTGCCATGACAAACAGTAAAGAATATGAGCGTCTGCTTTGTATTAAATTAGTGAGCAGGGAAGAGCAGTGTCTGCTTTGTATCAGTGAACAGAGCAGAGCAGGGTCTGCTTTGTATTATATAAGTGAACAGGGAAGAGCAGTGTCTGCTAGTATTAATGAACAGAGCAGAGCAGGGGTATGCTTTGTATTGGTGAACAGAGCAGAGCCTGCTTTGTATTTATAGTGAACAGAGCAGGGTCTGCTTTGTATTAAATTAGTGAACAGGGAAGAGCAGTGTCTACTTTGTATTAGTGAACAGAGCAGAGCAGGGGTATGCTTTGTATTAGTGAACATATATTTGCTATGCATCATGCTTTTTATAATTTCTTACATGAACATTCACAAAGTAGACTGAGATTTTATAAACACATTTCAAACAGATAAAGAAATTTAAGCCTTCTCTTGCTGAATTCTAAAATACATTTCTCCTTCTTTACCCATGCCCTGTTGTATAATTACATATATCTTCACTGTCTACAAGTATTTCGCTGTGCAATCACTGCTGTGGAGTGCACTGGTTGCACAATCAACTTGTAAATAGTGCAGAACCTGATGAGACAGCTCCTGCAGGAGCTGTCTCATCTGGGTCTTCACTATTTACAGGTGGGTATATTGAAGTGAATAGCAAGCGAAGGGTTAAGATTAGGGCTGTCACGGTTAGACAATTCTTGAACTGGTTAATCGGGAACGCCGAACCGAACCGTAACCGGTTAACCGCCATGTTTATCATCCGTGTCGGACTGTCTATAGGATAAAGCATAGTGCGCTATATATTCCGAAGTTAAAATCCTATTTGGGCCGATATAAGACTTGAAAAACCTGTTGACATCCTGCTTGACTCATTTGTTGACCGAAATCATATAACCATTCATTTCAATCTAGTAGATTTATGACGAAAGTGAAAGTAAGAATCGTGTTTACCTTTCGAGTCTCAACTTCCGCTAGACTGGTCTACTGTAAAATTATCACCTTCCGTTATGAATGTGTACTGACTAAAAGTGCAGGTTCGAATGCCCTTCCACTTTACCGTAATGCTTGTAAAAGTTATAGTACACACTACACAGAGATGAGGAAAACTGGATAAAATTGAGAATGAACAAACATTGGTTTATTGGTAGACAAGTGTACATGATAAACCACCGTTAGGCAAGTGGAAGACTGTGTTACCTTTCAATTAGATTTGAGAACTAGAGACAGTTTTTTTTAAAATTACAATTAGCATGTTTACAAAGTTATACGAAGCTCGATGTGAATTAAATGAAATAAGAAGATGATGTGTATATGGTTTACAGCCCCGAATAGTCAGGTACCTGCGCTTTTCTCAATCATAGCATGTCGAAGGGAAATAAAATGACTTAAATGAGAATATGACAGTATAAAATAATATTTTTAGCGTAATTTACTTTCCCAAATTATTACAGGCGGTTCACGGTTAGTGAAATTTTGAACCGGTTAGAACAACGAACTGAACCCTCAACGATTAAATGAGTAACCGTGACAGCCCTAGTTAAGATGGCCATGTCTTACTTTCATCTGGGCGTGTCTGCCCCTTTGGACGTCTGATGTCTGTACCTGAAACCACTACAGATGAAGCCCTACCATGGTAACCGACTGGAAGATGTGTCCTGGAAACAAACAAAGAAATCACTGATGGACAGGGTCATACTTTGTTATGAAACATTTCTATTTTTCATAAACCTATAGCTTTCTCCTGGGCAAATAAGTAGAGAATTCAATTTCATGCTCTGTAGGAACCCTTCTGGTCTTGGTCTATAGTTCACAAATGCCAATTAACCCTTACAGTGCGGGACCAGAGTCACTAATGTCCTTTGCAAACAGTGTAGACCCAGATAAGAGGGCTCCTAGGGGAGCCCTCTCATCAGGGTCTGCACTGTTTGTAATGTTACACTTTTCTTTAGAAAACATCCCTAAATTCCATTTGAAAATTCAGCGTTGTAAGGGTTAATGTAATTAAATGTTGCCATTTAACGCATTCAAAGGATGCACACTTTACCTGATAGACACACAGTAGACGTCTTTGCACACAGAGTAGATCCTGATCAGAACAGTTACAATTTCTGCCCAAGTCAAAATATTCATTAAGTGATGATAAATATTGATTTAGTTATAAATGTTTGTATCAATATTCAGGAAGTTAAGGGCAGAATCCCAGATAAGATGCATAAATTATTATTATTATTATTATACCACATTTATACAGCGCTCTGTTCACACAGGATATGTGCGCTTAAAATATTTTCAAGTATAACTTCTTTATTTCTCCACCAAACTCGAGACGATTCTAAAGAGTTTAGTGGAAAAATGACGAATTTAGTATTTGAGTACGCACTGTTATCTGTAGCTCTGTAAAGGGTTCAGATTTCTGAATTACAAGTTTTGATTATACAAGAGCCTTAGCGTATAGCACACTATGAGCAAGTTTTTACCAGTTTGGCATTAAGGCGTTGTCTTTTCCGCGGAACATTATCCCTACATTAGTGGCATGGTTCTTTGATGAGTAGAAGTCTGTGTAGTCGCCGATTGATGCCGGCATATGCATCTTGGCCTTGTTCTGTGCAACAAACGCTCTGAAAATGAACAACAACAGATAATAAATTCTGAAGGGTGGTGATCCCCCGAAAGCAAAAATTGCAACACAAAAAGAGAAAATTGCAGACTCGGCTTTATTGAGTCTGTTCATGAGCAGTAATTGAATGTGCAACACTGCTCATGCCCCCAAGCACCAGCTTAAGCGGTATTCAATTTAAACAGATGAAATTACAATTACAGATAAAACAGGTGAGACGTACATATAAAGATTTAACAGATGAAATGTATACATACAGATGTAACAGATGAAATATACATATACCAATGAAACCAGTGAAAGTATAAAGATAAAATAGAGAGAAAGAACCTAACCTTTAGCCTGTTGAGTAAATATTAACATCATTATCTTCAGTTGTCAAAATCAACTTGCCAAATATTCTGTTTTTAACCCTTTCCCTCATACAAACGTGTTTTCACTCATCTGCAAACAGAGTAGACCCTGATCAGACAGCTCCTCTAGGTCTGCTCTGTTTGCTGATGGAATTTGAAAGATATGTTTCTTTACTTTCTAAAATGCCTGCAATGTTTTACGTTACATAATTAGTTGTAAACTATATTTTCCATGAATATACAGTAGGTACTGAAATTTGGAATACACGTAAAACAGGGAAAGGGTTAACCCTTCGCTTGTTAATTGCGTCAATATACCCACCTGTAAATAGTGAAGACCCAGATGAGACAGCTCCTGTAGGAGCTGTCTCTTCAGGGTCTGCACTATTTACAAGTTGATTGTGCAACCAGTGCACTCCACAGCAGTGATTGCACAGCGGAATACATGTACACAGTGAAGATATATGTAATTATACCACAGGGCATGGGTAAAGAAGGAGAAATGTATTTTAAAATTCAGAAAGCTAAGGGTTAAAACAGTCAGTGTCAGACAAATTGGATCCTGATGAGATTACTGACCCACCAACATCAGACTACAGGTCAAAGTGTATGCTGATACTGCAGTGTAAATACAGTTTAGAAAGATTATTTAACTCTTTAGTCCATGAAAATTCATATAAATATAATGATATCATGAACATTAATTAGATTAATTGTTATAATAACACATGGACACAGGATTTTTTTGCAACGTCAGATCATAAACAAACAGAGCAGACCCTGGTCAGATAGCTCCTACAGGACTGACTGCCAGTCAGTAACTATATAAAACCAATCAAACATGGATTTACAGATTGCAGGAAAATGTTTTAGAAAGCATGAAAGAGACAGCAGAGTACTTTTGTCTTAGGGCAGTGTCGTCCTTAAGTCGGGGCTCGTCCAAGGCCAGCTGTCTCTGGAGGTACTCCCTTGCCTCTGTCCATGCAGATCTCCCAAGCGACATAAAGGCATTCAGAGTCGGCTGCAAGAAAACAACAAACAGCACTGCTTAAAAGCAAATTATTCTGATAATCACATTCTGTGAAGACCTAGGTAACTGCATGGTCTAATCCAGAGCAACAGATATATGTGCATACTCAAATCAAAATTTCTCCATCAAACCATATTGTCTGTCGTGACCACTATTTAGAATGGTCTCTTTGAGACTAGTCTAATGAGTGGCCACAACAACGTTTGATGGAGAAATAAAGAAGTTATTCTTGAAAATGTTTCAATTTACGCATCTTGGCCTGATCAATATAAGACCTACGTTTCCAGTAATAAACATACGCAATATTAATATATCCCAGGCCAGAACTTTAATGTGTATATTTAGGAAATCTAATTACGATATTTTTGTATTTCTCCGCCAAACTGTATCTTGCAGTTTCTCATTAGGATCACCTAGGAGACACAGTTCTTATGAGTAGCAGCAAACTGGAGTTTGGGCTGACAAATAAATACTTATATACAAACAAAGCAGACCAAGATCAGAGCTCTGCTTACAGAATAGCACATAGTATGTACTATCTTACAGCTCCTGCCAGTATGTACTATCTTACAGCTCCTGCCAGTATGTACTATCTTACAGCTCCTGCCAGTATGTACTATCTTACAGCTCCTGCCAGTATGTGCTATCTTACAGCTCCTGCCAGTATGTGCTATCTTACAGCTCCTGCCAGTATGTGCTATCTTACAGCTCCTGCCAGTATGTGCTATCTTACAGCTCCTGCCAGTATGTGCTATCTTACAGCTCCTGCCAGTATGTGCTATCTTACAGCTCCTGCCAGTATGTGCTATCTTACAGCTCCTGCCAGTATGTGCTATCTTACAGCTCCTGCCAGTATGTGCTATCTTACAGCTCCTGCCAGTATGTGCTATCTTACAGCTCCTGCCAGTATGTACTATCTTACAGCTCCTGCCAGTATGTACTATCTTACAGCTCCTGCCAGTATGTACTATCTTACAGCTCCTGCCAGTATGTACTATCTTACAGCTCCTGCCAGTATGTACTATCTTACAGCTCCTGCCAGTATGTACTATCTTACAGCTCCTGCCAGTATGTACTATCTTACAGCTCCTGCCAGTATGTACTATCTTACAGCTCCTGCCAGTATGTACTATCTTACAGCTCCTGCCAGTATGTACTATCTTACAGCTCCTGCCAGTATGTACTATCTTACAGCTCCTGCCAGTATGTACTATCTTACAGCTCCTGCCAGTATGTACTATCTTACAGCTCCTGCCAGTATGTACTATCTTACAGCTCCTGCCAGTATGTGCTATCTTACAGCTCCTGCCAGTATGTGCTATCTTACAGCTCCTGCCAGTATGTACTATCTTACAGCTCCTGCCAGTATGTACTATCTTACAGCTCCTGCCAGTATGTACTATCTTACAGCTCCTGCCAGTATGTACTATCTTACAGCTCCTGCCAGTATGTACTATCTTACAGCTCCTGCCAGTATGTACTATCTTACAGCTCCTGCCAGTATGTACTATCTTACAGCTCCTGCCAGTATGTACTATCTTACAGCTCCTGCCAGTATGTACTATCTTACAGCTCCTGCCAGTATGTACTATCTTACAGCTCGTGCCAGTATGTACTATCTTACAGCTCCTGCCAGTATGTACTATCTTACAGCTCCTGCCAGTATGTACTATCTTACAGCTCCTGCCAGTATGTACTATCTTACAGCTCCTGCCAGTATGTACTATCTTACAGCTCCTGCCAGTATGTACTATCTTACAGCTCCTGCCAGTATGTACTGTCTTACAGCTCCTGCCAGTATGTACTATCTTACAGCTCCTGCCAGTATGTACTATCTTACAGCTCCTGCCAGTATGTACTATCTTACAGCTCCTGCCAGTATGTACTATCTTACAGCTCGTGCCAGTATGTACTATCTTACAGCTCCTGCCAGTATGTACTATCTTACAGCTCCTGCCAGTATGTACTATCTTACAGCTCCTGCCAGTATGTACTATCTTACAGCTCCTGCCAGTATGTACTATCTTACAGCTCCTGCCAGTATGTACTATCTTACAGCTCCTGCCAGTATGTACTATCTTACAGCTCCTGCCAGGCCCAACACTTCCTGTGCTCATGTACTACTACAAATCGAGGGCTTGGTGCAAAACTATTGTAACTCCTTCACAAAGTGAAGGAGTTACAATAGTTTTGCACCAAGCCCTCGAAATATGTTTCTACTAATTACAGTATAACCTGTCTTGAGTGATATATAGGAGCTATAGGAGCTTTCTGCATTACTTTTGACCTGCATTAAACTACCACCTGTCCTACAGACCCATAATCAGACCTCTTTTTGATGGTCACTTAAAGACTGTATTCTTTATGGTATTATTTCTTACTGGAATACTCCTTTTAATCCTTTCCTCCATAAATACGCCTTTCTATGCCTCTGTAATAGTCACTTCTTGAAACCATTGTGATAACTATAGCATTTGCTCCATAGGAGCAAATGCTCTATTTGTCACAATGGTTTCAGTACTACGGTACATAATTCTAACATTTTCTCTAGTTAATGCTCCTTTTGGCTCCGTTTGGGTAGATTCATTCAAAAAGGTTGGGTCTAAAAATAGCCTATGGAGGAATGGGTTAAGTAAAGGGATAATCTGGGTTTAAACATTTTGCCACTCAGCAGTGGCAACAAGGTGAACACCCTTAATAAAAGTATCACAACAACCGATATAGATAAAGGTGCATACAAATAGCATTTCTCCACCAAACCACGAAGTAAATCTGTATTTACTTCGTGACCAAACCCAATATTGTTACCCGTCTTCAGAATCCTATCTCAGAGGCATTTTTTTTTAGTAATTTCTAAATTTATAAGGGTGACAACATGGGCTTTGTTGGAGAAATGATGTTACTAAGATTTCCTAAATACACAACCAAGCTGATGCCATTCTGTTAGTAAGTCATATTACATGTATCTTAAATATTTACCGTTTTAGGGATACCCATACACTGGCAATGGAAACAGTGCAGACCCAGATCAGAGTAGCCATCTGATTAGGGTCTGTACTGGTTGACATTCAATACTTACTTTCATACAAACTTATTTAAAGTGAACTCTATAGTTTAAGAGGAAGTCAATACTGATAATTTTTGTTCTACAACACAACATTATCGGCTTTTTCAGTGCCCCAGATAAGAAATCAGTAAATAGGGTATTTCACTCCCCACTTTCAAATGAATAGAGTGAAATGAAAAAAAAGAGTATCTGACATTTTGTTTAACTCATGTACCTGCAATAAAATGCTACAAAGTTACATTTGCTGTGTTCTAAAGTAATAATTATTTAAACAGAACATACTTATATAGATTCTAGACATACCTGTAATTGAATATTGTAACTTGCCCTTTTAGTGGTACTGGTATAGTAGACATAAACACTCTCAGTCTCTGTTATTTCAAATGTATGTAACAGTAAACGATCAGCGTCATGCTTTTTGGATCCTGATTTTAACTCACTTATTGATGGCAGATTTAACTATATCAAGCAATAGTGGTTTTACAATACTTCTTCTTGTTGAAATCTCCGTTTCCGATTTAAAAAATAAACCACAAAATTGTTGAACTTGGGTCTGAATTAGTGTTTTTCTTTACAACTTTTCTACTGCGACGTGACATTTTGATTGAAACCGCGAAAACAAGTGTCAAATAGTCATAATATCAAGACGCTTATTGAAATACAGAACAGCAAGCGTCTAGCAGTGGACTGGTACACAATCGGAATACTTCACATATTACACATTAGGAATAAGGGATGTGTAGTCGGCCGAGATGTAACTATTGTCGAAGTTGTCGGAAATGGAATATGTTAGCGGAATCGACTTCGAATTTCGTTGTACGCATTTACGTGATATGTTTAGAGTATTTGATTAATATTTTGCGTACTTGATACGCATTAAATTGATTTCCAACGCGTATTTGGCCATTTTAAATGCGTAAAATACGCCGATACGCAGCTTATCTGGGGCACTGCTTTTTCCGTTAAATTCTTCCGCGTTTTACCGATGATTACCCGATCCTTCCATTGTTTACGTAATAGCTTTCTCGGAAGTGGTCGGAGAATCGCGAATAGGGCGAACAGTTACGAAACTAAGACCCGATCCGAATAAAACTGAAACATCGGGAAGTAAAACCGGGATCGGCGATATCAAACACATGGATGTTTTGTCATTATAAACGGTAATTCGATGGGGCTTTTTGCGATATACTACTTTTCAGCATATAAACAAATGAGTTTTGTGCATTTTAAGTGTTTATAAAACGCGTCAAATGTAGGGACATCCCCTTTAAACAATGATGGACTATTCAACTCTGGAAATTCAGCTTATAGTACAGTAATACTGCATAACCCTTTCCCTCATATAAACGTGTTTTCAGTTTTCACGCATAATTTGCAAACAGAGTAGACCCAGATCAGATGGCTCCTAGAGGAGCCATCTGATCAGGGTCTGCTCTGTTTGCTAACGAAATTTGATAGATCTGCTTCTTTACTTTCTAAAATGGCTACAATGTTCCACCTTCAATATTTGATTATAATTATTTTCCCATGAATATTCAGTAGGTATTGAAATTTGGACTAAATATAGAACAGGGAAAGGGTTAATTACATCTCTGATGTAAACTTTGATCTGATTTGAATTCAAACAAAATTCAAAGCCCTCTGAAGCAGCTCCCTGACATATCTCTATGTCTGTAGATAAGTGTTCCAACAAAATGTTTGTTTTATACCTGGTCAAAAACACGCTACTGTTCCTTCAAGACTGGACCATCAAATAGCATTTTCACAACACTAAAATCTAACCTCAAATCTAATTCTGTTTGCAAATGCGTGAAAACTTGTTCATATGAAGGAAAGGGGGGTTATATTTTTGGATTGTTTTGGTCAAAACCAGAAAGTGTAGAATCATTCCTATATCATAAGCAAACAGAGCAGACCCTGACCAGACAGCTTTAGGAGCCATCTGATCTGGGTCTATTCTCTTTTGCAAATTTATGCGGGAAAAAGGTGTTTATATGAGGGGAAAGGGTTAAATGTGTAAATGTTATGTGTGTAAATGTTAGGTTTATAATGGTATGGTATGCATTTATGGTAAAGTATGAATGATAATGTGAAAAAGTATAAAAAAAACCCATAAGTATCAAGCAAGTTTCTTTTTTCTCCTCCATATATTTTGTCGCATCGGTAAAATCTACCAGACATTTATAAGTCAAATCTACCTGACAAATTTCCTAAATCTACCTCAGCAGGTTATCACATGTATGTCCCTGACTTATCTCTATATCTGTAGTTTGTTTTATACCTGGTCAAAAACATGCTGCTGTCCCTTCAAGACCGGTCCGTCAAATAGCGTTTTCACGACACTCAAATCTAGTATCTCTTCTCCTATGGCAACACCAATCCTTGGCTGTGACTGAAAAGGTTGAGAAATAAACATTGTAAACAAACAAGATATCGCTGAATGTTAATATTGCTATTGAATCAATGGCCTATTTTCACTCAAGGGCAACAACTCTGGATAATACTAATACAAAGACAACTCCCAGGTGCACAATATTTACACACATTATTAATCTATAATTTAATAAATATATAAGAATTACTATGCTAGTAGGTTGGAAGTTCAGCTGTATTTTGGTGAGTTAGGAAAGTTGTTAAATGCGAGCCTTGGCGAGCATTTAACTACTTTTCTGACGAGCCAAAATACAGCTGAACTTCAAAACTACTAGCATAGTAATTCTTTTATCATGCAACTCCAAGAAAAAAGGAGAAAATGAAGAAAAAGAAAGATTACTAAAGCGGTTTCGTCCCCTGAATGAAAATACATGCAAGTACGTATTACGTGACGTCATGTTGGCATGCAGTGACGTCATTGACTTTTACAACATAAACAAACTTGATTTAATCCTTTTATATGGACAAATAGTTGAGAAAAAGGTGAGCAAATATGTTAATTTGATGTTTATGTTTAATTATGCCTTTTTCATCCTTCTGTTTTTCTCCCATTGGCTGAACAAAACTTGCATTCCAGTGGGGTCAGTACACATGTACTATACCTCACAAAATACAGCGTCGACGTGGAAAATATTATGCTAGTAGGAAGTGACTGTATTTCGTGACGTTGCATGATAAAATTTTATATCAGTACGTATAAAATTATTACAATTTTCCCTTTTAAAATAGAAACAGCCCAAAAGCCGAAAGGAGTGCTTTCCATTTATGCATTGAAAACATGTATGGTTCAGTTTATTTCAGAAATAAACATTAGAGTTACATGAGAAAAAAAGCTGTACAGTAAAACCGCTATCAACCTGAATTCTAGATGTCTGGTATAGAGAGGTTTTACTGTATTTCCCCAACTACGTTAGTATTTGGACCCAAACCAAACTGTTCCTAAAGGAGCACTGTGATGAGGATGTACACTATGCCAGTCAAAGTTATCAAAATGGTGACACATCTGATGGCTCCTATAGGAGCTGTCTGATCAGGGTCTTCTCCGTTTGCTTTATGACATAATACAAATATAATTCTACATTTTCTGTCATGACCCCAAACCTCAAGCTACCGGTACAAACAGGAGCCAGTGTCAGCAGCTGATTGATCTTACTAGAGATGCCTTCCTTGAACAAGTCATTGACAAACCCACCCGGATCACAGAGTATACGTCTAACATACTTGATCTATTCTTCACCAGCAACAAAACACTGATCAACCGGTGTGAAGTTCTGCCAGGCCTGGGTGACCATGAAGCTGTCTTCATCAAGTCAAATCTACGCCTAATGAAAGTGAAGAAACCACCAAGGAAGGTTTATCTGTACAAGAAGGCCAACTATGAAGGATTCAAAGAAGACCTCGCAAGATATCTTCCCCAGTTTATTGAAGACACTGCGACCAGTTCTGTCGAAGATACATGGAAAACCTTAGAACAGAAGAGCAAGCTCTTTACAGACAACCATATTCCCTCCAAAACTACCTTCGGGAACAAAGTCAACAAACCATGGATTGATAAGACCATTAAGTCCCTTCACAGAAAGAGAAACAAAAACTATTCCGTAAGCAAAAGATCACCCAAGACACCAAGGATAGGCAGTGATACCATCAAGTCAAACGAGAAACACAGAAGCAAGAACGGCAAGCTTACTATCAATACATAGAGAACATTATCGAAGTAGGTGACCCAGATACAGACCACCCACCGAGCAAGCAGAAATGTTTCTGGACTTATATCCGATCACTAAAGAGAGACAACGGCGGTGTATCTCCATTGAAGGACTGTGGCAACATGTATAGGGAACCACAAGATAAAGCAAACATCCTCAATAGACAGTACGAATCTGTGTTTACCAGGGATGATCCGCTCAGCATCCCCATACCCGAAGGCCAGCCTTTCCCCACAATGCCAGACATTAATATTACTATTGAATGAATCACAACCCTGCTCAGTAAGCTGAATCCGCAGAAATCCACAGGACCAGACTCCATCTCGGCACGTATCCTGAAGGAGATGGCAGATCAGTGTGCCCCCTTCCTGTCCACAATATACAGAAAGTGTCTTCCTAGCGGAAACTTCCCAAATGTATGGAGAACTGCCAATGTCTCGGCCATTTTCAAGAAAGGAGAGCGATACCGTGCCAGCAATTACAGGCCAGTGTCACTAACTTGTATATCTTGCAAGATGCTGGAACATGTCGTGGTCAGCAACATCATGAGACACCTTGATATGAACAACATCTTGACGGATAGCCAGCATGGGTTCCGTAGGGGACGTAGCTGTGAAACCCAGCTACTTACTATGACTGACTAGCTGGTGAAGTCACTCGACCACAGGAAGCAACATGACCTGGCCATATTGGACTTCAGCAAGGCATTTGACAGAGTGCCACATCAAAGATTACTCACTAAATTGAACCATTATGGCGTTATGACCCAAAGAGTAATCGTTGAGGGAGCTACATCCAAACCTGCACCCGTCATTAGCGGCATACCACAGGGAAGTATACTCGGACGATACTCTATTAAGTGTTCATCAATGACTTACCACTCCACGTCTCATCTAAAACAAGGCTCTTCACTGATGACTGCGTCGTGTACAGAGAGATCCATGATGACCACGACTGTACTGCTCTATTGGAGTACTGCTCTACGGTATGGAACCCGTACACAAAGGAGCAGACCCGGAAGATTACCATAACAGGTACCATAACATGAGCAGCGTCACCAACATGTTAGACCATCTTGAATGGGAAGCGTTGGAATCCCGACGCACAAAGGCCCAGCTCACGATGATCTACAAGATCACATATGGACTTGTAGACATTCCAGCAGACAGGCATCTTACCCCAGGACACTCTGTCGCCACTGCATCGTACCACATGAACTCATTCTTCCTGCCGACTATTACAGCATGGAACCAGCTGCCGGCAGAACTAGTAGAGGCCCCCAAATTGGTATCTTTCAAGCGGGGCCTGGGATCCCTTTCCTTCTAACCTTAGCTTAGGGCCCAGCTGTAAGTAGCCACCAGTGATTCTCAAAGCTGTGTCGGCCATGGCCACCGCAACCGGAAAGGCTTGGGATGAGAAGGTGAACATGCAGCTATCACATATTTTCTATCTATCCTAAACCTGATTTCTTACTTTACTTTTTTCTCTCATTTTCTTTTTCTGACCAATCCAACCCCATTGCTTAATAGTCAACAGGATGTAGATGTCAACCAAAACTTCTTGTGTCCAATTAATCTATAATCATATTCATGGTGTAATTATTTCTTACATGAATATTCATGGAGTAACGTGTTAAACAATTATAGTATTAACCCTTAGCTTGCTATTCACGTCAATATACGTACCTGTAAATACTGAAGACCCAGATGAGACAGCTCCTGCAGGAGCTGTCTCATCAGGGTCTTCACTATTTACAAGTTGATTGTGCAACCAGTGCACTCCACAGCAGTGATTGTATGAAATACTTGTACACAGTGAAGATATATGTAATTATACAACAGGGCATGGGTAAAGAATGAGAAATATATTTTAAAATTCAGCAAGAGAAGGGTTAAATATTTTTGCTTAAAATTATTAGTATGTTGATCAGCAATATCCTGGAATAGCCCCCACAGCTATAATCGCACTATCTTCGAATGAGTGTATACTTAAATACCATTTTAGAGGCAATGTCAAAGGTATTCAGATTCATTCCGTGGTGTGGGGAGCTATTCTAGCATAATGCCTGTTGATCTTTATATGGTAAAAATATAGAAGTGCAGCTGGTAAATAATTATAACTGGATAAATATTAGTTCCATCTATCTATCTCCCGTTTCTGTCCAACCCCTTATGGGGACTTAGACAGTTGCGCATCAAATAGCCAAGACTTTTAGTTTAAAGCTTGAGAAAAAGTAGAAAAAGATAAAAGCAGTCAGTGGTTGTTACTAGTTGGTAAAAAGAAACGATAAAAGACAGGAGGTTTAAGAAAGTATAAACACTGCTTAATGGTTTATTACTGGCTGTAAATTGTTGTAGTTAAAAATATGTACAATAAGACGAGCCAGTACACAGGTCACCAGCTCGACTTGTGGGTAAAGTTATGATGAGACATGTTCAATTCAGCATACATCTGCATTGAACTGTTCCACGTTCCAGTATATTTGCATTCTATATCATTTATTTGCATGAGTGTCAATTGGATCAGATAACTTCAGTGCTATCTAGTTCTCGAACTTGAGGCACTGCATTAATTCATAAACCATTTTTGGCAGAAACATGAACTTTCTTAGTAATTGTGACAGGTTGGTATTTTACTACCACAGACTTTTCCCTGACTAGCAAAGTGCCAGGTAAAAATATATGAAGGTGTGTTGCAATGGCGAATTTTGATTGGTCAATTGCTAGCATGACCTTGAAAACAAAAATGACGATCCATCTTATTCTATTACCAAATCCAAATCAAGTAAATATAATTCGTTTTTTAAAGAAGTGACACAATAATGAATATGTCAATTTCTAATATTGATATCAAACCCTGTGCTAGGAACTTAGGATCGTCCAAACTGATGATTGTCACATGTTTTCGTGTAAAGCGGCTTTTGAAGTGGTTGAATCACAGCGGAAATACAGACATAAATAGACTTTGACAACAGTTCTTACATTATCGGCAGTAGAAAATACACCATATGGCAGGTTTTGGATGGGAAAGTGACTTTCTGGTGTAACGTTTATAAACGACATCTTCGGCGAAATTTGTCTGCAACTCAAACAAAACAATTATTGGGGAACGGACTAACTTAGATTGGGTTAGACTAAATCACGGTCGTCAAATAACCGCAAGTAGCAGTATCGAACTTTGTTATATTTTGAGGTTATGGGTCGTAGAGGCGGTAGATAAAATCATGAAGTTTTCTGCAGTACTTTAAAACAACCTGTTTTAACGACACCCATTACCATTAAGCAAATATTCACTTTGATGGAGTCTATTGTAGACTATATAATATCATACTAGATTGTTTTGAATTGAAAAAAAATGAAATTAATTTATCAAAGATAATTCTATTCATTCATTCAATTCAAAATCTATTCATTCATTTATTAATTCTGTTATTTGTTTTTCTTTATTTCTTTCTTTCTTTCTTTCTTTCTTTCTTTCTTTCTTTCTTTATTTATTTATATGTATTTATTTATTTATATAGCTATATATATTTATTTATTTTGTTTTATTTCACTTTATTATTTTACTATATGTATTGATTAGTAATAATCATCTATATAATGCATAATCAATTGAGTCTATAGGAGAATGTTGTTGGTAAATGCACAACGGTCGTCCTGAGTTATGCCGCCACCTGTTTTAACCCTTTTCATGTTCTGTATATAAGCCAAATTTCAATACCTACTGAATCTTCATTAACAAAATAGTTATACAGAAATATGGCAGGTGGAACATTTCAGATATTTTAGAAAGCAAAGAAACAGATCTATCAAATTATATTACGAAAAATGAGCAGACCCTCGTCAGAATTAAATGTTGTTTTGTTTTCGTTTTTTTTTTAGTATTAGACTTTTTTTAGTATTATACATTGGTGTGGATTGATCGGTGAACCACCCCATTGTACACACCTTACAATATATTATTCAAATATGAGAATACAAATATGCGCAATAATGATATAGTACACAAAGTATGTCACTTTGGCGACTCGTTGTAAAAGCATGTTAATATTCTGAGAAATTTTTTTTAGATGACTGCTCATCAAGAGTGGTGATTTCTTTGATAAATGAAACACGATTATGGAAATCGGTGGTCAAATAAGCTTTCAAGGACGATAGGTTGGGTCGGAAAACTATCTTTTGGTATGTTTTAGATACTGGTGACATGTGAAAAAAAATGTATTTGTGATGGAGTTATTGTTGTTGTTTAGACATAGCATGCGAAGGGCACATGTGGTCCTGTCATCATACTACACTACCTTCTTATCTTCTATCTGGGAGAGTAAAAGATAATAGACTAAATAAAGAAACAAAACATAAATAAACACATACATAAAAGGGGAAAAAAGACTTGTCTCGGATTACTAACATTGCGTAAAAATCGTAGTAATGTCCATTTCTTATAAGATATATACAGTGTATTATTGTTTGAAGCTATAAGTTTTTGTGCTTCATAATGATGTTTTACAAATGGATTTAATGAGTCTAACATAAAGAATGGCGATTATTCCCTCTCGTACATATGTTATATCTGAGGTAGATCGTGGTTAGATTGACTTCAATATCAGCTGAATCGAATAAAATGTTACGTTGTCTAGTTTGATATTGTACTGCATAGTGTCTTGCTAGTGTGTCTTTAATAATATTCAAAAAGGGTTTAGTTATTTCACATTCTAAAACAAATGTGTTATTGTTTCTTTTTCTTTAGTACCAAGAGCATACATATAACTATTTATCTTACCTCCTACAAAATTCTTGTCATCCCATTGGTCAATAGAGGTCACGAGAAACCCCCATAGATTCCGTATGGGGGTACTAAAATCATTAAAAATCCTTATGATGGCTTTACAAGAGTTAATTCCCTTGCTTAACAGTTGGAATGCTTTTCTCTCATTTATCATAATCAGTATTAGTTATGCAGTGCTTAGTGTCCCTAATATGGACTATACACTGCCAGCAAATATTTATATGGGACGAGGCGAAGTATTTACACGCATGTAAACATCATAGGCCTACGTGTATGTCTTGCCGTAGGGAAGCAAGGGAATTACCTCCCTTTAATAGAATTAAATAAAATATTTTGTATTTGCCTCAAATCTCGTTTATATATTTTCTTTTTTCTTTTTAATCATTGTAAAACTAATTAATGTTTATATTTCAACTCCAATTAAAGCATAAATTTTATGTATGCATATTTTAAAATTGTAGTGATAAAAATAAAATATTATTATATTTCACAGAAAAGTATATGGCTGTCAAATCAGGGAGAGTTCTAGATAATCTTGAGATGTCCAGTAAATACGATACTTCCAACACTTTTTTATTGTCCATCATTGGGATTCTCCACGTTGTGAATACTCATTAGAATCATCTAGAAAAGACAATTCTTATGAGTAGTCATAACATGTGTTTGATAGACGTTGATTTTAGTAAATCAATATACAGTATCTCTCCTATCTAAAACTCTGACATGATTGTGATAATATGACATTATTAGATAACTGTCAAACAATACAGAGTTTATACTTTACTGCGATATTATAACTATTAAAGTGATTTGGTAAATGAATATGATATAAGAAATGATATAAGAAATGTCAACATTTCATGATTAACTGCGATATATGGAAGTACCGTACATGTATATAGGTTCTCTAGATTTTATTTTCTTTAAAAATATGACAAAATTATACAGATTTTCCATTGATAGTGGACAGATGGTTTTACCCATGTTGAAACGTCTATTATTTGTTCTGTTGTTCATTATTAAAGTTAAGTTTAAACAAACTTTCAACTGTTGTGTTATTGATTATATAATAATTATTTATGCTTATCCTTACAATTTTAAAATATGCATAAATATAATTTATGCTTTAATTGGAGTAAAATATAAACATGAATTAGTTTTACAATGTTAAGAATTAAAAATAAAATATATAAACGAGATTTGAGGTAAATAAAGAATATTTACTTTAATTCTGTTAAAGGGAGGTAATTTATACCGGTCCTTTTGTAATATCAAGTTCCCCTGTTTCCACACGTAACGCCATACATGTAGGCCTATGATGCAAACATGCGTGTAAATACTTGAAATTAAAGGTAGTCGGTAAGATAAATTCGTTATGCAGTGCTTAGTGTCCCTAATATGGACTATACACTGCCAGTAAATATTAATATGGGACTCGGCTTCGCCTCGTCCCATATTAATATTTGCTGGCAGTGTATAGTCCATATTAGGGACACTAAGCACTGCATAACTAATAATAATCAGCTTTTATATTTAGCGTTATAACCTTTCGCTTGCTATTCGCGTCAATATACCTACCTGTAAATAGTGAAGACCCAGATGAGACAGCTCCTGCAGGAGCTGTCTCATCAGGGTCTGCACTATTTACAAGTTGATTGTGCAACAAATGCACTCCAGAGCAGTGATTGCACAGCGAAATACTTGTACACAGTGAAGATATATGTAATTATACAACAGGGCATGGGTAAAGAAGGAGAAATGTATTTTAAAATTCAGCAAGCGAAGGGTTAAGATACATATATTTGTTTAGTGGGTTATCAGTAGCTCTGCTATACCAGTATATGGTTTGGTGGAGAAATAACGATTTTAGTATTTATGTAGCACCTTTATCTGTACCTATGAGACCGTTTTTATAGGATAGCTTTGATTTTATAAACACGTTTTTAATTAATCCTTTCCCATATAGACGCCTTTTGAGGCCTCTGTAAAAGTCACTTAGTGAAACCATTGGGATAGGAGCAAGTGCTCTATTTATTACAATGGTTTCAACACTACACAATTCTAAAATTTTCCTTTTTAGTAGTAAATGCTCCTTTTCGGTGGATTTGTTCAAAGAGGTTGGATCTAAAAATAGCCTATACGGGAATGGATTAACACGTTCCTTGATGATCATTTATATTAGGGATATAATGACATCGTGAATATTTATTTGCTGATTTTTTTATGATGTCGCATGAACACGGGATGTTTTGGCTATGGTAGAATAAGACCTTTATAATCGACACAGGCAAACAGAATAGACCCTGGTGAGACGACCCCTACTGTATTCCCAATGTCTACCCTTTTCATACAATTAGCATACATTAGCAAATAGTGCAGACCCAGAGGAACTGTCTCACGTGACTCTGTACTATTTTCCCCGATAGTACAAGGGCTACATTTGACACAATTTTGAGATAACACATCTAATTATTATCCATAGTGAACAGACTCACGTTGGAATAGTCAGCAGAGAAAGCGTAACCCTTCGCTTGCTATTCACGTCAATATACCTACCTGTAAATAGTGAAGACCAGATGAGACAGCTCCTGCAGGAGCTGTCTCATCAGGGTCTGCACTATTTACAAGTTGATTGTGCAACCAGTGCACTCCACAACAGTGATTGCACAGCGAAATACTTGTACACAGTGAAGATATATGTAATTATACAACAAGGCATGGGTAAAGAAGAAGAAATGTATTTTAAAATTCATCAAGAGAAGGGTTACAAGGCGTAAGGTTTTGTGTACGTAATGACCAGACTAGCAAGTCAAGTGTTATCTCTAGGTGTTAGCTGCCTTTGAGTGTATCCAGTCTTCAGTTGTGTGAATATATCAATGGAATACACCTGGACAGGCGACAGAATGAGTAAGTGGTTTAAGTTTATATATACAATAAACTATCGCAATCTAAACCTTTAGTAGAGAAGAATAGAGAAACTTTAGTAAAGAATGATCGAAATAACACCCTTAGTACAGAAAAAATAGAGAACCTTTTGTAAAAAGGAAATAGAGAATATGTAGTAAAGAGGAATGGAGAGTCTTTAGTAATGAAGAACAGAGCACCTTTAGTAAAGAAGAATGGGGACTCTTTAGAAAAGAAGAACGGATAACCTTAAGAAAAGAAGAATGGAGAACATTGAGTAGAGAAGAATGGAAAAAACCTTTAAGCAAGAAAGAGAGAACCTTCAGTAAACAATAAATAGAGGACCTTAAGTAAACAAGAAATAGAGAACCTTAAGTGAACAAGAAATAGAGAACCTTCAGTAAACAAGAAATAGAGAACCTTTAGTAAACAAGCAATAGAGAACCTTTATTTAGCAAGAAATAGAGAACATTAAGTAAACAAGAAATAGAGAACATTTGGTAAACAAGAAATAGAGAACCTTAAGTAAACAAGAAACTGAGAACCTTTAGTAAACAAGAATTAGAGATTATTTAGTAAACAAGAAATAGAGAACATTAAGTAAACAAGAAATAGAGAACATAAAGTAAATGAGAACTAGAGATTATTTAGTAAACAAGAAATAGAGAACCTTAAGTAAACAAAAATAGAGAACTTTAAGTTAACAAGAAATAGAGAACGTTTAGTAAACAAGAAATATAGAACCTTAAGTAAACAAGAAACAGAACCTTTAGTAAACAAGAAACATAGATTATTTAATAAACAAGAAATAGAGAACCTTAAGTAAACAAGAAATATAGAACCTTTTGTAAACAACAAATACAGAACCCTGAGGAGCAAAGAATGGAGAACATTAGAGTAAAGAAAGATAGAGAACCTTTAATTAAGAAATATAGCCAACATTAAGGAGGCGACTTTTAATGCAAGGTGAAAGTCACACAAACAACTCCCATATGAGTTTTCTGTTCCACTTTCACCCTCAGTGAGCTTCAGTGTGGAATACTTCTGTCGGACCTGTCTTAACACTTTCCCTTAAAGAAACGTCTTTTCATGCAAATAATGTAGACCCAGATCAAGCGGCTCATGTAGAAGCTGTCTGATTAAGCTATCCTCTGTTTGCTTATGGAATTATAATAGATCTCACTCTACAGTTCTACCAATACCAACATATTCTGTGTACATATGACATTACGAGTATAAACTTTCAGCTAATAAATATTCATGACGTCATTATTTCTCACATGAATATTCAACAGTGAAAGTGTTATATACAGATAATGATAAGTATGTGAGTATTTGGACTAGCAAAATGTTTTATTGTAAATGTCCAGTTTAAAATAGCCTTTTCAGGTGTCGAATATGCGTTGCAACCCGTGTAGACTCAAACCACCCACCTCTGTTGAGATGCAATGTCAAATCAGGATGTGAATGGTTTGTTATGTAATGGCAGTAATATATGGCAGGTGTTTTAGAGTAACAAACAAAATAAGAACGAGATCAGTATCCATACTTATAAAACTTTTAGTTGAGTCTGGGTTCGTTCTCAAGTTTTTGATTGGTCAAAAGCTTGAGAACTCAAATCTGACCAATCAAAAGCTTGAAAAAGAACTCTGCAGACTCAACTAAAAAGTTTTATAAGCATGGACCCAAATGTCAAAAGTAATGCAGAAAGCTCCTGTAAAGGACAGGAAAAAAGATCTTTACAACTTTGTAGAGTCCGTGATAACCTTTTTGCAAATATCTTAAATCAAATCCAAACTCTTTGAACTCTGTATACGTTTTCTGTGAGTGCACTCACCTTGAAACCCGAAGCAGACGATAACCATGCATAGCAGACTAAATTTCCTTGGCGACTGAAGGTTTAACCCATTCCCTCCTGAACTATCTTTTAGTTTTAAAACCAATGACTTAAAAATAAATATACTGAAAACAGAACATTTCTACTTTTTTTAGACTTATATACTTTTGAAACTAATGTGATAAATAGAGTTGTTTGCTCCTATGGGGCAAATGCTCTATTTATCACAATGGTTTAAAATGACTTTTACAGAGGCATCAAAAGGCGTCAGTAGGGAAGGGGGAGGGGCATTACTTATGGAATAAAATATAACTGATTCTACAGTTTCTGCCATTTTATTCAAATGCCATTTAAAGATTAATTCATTACATGTAATACTAGATTTCTAATTAACCCGGCCTTTCGCTGGCAATGCCGGATTTGTGATTACCTATGCAAACAGTTTGGATCCAGATAAGACGCCGAGTAACTCGGCGTCTCGTCAGGATCCAAACTGTTACTATTTTTTTTTGAAACAAAAATGAAGAAAATAAAAATAAAATGAAAATTTGTAGCAGACGACAATGTTAGCAGACGACAGAGTTTGGCAGCGAAAGGGTTTATAGTTTAATACTCATGATAGCCTACTATTCTTAATATTCATAAAATCGTTATTTCTCACATAAATAGAATCTATATTCGAAAAAAAATCACCACCAACACCATCATCATCATCATCATCATCATCATTAGCAGCAGCAGCATCGATAGATTGTAGATCTATTAATTTAAATCTTTCAACACTTTGAAAACATCAACCAAATTATGATGAACTAGATCTAGATCTACGTTTTGCTATGTTTTTTGTTAGGGTTGCCACAAAACAGAGGAATCAAAATTCCCTGACATTTCCCTGACATAATTTAAAAATTCATAGTAAACTAGAATCTACAGTTGGTCTTTCTGTCATAACTTAATATGTTATTATTTTGAAAAAGTTTTGAAAGTGTCAATAAACGAAGAGATGGATTCTGATCCGATGTGAGATATTTCTGACAGGCTTTCTGTTAAAATTCAACCGATAACTGAGTATTTCTCTAAACAAGAAATAGAGAACCTTAAGTAAACAAGAATTAGAGATTATTTAGTAAACAGAGAACCTTTAGTAAACAAGAAACAGAGAACCTTAAGTAAACAAGAAATAGAGATTATTTAGTAAACAAGAAATAGAGAACCTTAAGTAAACAAGAATTAGAGATTATTTAGTAAACAAGAAACAGAGAACCTTTAGTAAACAAGAAACAGAGAACCTTAAGTAAAAAGAAATAGAGAACCTTAAGTAAACAAGAAATAGAGATTATTTAGTAAACAAGAAACAGAGAACATTAAGAAAACAAGAAATAGAGAACCTTAAGTAAACAAGAAATAGAGAACCTTAAGTAAACAAGAAATAGAGAACCGTAAGTAAACAAGAAATAGAGATTATTTAGTAAACAAGAAACAGAGAACCTTTAGTAAACAAGAAACAGAGAACCTTTAGTAAACAAGAAACAGAGAACCTTAAGTAAACAAGAAATAGAGATAATTTAGTAAACAAGAAATAGAGAACTTAAGTAAACAAGAAATAGAGAACCTCTATTACCAAGAAATAGAGAACTTAAGTAAACAAGAAATAGAGAACATTCAGTAAACAAGAAACAGAGAACATTCAGTAAACAAGAAACAGAGATTATTTAATAAACAAGAAATAGAGAACCTTAAGTAAAAACGATATATAGAACTTTTTGTAAACAAGAAATACAGAACTTTGAGGAGCATAGAATGGAGAACATTAGAGTAAGGAAGGATAGAGAACCTTTAATTAAGAAGTATAGCCAACATTAAGGAGGCGACTTTTAATGCAAGGTGAAAGTCATACAAACAACTCCCATATGAGTTTTCTGCTCCACTTTCACCCTCATGCAGTGAGCTTCAGTGTGGAATACTTCTGCCGGACCTGTCTTAACACTTTCCCTTAAAGAAACGCCTTTTCATGCAAACAATGTAGACCAAGATCAAGGGACTCATGTAGAAGCTGTCTGATCAGGCTATCCTCTGTTTGCTTATGGAATTATAATAGATCTCACTCTACAGTTCTACCAATACCAACATATTCTCTGTACATATGACATTACGAGTATAAACTTTCAGCTAATAAATATTCATGACGTCATTATTTCAAATATGAATATTCAACAGGGAAAGTGTTATATACAGATAATGATAAGTATGTGAGTATTTGGACTAGCAAAATGTTGTAAATGTCCAGTTTAACCTTTTCAGTTGTTGCAACCCGTGTAGACCCAAACCACCCACCTCTGTTGAGATGCAAGGTCAAATCAGGATGTAAATTGTTTGTTATGTAATGGCAGTAATATATGGCAGGTGTTTTAGTGTAACAAACAAAATAAGAACGAGATCAGTATCCATGCTTATAAAACTTTTAGTTGAGTTTGGGTTCGTTAAGGCTCAAATCTGTGCCAATCAAAAGCTTTAGAACTCAGGAAAAGAGATCTTTACAACTTTGGAGAGTCCGTGATAACCTTTTGCAAATATCTTTGAACTCTGTATACGTTTTCTGTGAGTGCACTCACCTTGAAGCCCGAAGCAGACGATAACCATGAATAGCAGACTAAATTTCCTTGGCGACTGAAGGTTTAACCCATTCCCTCCTGGACTATATTTTAGTTTTAAAACCAATGACTTAAATATAAATATACTGAACACAGAACATTTCTACTTTTTTAAGTCTTTTGAAACTAATGTGATAAATAGAGTTGTTTGCTCCTATGGGGCAAATGCTCTATTTATCACAATGGTTTAAAATGACTTTTACAGAGGCACCAAAAGGCGTCAGTAGGGAAGTAAGGATTACTTATTGAATAAAATATAACTGATTCTACAGTTTCTGCCATTTTAAAAATTATTCAAATGCCATTTAAAGAAGTCTAATTAATTCATTAATACTAGATTTCGAATTAGACCTAACCCTTTCGCTGCATGCTAATGCCGGATTTGTGATTACCTATGCAAACAGTTTGGATCCAGATGAGACGCCGAGTAACTCGGCGTCTCATCAGGAGCCAAACTGTGTGTTACTGTTACTTTTTTTTTTTGAAACAAAAATGAAGAAAATAAAAAAAAAATGAAAATTTGTAGCAGACGACAAAATTAGCAAACGACAGAGTTTGGCAGCGAAAGGGTTAATAATTTAATACTCATAATAAATACTATTCTTAATATTCATAAAATCGTTATTTCTCACATAAATAGAATCTATATTCGAAAAAAAATCACCACCACCACCACCACCACCACCACCACCATCATCATCATCATCATCATCAAATCATCATCATCATCATCATCATCATCATCATCATCATCATCATCATCATCATTAGCAGCAGAAGCATCGATAGATTTTCTTAATTTAAATATTTCAACACTTTGAAAAAATCAACCAAATTATGATGAACTAGATCTAGATCTACGTTCTGCTATGTTTTTTGTCAGGGTTGCCACAAAACAGAGGAATCAAAATTCCTTGACATTTCCCTGACATAATTTAAAAATTCATGGTATGCTACAGTTAGCCTTTCTGTCATATCTTAATATGTAATAATTTTGAGGAAGTATAGAAAGTTTCAATAAACGAAGAGGGATTCTAACCCGATCATGTGAGATTTTTCTGACAGGTTTTCTGTTAAAATTCAATCGATAACTGAGTATTCCTCTATTCAATAGATAGATAGATTTAGGTCAACATTATGCAAGTAACTTGGTTACAATATCAATTAATACACTGTTTTTTCATCAACATTGTGATAACTAAAGCAATGACTATATAAACATCATTAAATAATTAACGAACCATGTCAGTCACATCAATATCAAGGATGACACAAAAAGGGATGATGATCCCTTATTTCCATTGCGGTCCTTGATAGTTATGGTCTGACATAAAAAGATATAAAATAAAATGAATTGAACTAGATCTATAATCTATTTTGGTTTAGAAATTTTGCAAATTACAAATAGAGTTACCCCATCACTCCATAGATATATACGCCTTACTACGCCTTTTCAATCAGAGCAGACCCAGATCAGACGACTCCAATCTGCTCTGGGCTGGAATTCACCAACACGTACTTGTACTTGAATCCTAAGACCAAGTATGTTCTTCAAATGTGTCTTTTCAGCCCTGTTTGCTTAAGGTATAATCATCACCCTCTACCATTTATTGAGCATTGCCATACGATCTTAAGGCCCTGAAGTGTCCTCCCTTTTTTTTTTCTTTTTTATTCGAGAGTGATACAGAGAGAGGCGGAAAAAGGGAGAGCAAGACTTAGTGTTAGGGGAGAGCATTATTATACTCAGAAAAACTAAATGATATGACGTCACAAAACCGTCATAACCTAACTTGTCACGTGATGACGTAACTTGTGACGACATTCGTTGCATAACAACTGTTGGGCTTGTCAACCACGACTAGATCCAGCGACAGTCTAGTGAAAATAAGCGATGGATGAACATATCAACAGCCTTAACGAAGCGAAAATAAGGTAAATTTTGTTACTTCCAAAGCGTGCGTAGCCATTAAAACGATTCCGATTTTATCAGAAATGATGAACTTCTTTTCATCCTTCTGGCTTAATTTTTTGAAACTGTTGGCAAAGTAGCAAAGTAATCTTAGATAATTCTCAGACTCAACTTATGATCCATGATAATCTATTAGATCTAGATTACTTTGTAGTACAAATAGAGACCAGCTCATTACAAGCTTCAATTAGTTGATGGAACCACGAAGTAGGCCTAGATCTATTTTCAATATAGATTCTATTGAATTTAGGATTTAAGTGGTAAAATGGTAGTCTAGTGAACACGGTAAAGTGGTTTAAAAAATGTGAAATGGTAGTCAGCATGGCAAACTGGTAGTCAACATGGTAAATGCCAATCGATTTGGTTAAGATTGCAGTCAACATGATAGTAAATTGTTGGCAGTAGGTGGTAGTAGTTTGAAAGCAGGTAGTAATAGTTGGTAGTAGTAGGTGGTAGTTGGTATTGGGTGGTAGTATATGAGGGAGTAGGTGGTAATACACAATACATTAGCAACAGTTGTCAGTTGGTTGTAGTCTAGTAGTTGGTAATAGATCTAGTAGAAGGTAGTAATATTTGGTAGCAGTAGGTGGTAGTTGGTGTTGGGTGGTAGTAGTAGGCAGTAGGTGATAGTAGTTAGTAATAGTAATAGGTAGTAATAGTTGGTAGTAGTAGGTGGTAGATGGCAAGGGGGTACTAGTTGGTAGAAGTAGGTGGTAATTGGTATGGGGGTAATAGTTGGTAGCAGTAGGTGGTAGTTGATTATGGGTGGCATTAGGTGGTAGTTGGCGATAGTTTACGACAGAACATTAAACATCAGTAGTTGGTAGTACGTGGTAGTAGTTGGTAGTTTGCGACAGAACATTGGTAGTTGATAGTACTTATAACTGTAGTTGAAAGTACTTGGTTGTTGTTGATCGTATGTGGAAGTAGGTGGTACTAGTAAGTAGTGGCAACAGCAGAAGTAGCAACACCAGCAGCAGAAGCAGTAGTAATAGAACTAGCAGCAGCAGTAGTAGTAGTAGTGGTGGTGGTAGTAGTAGTAGGTAGGTAGGTAGTGTTAGTAGTAGTAGTAGTAGTAGTAGCAGCGGCAGCAGTATAGTAGTAGTAGCAGCAGCAGTAGTAGTAGTATCAGTAACAACAAGTAAAACTTTGATGCACAGCATCAAAGTCGCCGCCAAAATTTATTTTACTTTTATAACTTAATGGAATATGGAATTAATAAGATACATGTCTAGTAAATCACCTCAGAGAATAGGCCGTTCATGCATTCCTTTCGAATCCTTGCTTAAATTTTAATAGTCTATTTTGCGCTTGACTAATAAGAAATGAAGAAATTGCCAAAGAAACAAACCAATTACCATCAGTTCTAAAGAAAAAGGGACTAGATGCATATATGGAAGGAAGTGATCCATTGATTGATACAGAAAATGTTCTTAAATTAGGAAAGAATTTTGCTTTTGCATATATAAGGAAATCGGATGAACAATTTATGTCACACAAAAAATGCCCATGTTTTACAAGAGATTCAATGATGATGGTTTCGGGATTTTGGATGGTACAGTGCAAGAACTGAAAGATTTTGTGAAACATGCAAACAGTATTCACTCGAATATTAAGATAGAGCTGAGATATGGTTTGGATCAGATAGAATTTCTGGACACTTTAGTTGAAATATACAATGGCCAAATATATACAGATCTTTATGTTAAGCCTACAGACAAACAGCTGTACTTTAACAATTCTTCCCGTCATCCTCCTAGTACAAAGAAAAACATAGCATATGGTTTGGGACTGAGAATTAGGCGTATATGCGGGAAAGAATTAGGGAAAGAAATAAACTATATTAGGGAAAGAAATAAACTCAATGTTCAGTTGAGGAAGAGAGGATATAACAGCAGGATGATAGAAAATCAGTTGGTAAGGATGGACAAACTTGACAGATCTGCCACTTCAGCAAAGAAACAAGCGGTTAATAGAAAAATGAATAGGGTCCCTTTAGTTTGGACATATTCAACTATATTTCCAAATATACATGCCATTGTAAAACAAGAGTGTTCGGAGGAACAAAAACTGTTAAAATTGTGAAATGAGAATAAAAGGGAAAAAAGTATTGCATGCAGAGTGATGGACCTTAGTTACATCAATGGTCCTCTATGAGAGGAAGACACATGTGCAATTTGAAAGCTCTAATGATTAGTTTAGAAATGACAACCAAAAAAGAAAAGCAAGTGTGAATAAAGGGGAATAACTAAAAAGTATTGCATGCAGAGTGATGGACCTTAGTTACATCAATGGTACTCAATGAGAGGAAGATACATGTGAAATTTGAAAGCTTTATAGATATAATGATTAGTTTAGAAATGACAGTAAATAACTGTGACAGACAGACATACAGACTGACAAACAGACAGACTAACGACGGAAAAGTGACCCCTTAGTGACACACTGCCTCTCAGCAGGTGACGCAAAAAATTTGCACCAACCTGAGAGACTGAAAGAAGTAATTCAACAACTGCCAATTTTTGCATTCAGGCGTGATAAAAATCTATGTGACACACTGACCAGTGCATTCAAAAACTAACAGGATTGTTAAACAAAGCAATATAGTTTATTCACGGGGTTGTACTACTTGCAGTATTCTTGAAATGTCAAGTATTAGGGACACAAATAGGTAATCAGTTTACAATGTGTCTACTAATAGTAACTGTAGAGAAAGAAATGTAGTAGATATGCAATTAAATGCAGTAAATGCGATGCAATAGTGTACGTGGTTGAGACTGAGAGAGAAATTCGGGAGAGAATGAAAGAAAATTTGAGTGATGTAAGGCATGAGAGAGAGAGAGAAGCCAATAACCTGACATTTTGGCGTTTGTGGTCATAGCAGTGATGATGTTAGATTTGTATTTTTGAAACGGATGTTCCATGCATGTAGAATTGAAAGACAGATTCATTAAACTGATTGGATATGGAGGCTGTGAACTTACAGACCATGAAGATGTAAATCGAAACATGTATGCAGTAAAATAAAAAACGTGTTGGTTGTTAATTTATCCCATATTAGACCATTTGGCTGTAACGTCAAGGAGGCTAAAGAATGACGTCGTTGCGCTGATGACATCATTTGATGACGTCATAACATTTTAAATAACAACCCAGCGTCACCATGACGCTGGATCAACATTGCTCTCTTTTATTTTATGATGGAGAAAATGTTCCAATATAGGGAATTATTATAATACATAAATACTTGAACTGCTCTGATCTAATATTTCGACCACTAAGGGCCTTTTGACATGATAATCTTTGAAAAAAGCCCTTAGTGGTCGAAATATTAGATCAGAGCAGTTCAAGTATTTATTTATTTTATGGCTTTTCAAATGCACATAGATCTAACAAAAAATGTGACGTGTATTTTGACATGATAATCTTTGAAAAATGCCCTTAGTGGTCGAAATATTAGATTAGAGCTATTCAAGTATTTATGTATTATTAATTTATATCAATTCCCTTTTTGGAATATTTTCTTCGGACTGCAATTTATTATTATCCCAAGGGACCGGCTCCTGTTTCTGTTTTCAATAATTTTGTAATGGATTTTTATTTTTATTGTTGAATCTTTTTCATTTTCACTACCTTTCTATGATAATACTTCTATAATTAGATGTTCTTTTGCAGTAAATATATTTCCTTTAAGTACGTATTTCTTATCACTCAAAACACAGACTGCTCCTTCCACAGCCCAAAAAGAAAGGTAATACCAATATAGGTCGCCGCCTCCAGTAGAAGAAGTAGTAGTAGTAGTAGTAGTAGTAGTAGTAGTAGTAGAAGTAGTAGTAGTAATAGTAGTGTAGAAGTAGTAGTATTAGTAGTAGTAGTAGTAGAAGTAGTAGTAGTAGTAGTAGTAGTGTTGTAGTAGTAGTAGTAGTAGTAGTAGTAGTAGTAGTAGTAGTAGTAGTAGTAGTAGTAGTAGTAGTAGTAGTAGTAGTAGTAGTAGTAGTAATAGTAGTAGTAGTAGTAGTAAAATCACTGTGATCTATCGCCAACATTTATCTCTATTATTCTTTGCTGTATAATACAATAGAATACTATCATATATGATTATTCATTTTGGTAATGTTAGAAGATAGCTGGATTTGATAACCGAGCTCATGTCTTTCAGACCTACAACAGGAAGAGATAGAACAGAGGAACGCGCTTCTGACGTCCCTCCACCTCTTTCCGTCTTACGAAAGAAACCAGCTCCAGAACTAAGCCATGGAGTCTCTGCTGCCGTTTATACAACCGTGTAAGGAACCAGTCTTGCGCACTCTGATACAGTTGACAGAGATACCTAGGGTATACAGCCGTGTTGGGAACCAGTCTTTCGCACTCTGATACAGTTGACAGAGACACCATATCATACAAGAGAAAATCTGAATCTTTTAACAGTCCCAAACCTTCCAAAGAAGGAATCCATACTACACCATATAAGATGGAAAAGGGATTGAGGGAAAGAATGACGTCATCTAGACGGATAATAAGAAATCCTGGGGGAGATGTGTTTGGGAACAAAAGCCAACAAAAACCGACACCATTTGTGTTAAAGAAGTGTCTATACCAAACATTCCAAACAATTGCTTAAACCCTGAAGACAGAAACGAGAGGAAACATAAAGATGGAAGACGAAAAAATGATACCTTTGAAACAAAAGTATGGGAACTACTGGACATTGAGGATCATGAGATCGATGCTTTAATGGAAGATTGCAGTCCGGACAATACAGCACCAAAGAAAGAATCGTTCGAGAAAACTCGTAGTACAGAATTCACGTCCAGTGACGTCACAGAGGATACGTATGTGAATACAGTATGCTATGATTCTATTGAGGCCATCCCCAAAACATTAAAGAAGAACAAGTCGAACAAACGCAAAAGATCCAGGAATTTTTTAAAAATGAAATACGCCAAAGTATTTCCAGTTGACCTCCCCGACGACAAAAAGCAAGAAGTTCAGTCTCAAGAATATCTAGCCAAAATTGCAGATATGTTTTGCACGAAAAAAACGCACAGGCGAAATCCATGTCAAATTAAAACCCAAGAAAGCAATGAGGAGGACGAAGATTTTATTTTCCAAGCCGGAGTTTGGGAGTGTGACTTTCTAGTTACGGCTAACAATTTGTATAGCGACACAGAAAAAATACATACAGATAAAGATAGCGAACCAGAAATTAGCATTGTGCAAGAAAACTGTAAAGTCAAGAAGGAAAAGAAAAAACCGAAAGGAAACAAAATTTTGAACTTTTTAGGAGAATATTCAAAAAGAAATAAATATTGTTATGATAATATTGTGGTTCTTCCTCATTTAATAGTGTTTACACATTTAGTGCGATGACAGAAAGGCAGGGAGAGAGTTACTAAAACGGATTTAAAGGTAGGATGAGAGAAAAAGATTGAGAACAACTTAAATGTAGATAAAGAGTGTATGGAGAAAAAACATACATGGAACGGAAAGGTAGAGGGATAGCAGAGAAAGCTATAGATAGAAGAATGAAGAGAGAGAGAGACAGACAGACGGACAGACAGAGACACAAAGACACAGACAGAGAGAGAAAGAGAGAGAGAGGGGGGCAAGCAAAGTGTTGATATCAACATTTTCTTCATCACGATTATGTAGTTTCCATTACCCCGATACGTCACGTGTAGAAATTAAACTTTACAGTGTGGGAACCAACTATATAAGACCTTTGTAAACAGTGTAGACCCAGATTAGAGGGCTCCCTCGAAAATGAGGGAGCCCTTTAACCCATTCCCTCATATTGACGACTTTTGACAACTCTGTAAAAATCACTTTTTGAAACCATTGTGATAAATAGAGCATTTGCTCCTATAGGAGCAAATGCTCTATTTATCACAATGGTTTCAAACTACAAAATTCTAAAAATATTCCTTGCTCCAGTTAATGCTCCTTTTCGGTAGATTTATTCAAAGAGGTTACATCTAAAATAACCTACGAGGTAATGGGTTAATCAGGGCCAGTACTGTTTGTCATACATGTAGTAATAATTTTTTCATTGATAAATTCGGATACAACATTTTTGTGTAAATAACATCCAGAAATAGAGGAGCCAATATTCATTACTTAGCACATTAACCCTTTCCTCCATAAATACGCATTTGTACGCCTTTGTAAACAGAATAGGGGTCGTCTGATCAGGGTCTGCTCTGTTTGCTTATGATATAATATAGATATGAATCTACAGTTTCTGTCATGGCCAAACAGCATTGTCTTCATGGGCTATTATAACAATTAATCTGATAAAATATTCATGATGGTAATACGTCTTCATGATGATAATACACGTACGTCTTAACTGAATATTCATGGGGTAAACGGTTAATGGTTCAACCGAATTAACCAGATAGCTACATGAGAGAGGTATAATGAGCACGATATACGGGGACATACATCTCTAGGTGTTACATTTGCTACCTTAACCCTTCTCTTGCTGAATTTTAAAATACATTTCTCCTTCTTTACCCATGCCCTGTTGTATAATTACATATGTCGTCACCGTGTACAAGTATTTCGCTGTGCAATCACTGCTGTGGAGTGCACTGGTTGCACAATCAACTTGTAAATAGTGCAGACCCTCATGAGACAGCTCCTGCAGGAGCTGTCTCGTCTGGGTTTTCACTATTTACAGGTAGGTATATTGACGTGAGTAGCAAGCGAAGGGTTAATGAGCATCATATACGGGGAAATACATCTCTAGGCGTTACTTTTGTTACCTTAAGATTAAATAATTCCATGCCAACGACAAAAGTATTAATAATAGAGATAACGGTATATGATTTATAAGGCCAGAAGAAAACGTGTTGTCAGGACAATGCACACATTGCATACCGATATCTTGGACAGGGTGTCTGATCGCGATTTAAACCGTTTGACTGAAAGTGATAAAACCTGTTTTAAGAAAACTATTATACATATTTAATACAGAGCTCTTAATACCACACCAGATGAAAATTCTAATAAGACGTATTGACGTCGCTGAATTTATAAATCTGATGGCCATGCCACAAACTACAGAACAGGTCTATATAATTCCATATGCAAACCGATCAGACCCTGATCAGATCCTGATCAGACGGTTCTTTGATGGAGCCGTCTGATGTGGGTATTTTCTGTTGCAATGTAGTAAAAATGTGCTTCGGGCGATAGTTCTGTGTGTTAATTTAACAGTCGCTATATAGATGTTTCATCATTTGTTTATAACTTAAATGCCAGTGAGTTTAAGATTTTGTGGATCATTAACTGAGGTCGCAAATTGGCTTGGAGCTACACTGTGAAATCTCTAATATATTAATACCAATTAGAGCGCGCCTAGCAGTTCACGAGTTAATCCTGAAATTTACGAATTAAGTTATAAAGCTGGGTTAACCTGACGATCAACGATAAAATTCCGTTGTCATGATACATTCATCATTTGTAACTAGAAGCTTGGTAATTTGTAACCAAACAGATTCATAACATTGCGCTAAAACAGAACGATGTTTACACTGACTCCCATAAACGCGACTTTAGTCTCACTTGCAACCAGCGTGGATCGAGATGAGACGCCGAGTAACTCGGCGTCTCATCAGGATCCAAGCTGTTTGACACTTTGGTCGATAGTTTCTAAAAGCGTATGCCACGACACTTGCTCAAGCTGGATCGAAATAGAAGTAGTCATAATTGAACAGAGCCAAATTTGAGCAGATGTTTTTTTTCACAGCGAGAAAGGGGCTATGAAAACTAGATGACTGGTATTTTCATTTATTTTTTTTACTAATTAGGTATAAAGCTGTGTTTACTTGACGACCAACAATAAATCTCGTTGTCATGATGAATTGATAATTTGTAACTAGAAACCTTGATTATATTTCACCAAACAATTTTATAGAGAAAAAAACAACACAACGCAGTGCTAACAAAGATAAATAGTAATTTCATTGATACCGTAAAACACGTTTTCAGCTACCACCCAAAGTAAGTATTATTCTGGATATTAAAGATAGATTGGAGCTTAATGCATAACGATAATTTTAACTTTCTAGCCGGTATAACATGTTCCACTGTAGCTGGTATAACCTGTCTACAATACATGGTCACTATATCCATGTTCTACTGTAGCTGGTATAACATGTTCCACTGTAGCTGGTATAACCTGTCTACAATACATGGTCACTATATCCATGTTCAACTGTAGCTGGTATAACATGTTCCACTGTAGCTGGTATAACATGTTCCACTGTAGCTGGTATAACATGTTCCACTGTAGCTGGTATAACATGTTCCACTGTAGCTGGTATAACCTGTCTACAATACATGGTCACTATATCCATGTTCAACTGTAGCTGGTATAACATGTTCCACTGTAGCTGGTATAACATGTTCCACTGTAGCTGGTATAACATGTTCCACTGTAGCTGGTATAACATGTTCTACAATACATGGTCGCTACAGCCATATTATACTGTAGCTGGTATAACATGTTCTAAAATACATGGTCGCTACATTCATATTCTACTGTAGCTGGTATAACATGGTCGACAATACATGGTCGCTACAGCCATATTCTACTGTAGCTGGTATAACATATTCTACAATACATGGTCGCTACATCCATATTCTACTGTAGCTGTTATAACATGTTCTACAATACATGGTCGCTACATCCATATTATACTGTAGCTGTTATAACATGTTCTACAATACATGGTCGCTACATCCATATTATACTGTAGCTGGTATAACATGTTCTACACTACATGGTCGCTACAGCCATATTATACTGTAGCTAGTATAACATGTTCTACACTACATGGTCGCTACATCCATGTTCTAATGTAGCTGGTATAACATGTTCTATAATACATGGTCGCTACATCCTTATTCTACTGTAGCTGGTATAACACGTTCTACAATACATGGTCGCTACAACCATATTCTACTGTAGCTGGTATAACATGTTTAACAATACATGGTCGCTACATCCATATTCTACTGTAGCTGGTATAACATGTTCTACAATACATGGTCGCTACATTCATATTCTACTGTAGCTGGTATAACATGTTCTACAATACATGGTCGCTACAGCCATATTCTACTGTAGCTGGTATAACATGTTCTACAATACATGGTCGCCATATCCATATTCTACTGTAGCTGGTATAACATATTATACAATACATGGTCGCTACAGCCATATTCTACTGTAGCTGGTACTACATGTTCTAAAATACATGGTTGCTATGTTCTACAATACATGGTCGCCACATCCATATTCTACTGAAGCTGGTATAACATGTTCTACAATACATGGTCGCTACATCCATGTTCTACTGTGGCTGTTATCACATGTTCTACACTACATGCTCGCTACATCCATGTTCTACTGTGACTGGTATCACATGTTCTACAATACATGGTCGCTACATCCATATTCTACTGTAGCTGGTATAACATGTTCTACAATAAATGATCGCTACATCCATATTCTACTGTAGCTGGTATAACATGTTCTACAAAACATGGTCGCTACATCCATGTTCTGCTATAGCTGTTATAGCATGTTCTACAATACATGGTCGCTATGTACAGTCATGTTCTACAATACATGGTCGCTATGTACAGCCATGTTCTACAATACATGGTCGCTATATACAGTCATGTTCTACAATACATGGTCGCTACAGCCATGATCTACAATACATGGTCGCTACAGCAATGTTCTACAATACATGGTCGCTACAGCCATCTTCTACCGTAACTAGTATAACATGTTCTACTGTAGCTGGTATATGTTCTACTGTAGCTGGTATAACGTGTTCTAAATAAATGGTCGCTACAGCAATGTTCTATAATACATGGTCGCTACAGCCATGTTCTACAATATATGATCGTTACAGCCATGTTCTACCGTGGCTGGTATGACATGTTCTAAAACATATGGTCGCTACAGCCATGTTCTAATGTAGCTGGTATATTATTGAAAAGAATTCAGCATGTCTAACAGTGCAGGGATGTATTAGATGACTACAATCTTTGCAGATAACAAGTGACTCTTTTATCAAAGCAAAAGGGTTGCGCTATCTTTGTTCTGTTTTAGACGCTTAACCCTTTTAAACATTCATGCCAGAAATAATGACATGAATATTTATTAGATGATTTTTTTTCATAAATGCATATGAACACTGGACATTTTGGTATAGGTAGTGTCATATCTAGTTAATTTCATGTACCAACAGAGCAGATCCAGATCAGACGGTTCCTACTCCGTTTACAGAGGCGTGACAAGTCATTTATGTGAGGGAAAAGGGTTAACCATGCACTGTTTCACACCTTTATCTCATATCCGGTCACTGTTTCACACTTCTATCTCATATCTGGTCACTGTTTCACACCTTTATATCATATATAATCATTGTTTCACACCTTTATCTCATATCTGGTCACTGTTCCACACCTTTATCTCATATCTGGTCACTGTTTCCCACTTCTATCTCATATCCGGTCACTGTTTCACACCTTTATCTCATATCCGGTCATTGTTTCACACCTTTATCTCATATATGTTCACTGTTTCACACCTTTATCTCATATCCGGTCACTGTTTCACACCTTTATCCCATATCTTGTCACTGTTTCACACTTCTAATCTCATATCCGGTCAATGTTTCACTCTTCTATCACTGTTTCACACTTCTATCTCATATCTGGTCACTGTGTCACACCTGTATCTCATATCCGGTCGCTGTTTTACACTTCTATCTCATATCCGGTCACCGTTTCAAGCCTTTATCTCATATCCGGTCACCGATTCACGCCTTTATCTTATATCTGACCACTGTTTCACACTTCTATCTCATATCTGGTCACTGCTTCACACCTTTATCCCATATCTTGTCACTGTTTCACACTTCTAATCTCATATCCGGTCACTGTTTAACTCTTCTATCACTGTTTCACACTTCTATCTCATATCTGGTCACTGTTTCACACCTGTATCTCATATCCGGTCGCTGTTTTACACTTCTATCTCATATCCGGTCACCGTTTCAAGCCTTTATCTCATATTCGGTCACCGATTCACGCCTTTATCTCATATCTGACCACTGTTTCACACTTCTATCTCATATCTGGTCACTGCTTCACACCTTTATCGCATATATGTATCCATGCTTATAAAAGTTTTTAGTTGAGTCTGAGTTCGTTCTCAAGTTTTTAATTGGTCAGATTTGAGCCTTTGGCTCAACTAATAAGCTTTATAAGCATGGACCCAGGTCTATAAATTCAGTTTAGTCTGATCAGAAAACAAATATTGAGATATGATACACATACATCCAGCTCTCAGAGTGTGGTTTTTACTTTGCTTTTTATTTCCATTTAAAATCAATCAAAGACTCGCAATATACAAACATTGGGCAAGGATTCCGTATACATTTTGAGCAACCGAATACAATGAACCGATTTAGTGTCTCTGACCTAAATTCACATAAAAATCTAACTAAATATTGTGGATTTAAATGACAGTACGTGGCGGACTTTATCTGAAACCTTGAAGGTGTTCTTGAAGATAAACGATAGAATATACTGCAAGCAATGACATTGATAGCAATTTGAATGAAAAGCTTACATTATGCCCCAATCTCAGAGGACATTTTGAGTTGTACAGTAAACCCCGTCTAAAGAGACCACTTTATGAATTAACATAGTTGTCTTTTGAAGCAGGTTGTTGCTTAATGCAGGACGAAAGTAGTGCAGAAAGGTCTCGAAGATTGGGCCAATGAGAGGGTACAGAAATTGTCTTCTCTTAAAACAGGTGTTAATACTAGCCCAACCCGGGACCAAACTAGATGCAAACCAGGCGGGCTAACCACAAAGCTATGCGGATCCAAAATATTTCACTTTTTTTATTATTATTAACCCTTTACTCCATAGATACGTCTTTCTACGCCTCTGTAAAAATCACCTATTGAAACTACAAAAACTACAAAATTCTAAAATTTTACTTTTCTCTAGTAAATGCTCCTTTTGGGTAGATTCATTCAAAGAGGTTGTATCTAAAATAGCATATGGAGGAAATGGTTTAGCCTTTACTCCATAAATACGACTTTTGGCAAACTTGCAAACAGAGTAGATCCAGATCAGACTACTCATGTAGTGTGATTAGAGCCTGCTGTGTTTGCTTGTGGAAATATATCTATTTCTATAGTTTCTGAATTCTTCTTTCAGTGTCGAACCTGCTGCAATTGACGATTTTATGCATTGCTGTCTTGATAGACCATACCGGTATGTACATTATATATAGTACAGTAACATCTCTACATAACGAGCCATTGGTCGACTATACTCGTATGAAAGTACATGTATGAGCCATGCAGGAAACATACAAAATGCGCAGTCGCCCGAACAGCACCATGACAAAAAAGACCAGCAACTATATATATGCCTATCTAGCAATACAGTAATACTTTTATAACCTGTCTTAAGCGACTTTGAATTGATTGGACGCAGAAAAAGCAGGTGGTTGCTTAATGCATGGCAAAAGTTATGCAAAAAGCTCCTATAGGAGTTTTTTGCATTACAGTGCTCCCTCCCTACAACGGCATTCTCAATAACGATTCCCTCCTTACAACAACGCATGTCATTGTTTCCGAAACAACAAGGCTCCAGACACAACTTCTTTCCATCGTATTTTCTTTACGCCTCCATCAAACCCTATGTTGTGACCACTCTTTAGAATCGTCACTTTGTGACGATTCTAAAGAGTGGTCGGTCACGACATAGGGTTTGATTGAAGCATAACGGTTTTAGATCTGCAAACAAGCCAATTATGTTTGATTTTCCCTCCCTATAACAACTCCCTCTGAACAACACACACAATCTTCGTATCCCAAAGGGTGTCGTTGTTGAGAGGGAGCACTTTACTTTTTACCTGCATTAAGCTTCCATCTGCCCTACAGAACCATAATTGGACGTATTTCTATGTTCGCTTAGGACAAGTTCTACTGTATAATTAACACGTATAAACTGGAATGTACATTATGTAGCATATAGAAAAACCTCTATATAATAAAAGAAAATGTGTCCATGGGACACGGATGCCCCCGCCGGCAAACAGGAAGTAGATGAACGACATGCCTGAAAAGTGGAGACACGGTGCAACTCACTTTGATTATGCTTCAGACTAAATATCAAATCATTGCAACTTACATAAGCGCATAAATCTTTGACGAAAAAAATTGTCATCAAACATTCACCGAAATTTAATAAAAGTGTCGGCAAACAGGAAGTAGATGGACGACAGACCTGAAAAGGGGAGACACGTTATAACTCACTATGATAATGCTTCAGACCAAATATCAAATCATTCCACCTGATACAGGCCAAGAAATCCTTGACGAAATTTTTGGACGTACGGACGTTCGTACGTACGGACGGACAAGGCTAAAAACTTAATGCCCCCATAGCCTAAAGGCGGGGGCATAATTATCCCTTCTCAAACAGAAAATATAAATGTCGGCCTAATTTCTGACTAAATGGAACTTTAACTGACTTCAGATTCAGTATATCTATACATTGACTGAGTATCAAGGAACTTGCATCCTGGCGAGACGCCGAGTTACTCGGCGAACTCGATGGAACGACATTTCATTTGATATTCTGTATGGCCTATCTATAGCGATCTCTCTAAAAAGTGTAATTCGGGAATATAAACATTTACTCAAATCTATATACACTAATAAACAAACAGACCTTGACCAGCCGACTCCTACAAGAACCGCCTGAGCTGTGTCTGCTCTATTTGTTAAGGCGTGACAATGCGTTAAGAAACAACACGAATTTGATTCTATATCGAGGGTTTGGTGTAAAACTATTCTAACTCCTTCACTTTGTGAAGGAGTTAGAATAGTTTTGCACCAAACCCTCGATATGTTAATATAGCATTATTAAATCCTAATAAAGTACAAAAAACTTCCAAAATGCCACCACCATAATAAGGTATAATTCTGCGTCTTAGAGGCAGGTGGTAGCTTAATGCAGGAGGAAAGTAATGCAGAAAGCTTTCTGCCTTACGTTCGCCCTGCACTAAACAACCACCTGCTGATAAAGACCACCATGTTTATTCATTAAGTGGTCGCATAATAAAGATTACACCTTCATTGTATCCTTCCCATTTTTGTCCATTTACGAATTCTCCCTCATATAAAAACTAGCCCTTTCTCTAACCTTTACGCAATTTTCCCAATTTCAAATAAGAAAACAAACCACACTGTGGTGCAAGCTGTACGGCCGCAAATGTTTAGACTTTTCTAAGATGGCGGACAAAACGGAGGCTGAAAGATAAGCATCACATTTTTACACTGTTTAAACTATGTAGATTTTTCTTTTAGTCATTTAATTGGTGCCATAACACAGAATTATAATGCCCGTCAACAGCGGCGTATCCCCTTATGGTTCATGTCTGTGTGTAAGACTCAAAATCTTCGGTAAACTTTCCAGAAACTGAAAGTCAGAAATCGAATCGAGAAGGAGGTCATATTTTGCCTCATTGTAAGCTTACCAACTACGCTAAACATTTTCTAACACTGTGGATATATGCATCTGAGCCCGATATTAACGTTGAGTTACCTAGATTGTGGCACAGATCTACATTTTGTCTTTTGAAGACGTTTGAAAATAATGTCGAGTGTACGGTTTAGCCATTAGAGGTAAAAGTACACTGTACGGTTTAAACCCGATGTTTTTTGTACGGTTTAGCCACGATTTTCTTTCGAAAAACTGTACGGTTTAGACACAAAACAAATGCTTCCATTTGAATCTGCGCCGTAAATCTAGATAGTATAATCCCAACTATTTTCCTTCATGCAATGCATGTTCGCGATTATGACAGCATATCACAAACAATTAGGATCGAGATCAGAAGCACAGTATATAATTGGTTTAAACGTATTTTATTTTTAAATATTTGCATGAATATTGTAATGATAACACAAAGGAAAAGAAAAGGATGGAAACGAAAACAAGACTGCTTATTGTGTTTCTCCCCCATCACCGTAACAACTGCACTCGCTTTATGCAGAAATGACTGCCAGTTATTGTACTATATTAATTGTACTGAAAAACTAATTAAATTAATTCAGAAGGATATATCAGTTTATACAAAAACGTTTTGAGAAAGATACTTCAGAATAAAAGAAAAATAAATAAATAAAAGAAACAAAAAAAGGAAACGAAGGTTGACACATATATGTAGAGGAGTCCAGGATTCTGAGCAGTACAAGCACATTCGAAAGAAGGTGAGCGTTACCGAGTTAATTAGAATCGTTTTGAGGTTTGGATAAACCGATGTACAGCTTCGTCTATAATGATGTTTGTATTATAATTTAAAAGGATCGCCAAACAGAAAGACAGACAGGGACGGAGTAGTGAATCTGGCAACATCATCAAAAAGTTGTTTTCCTTCGTTGGTTTCCTTCGTTGGTATATTTGCAACAGCTTAAGAAGAAGTGCGATGCGTTTTCAACGAGGCCACATGTACACAAGGCAGTGTCAGATATGTTCTTTGAGAATAGGTCATGGTTCAAGGAACTGCAGTTTGCACGAAGCCTCTTGTGCAGGAGCTGCTGTTTTCTGACACCGTAATAAAATGTTTGGAAACAGTTAGCAGATTGATATTCAAAGACGTTTTGAATGCGTTTAGAGTAGAAGATTGTTTTTCATTTTCGGGGAGGTTGTTCCATTCCTGTATTGTTGCAGGGAGGAAAGAGTTGCTATAATGGGTTGTGCGACAGGCCATAGGTTGAATATCACCAGCGTTTCTTAATCTTAAATTGCATCGAGAAACACTTCCAACCACTTCAGGTACCAGTGATGTGAGATATTTTGGAGTTAAATGAAACACCATTTTACAAAAGAGAATAAGTTTGTGTTTTACGTCTGGTTTCAAGGCGTTTCCATCCAACTTCATGCAATAATTTACCAACAGAAACCAATTTAGTTGCCCCAGTTACTATACGGGTAGCTTCATATTGATTGTTTTCAAAACTGTCATATTCTCTGACATTACAGTTATCAAATATAGTATCAATGTATTCTAAAATAGGTATCACGAAATATACGTAGATTGTTTCAAGGGAATAACTGTCCGAAGAGAAATTTGAGTTTTCGCATGACATTTAGTCTTGTCCATGCCTTAGTAGCGATATATTCGATATGACAGTGCCATGTTAGATCACGTGAGAGATGAACGCCTATGTGCTTATGTGAATCTACTTCATGAATTTGATGGTCTTGCATATATACGGATGAGACATTTTTCTCGAGATTATTAACGACTCAGTCTTCTTAGGATTTAATTCAACTAGCCATTTCTCTGCCTTTTTAATATATCATTATTGATATGTGTTGCCATATGTACGGGAGTAATACCTACACTAAACAAGCTAGTGTCGTAAGCAAACACACGAATGTTCCATCCAATGTTGCTAACAAAATCGTTTATAAAAACAAGAAATAACAATGGACCTAATATATATCCTTGTGGAACATCAGCTTCATAGTATTCCAGCCAGAGAAGGCACCAGGTAAAATTACACGTTGCATTCTTTCAGTAAGATAACAAAAGAGCAAAACTTTGCAACACAAAAAGAGAAAATTGCAGACTCGGTTTTATTGAGTCTGTTCATGAACAGTAATTGAAAGTGCAACACTGCTCACGCCCCCTAGCACCGGCTTAAGCGGTATTCAAAGAAGTACTGAAATTCATGCTCTCGAAGGATCAGAAAGTATACCAAACATTTAAGGACACATTTTTACTTTAAAAATTGAAGTGAATTAATTTTTAAGTTTAACTAACATGCTTTTGACATGCCGGCAATTCATTTAGCGAACATAATGGTTAATCTATATCATCTGTCAGAAAAAAGAACCTACCCTCGGATTATGTTTTACAGCCATTTAGTTGAGTTGATGTAATTTAGCACTTGGTCGATATCTCGTCAGTTTTGCGATGACGGATCTGGGCTGAGTCTGTATGGAATGTCTAAATGCCATTTCATAGGGCATACATGCATTTTACATAAAAATGACATAAAAATAAACGTGAAATAATTATATAACAGAAAAGGGTAACAAGTTAATGAAAAAAACATATATTTATTGGACCAAATAAATTGCCAATTCTAAAACCTTCGTCAATATCTTGAATTTATAATTATTTTGCTTGTTTATTTCAAAACGTCTGGTATTACATTAAAAGTTAATGTACGTTGCCCCGACTTTCCTGATATATATGACTTAGCTCTTTTCTTCTAATTTTCATTGGATTTCTCGGATTGGCATCTAAACACTGGCTGATGGTTTCCTTTGTCTCGCAATAGTAACAGGCAAATAATCTGAAAAGATATGTAAAGTAATGTAAAGTAACAGTACAAAGTTCTTGACTAATTTCAGACGCACTGTATTTGCATTAGGACTGAAACGGGTAAAACACTTTTACCCAAATACCCAATCAGTTAAGCTTAAAAATCAATTCACTTCAAAACTTTTAAGTATAACATTGTCTTCAAATTTTAACCAGTATAGATCCAGATTATATGCTATGCTTCTGTTCTCGATCCTAATTGTAATATACTGTCAAAATCGCAAATAGGCATTGTGTGAAGGAATATCTACACTAATTAGTTGGGATTACACTATCTAGATCTACGACGCATATTCAAACGTTAGTATATGTATGTGTCTAAACCGTACAGTTTTTCGAAAAGAAAATCGTGGCTAAACCGTACAATATAGTTCGGGTCTAAACCGTACAGCGCACTTTTACCACTACGGGCTAAACCGTACACTCGACATTATTTTCAACCCTCTCAAAAAGACAAAATGTAGATTTGTGCTTCAAACTTATTAACTCAGCGTTAATATCGGACTCAAATGCATATACCCACAGTGTTAGAAAAGGCTTAGCGTTGTTGGTAAGCTTACAATGAGGCAAAATATTACCTCCTTCTCGATTCGATTTCTGATTTTCGGTTTCTGCATTGTTTACGAAAGAATTTGAGCCTTACACACAGACATGAACCATTAGGAGGTAAACTGCTGTTGACGGGCGTTATAATTCTGTGTTATGACACCAACTAAAAGCCGGAAAGAAAGATCTACATTGTTTAAAAAGTGTAAAAATGTGATGCTTACCTTTCAGCCTCCTGTTCGTCCGCCATCTTGGAAAAGTCTAAACATTCGCGACCGTACAGCTTGCACCACAGTGAACCATATATCAAAATAACAATGAGAAAAGAAAACGAGGAAATATATACTGTTTTAATAGAAATGAACTTTGAAATTCCTACTTCCAGACCTTATGTACTTCACAACAAAAGCTTGTATGGCGGCCGTAAAAGTCGCCTTTACCGTTATATTTTCATTAGTTTCGATGTTATTAGTTTTAAAAACTGAATACCTCTTCAGCCGGTGCTAGGAGGCGTGAGAAGTGTTGCATTTTTAAAAGTCTCATTAAGATTCAATAAAACCGAGTCTGCAAAATTCTATTTTCATATTGTTGCTTTTGAAGGATCTTCTACTTTCAGAACGTATCAACAGTGTGATCCATATTTGAATATTTGTTCGAGTTCTTGTTTTGATATTTTCTGTTCAGAGTCCGGACTAGTTTGTCAATATGACAGCTCGGTGCCAGACCCTACACAAGTGAGGACTGTTGCCAGGTGTGGCCCACACGAGGTGACGTAAGATTCTTTTAAAATGGCGTCATATTTATGTAGAGAAGTAGTTTGAAATGTTTCAAATAAGATACTATATAAAATGTTTTCAGTGTAGAGGCACACATTGATTTATATTCACGAAATGCACGGCGATGCTAAATAGTACTGTTACCACTTTATATCTAATTATATAATGTAAGGTATTATAAGTGTCTACATATCCATTAAACTAATTAGATACATTGAAGATAAATCTATAATTTCTTATCACTATAATTATGTACAATTTTAACCCTAACTCTCAAATAAACGTTTTTCGTGTCTTTGCAAACAGTGTAGACACATATCAGACGTATTTTGTAGGAACCTTGTGATCTGGGTCTGCTCTGTCTGCTTAGAATAGACTTATACATACAGTAAAATCTCGATTATTCGAATTTTCGTTATAAACGAATTTAGACCCTTTTAGGCAGGTGGCTGCTTAATGCATGATGAAAGTCATACAGAAAGCTCCTAGAGGAGCTTTCTGTATGACTTTCACCATGCATTAAGCAGCCACCTGCCTTAAAGATCGTTGATAATACGTATTTTAGTGTTCGGATAATCGAGGTTTTACTGTATCTGATTTTACTTTGTCTACCGATCTAAAAGGTCACGTGTCTATATACTATTATAAAACTTCAGCTTAGATATTAATGATGTCATTATTTCTTACATGAATATTCAACAAGGAAAGGGACCAATCAGTGATTTGGTTTTGTAACAATTATTATATTAAATTTGACAGTAGAAGTTTGCACTTCTGAAAATTACACTTGAAATAAACATAGGATAATCAGCGTCCTATGTTTGATATCAAAATATGTCACAAGAATGGGTTGTCATTCGGATAATAAACGCTTTCGACGAATGTCACATGTAACCTTTCTCGCACGGGCTATTTTTAGACACAATCACTTATTAAATCTACAGAAAAGAAGTATTTACTAGAGAAAAGGAAAACTTTAGAATTGTATAGTTTCGAAACCATTGTGATAAGTAAAGCATTTGTTCCATAGGAGCAAATGCTCTATTTCTCACAATGGTTTTCAATAGTGATTTTTACTGAGGCGTTAAAGGGGGTCAATATGAGGGAATGGGTTCACCGGATACCATCCTATTTGAGTGACATATTTTAATATCACCCTATAGATGTTGGTTATTGTGTTTATTTCATACATATTGATGGATTTTGAATATAAAATGCATATTCCAAGACAAAACAGCGATATTGTCATCTCAAATATGAAATAAGTATCTGTAAATCAGTGTTAAGTAATTATATAATAACACTAAATTAGATCCGCGGCAGCATATACATTGACCCAAATTGATGAAAAATAATTACTTAATTAAAATTTTATTCACAAATTTGATTGGGTGATTTTTATAAACTATGTCTTATTCATATTTACTGTATTACTAGATATGCTCTATGGAACAATATATCACTCCGACGGGGTCACTACGTCATAATCTCCGATGTAAAGACAGATTGGTAAGCCATAATGAAGAAAATATTCCAAAATAGGGAATTAATATAATACATAAATACTTGAACTGCTCTGATCTAATATTTCCACCACTAAAGGCTTTTTTCAAAGATTATCAAGTGGTAAGCCATAGTTCACGTCAAAATTATCCCATTTGCTCCCGTACCTGACTCATTATCCCATTTGCTCCCGTACTTGACTCAATGGGATCCCGTACTTGACTCATTATCCCATTTGCTCCCGTACTTGACTCATTATCCCATTTGCTCCAGTACTTGACTCATTATCCCATTCGCTCAAGTACTTGACTCATTATTCCATTTGTTCCAGTACTTGACTCATTATCCCATTTGCTCCAGTACTTGACTCATTATCCCATTCGTTCCAGTACTTGACTCATTATCCCATTTGCTCCAGTACTTGACTCATTATCCCATTTGCTCCAGTACTTGACTCATTATCCCATTTGCTCCAGTAATTGGCTCGTCCAAATCCATATATTCTGTGAATCCAGTTGTTAAAGTGGGTGTTTTAACCATTTTTTCGTATGAAAGCCTTTTCACGCATTTGGAAACAGAGTAGCCCAAGTGGTTAGATTTGAGTTCTCAAGCTTTTGATTGGCTTTGGCTCAAATCTGAACAATCAAAAACTTGAGAACGAACTCGGACTCAACTAAAAGTTTTATAAGCATGGACCCAGATAGCTCATATAGGAGCCGTATGATCAGGGTCTGTTCTGTTCGCAAATGAAATTATTATAGACCTGACTCTACAGCTTCTACCAATACCAAAACATCCTGTGTACGCATGCCATTATAAACTTTCAGACAATACGTAGATGTTGCCAGTATTTTAATGAATATTCAACAGTGAAATGTATAACAGTTTACTAAATGGTCGAACAAACAGTAAAGGCGCCTGCTGATCTGGCATTTTGTCCGTTTAACAAATTTCTCTACAATGCACGACATGCAAATAAATAAACTGAAATATATTCACAGTACGTCTTCTTTATTTTCGACACTTCAGCCACTGCGAGACCTGATATTCTGAATATGTCTTTCTTAAAACAGCTGTTTTCATTTGGTTTAATTCATATGCAGACCTTTAGATGATGGTATGCGACAATGGGAGGTACGTTGGTCGACAGTCTGTAGTTCAAAACGTTGGCGGACTTGACATATGTATTGGAGTTAATCTTAGAAAGTTCAGTTGATGGGTAACCCGTTGGTAAACGAGAGTTAGGGATGTTGATACTAATAAAAATATTATAAAAGATACCGTGGAAAATGTGTAGAGAATTTTAAAACACATTTCTCCTTCTTTACCCATGCCTGTTGTATAATTACATATATCCTCACTGTGTACACGTATTTTGCTGTGCAATCACTGCTGTGGAGTACATTGGTTGCACAATCAACTTGTAAATAGTACAGACCCTGATGAGACAGCTCCTGCAGGAGCCGTCTCATCTGGGTCTTCACTATTTACAGGTAGGTATATTGACGTGAATAGCCAGCGAAGGGTTAATTCTCAACAATGCAGCAAGAACCCTTGTCTTCAATATGTAAGATTGTGTGGCCATTTGTCCTTGTTAAATGACCAGATAATATGCGGATATTAATGCATTATCAAGAAAACCTCCTTTATTTTCCCCACTAAACCCTATGTGTTTACTACTTTTTAGAATCGCCTCTTCGAGACAATTCTAAAGAGTGGTCTCAATAAAGTGTTTGGTGGTGAGATGAGGTTTGAAGTACTTAAATACTCAAATGTATTCTGTTACTCTGATTATTACATACAATGTAATGAAACCGTGTAACTATACTGTGTAACACTTCACTGTTTTATTTGCAGCAATGTAGCGGTGTGTCCTCTAATGTTAACACGGTAATCTGTAGCGAATGTTGCGACAAGGACCTGTGTGCTGCCTCACTCTGCAAACACCGCGGTAAGAGATTTATAGAGCTAGGTATGTTATCTGTAACCAATGTTGCGACAAGGACCTGTGTGCTGCCACACTCAGAAAACACCGCGGTAAGAAATTTGTAGAGTTAGGTATGTTATCTGTAGCCAATGTTGCGACAAGGACCTGTGTGCTGCCACACTCTGAAAACACAGCGGTAAGAGATCTGTAGAGATAGGTATGCTTTAACAATCTCCAACGCTCAATTCAAATGGACTATTGCAAAGTTCAAACATACAATTCTTGCCGTGTATCTCCCAGATATTTTTAAAAGAAACCCCAATATTGCAGGTTTACTTTATTTGACTGCAGTCTTTTTCTAAATATGATACACGTTTAGTTATGGATTTTATTCGTTTACATAATGTTGCAATTTTGCTGAATATTGTAAGTAGATTTATAATACTCCTTTACTACAATAATACGCCTTACTACAAAAATACGCCTTACTTCGCCTTTACTACATAAATACTCCTTACTGCGCCTTTACTACACAAATACGCCTTACTTCGCCTCTGCGAACTGAGTAGACCAGGATCTGACCGCTCGTGAAGGAACCCGTCTGATCAGAATCTGCTCTGTTTGTTTATGAAATAAATCCTAAATGTCGATATTGATATGATTTATACCATGACCAAATATTCACGTGTTCATGTGCAGTTATAAAAAAATAATCTAATTGATATTCATGATGTCATTATTTCTTGCATGAATATTCATGAAGTAAAGGATTATATTTTTATAATGGCAAATGTACACATGATTTTTGGCATGGTTGAAACTGTGGATTCATTTCTATTTAAACTTCATAAATAAATAGAGCACACATTGGTCTCTAAACATAGGCGTTTTATCTGGGTGTACCCTGTTTGCAAATGCACGGGCATGTGGTTATATGAAGGAAAGGCTTAATTCTATAATTTAGATTTCCCAAATATTGCATGTTTATCTTATACTGTAGGTCTACCTAGTGGGAACGTCTGTTTTCACTGTGACTATCCAGTGACAACCCCTCTCAGCTGTGAGCATATAAAGATCTGTGGAGCAGATGAGGTGAGTTTGCATTCTTCTGAGTCGATAACTTAGAAATGCCGAGGACTTGGTCTGCCATACGTTTGCCACATTCAGCATTCGCCTGCTATTAAAGTATTAGCTGATGATATATAAACAAGGCGCGCTAATGTGACAATGATTCTTTTTGAAAATAAAACCTTTCTTAGAGCAACAGATAAACGTGCGTACTCGAGTACTAAATTCGTCATGTCTCTACTAAACCCTTTGTTGTGACCATTCTTTAGAATCGTCTCTTTGGTGGATAATAAAAGAAGTTTTCATTGCAAATGTTTTCATTTACGCATTTTTATCTGAAGCTTTGCTTTCTTACGGACGATAATAGTACTAGAGTCTTAAAATTGTTTAACTCTTTAGCTCTTTACGTAACTCATGTAAGAACAAGTTCTATGTTATTTCAAAAGAAAACAGAACATACCTTGATCAGACAGCTACTACAGTAGTTATCTGATGAGTATCTAGTCAAGACGACAAAATGTGTCGCTCTTAGGTGCCGGATCTGTGATCACCTATGCAAACAGTTTGGATCCAGATGAGACGCCGAGTAACTCGGCGTCTCATCAGGGTCCAAACTGTTTGTTACTGTTACTATGTTTTTGAAATAAAAATGAAGAAAATCAAAAGAATGAACATTTGTAGCAGACGACAAATTTAGCAGACGACAGAGTTTGGCAGCGAAAAGGTTAAATAGTCTCTTAAACCCAACCAATAATAACACGACTGGATGTAATAGAATCTTCACCGAAATCTCAACAGCTCAACTGTGATTTTGATGTTAACTCTTTCGCTGCCAACTGTTGTCGTCTGCAAACTTTGTCGTCTGCTACAATTTTCAGGTGTCTTTTTTTCCATAAAATAGTAACAGTAACAGACAGTTTGGATCCTGGTGAGACGCAGAGTTTACTCGGCGTCTCATCTGGATCCAAACTGTTTGCATATATAATGACAGATGCTACAATGGCAGAGAATGGGTTAATTTTACTTTGTTTGATCATGTTTCCAGGCATGCGGGATCAACCAGCTCCCCACTAAACAATATGAAGTCAAATGCAGACCAAAAGCTGTAAGTACGCATACGCTAGGATTAACTCATTCCCGCAGAGGCTATTTTTAGATCAAATCTGACCAATCAAAAGCTTGAGAACAATCTGACCAATCAAAAGCTTGAGAACAATCTGACCAATCAAAAGCTTGATAACAAACTCAGACTCAACTAAAAAGCTTTATATGGATCCTAAGTAAACCATCGGCGTCTCATCAGGGTTTGTGCTTATAAAGCTTTTTAGTTGAGTCTGAGTTTGTTTTCAAGCTTTTGATTGGTCAGATTTGAGCCTAAATCTGACCAATCAAAAGCTTGAGAACGAACTCAGATGTTTGCAAATGCGAATCAGATCTCGCTAAGCATGAGAAAAATGAAAAACAAGATAATACGTTTTATAATTATCTTTCCTTGTTTCCGTTTTTTTGCATTTTTATGTTTAAACCATGAGGATATGCAAACCTCAGGTTTTTTGTTTTGCTTTGGATAAGGCAGACTTAACACATTCCCCCCCTAGTGACGCATTTTGGCGAGTCTGTAAATGCCACATTTAGAAACCATTGTGATAAATAGAGCATTTGCTCCATATAAGCAAATGCTTTATTTATCACACTGGTTTCAGAACTACACAGTTCTAATGTTTTCCCTTTCTCTAGTTAGCTCTCCTTTTCGGTAAATTAATTCAAAGAGGCCGGGTCTAAAAATAGTCTAGGAGGGAATGAGTTAAGTAAACCTTTTACCCGAAAGACACGCAATTTTAAGACGTTTCCGACAAAGTAAACCCAGATGAGAGAGTTCTTGTATGAAATGTCTGACCAGGTTCCGGATTGTTTGGCAATGAAATAAAGTGGACCTCATTCTGCAGTATAAGCCAAAGTTGAAGATTGTCGTGTTTGTAAGTCTGCTTCGCAATCTGAAAGAAAAGGAAAAAATATCATACGGCAAACATTTGTTCAGAGGGCCAACATGTATATTATAGTGTTTTCTATAGTCCTGTGCCTCGACAATTATATGATACTGTTTGTCTATAGTCCTGTGCAACGATAGTTATATGATACTCTTTGTCTATAGTCCCGTGCCTCGATAGTTATATGATAGTGTTTGTCTAAAGTCCTGTGCCTCGACAGTTATATGATACTCTTTGTCTATAGTCCTGTGCCTCGACAGTTATATGATACTGTTTGTCTAAAGTCCAGTGCCTCGACAGTTATATGATATTGTGTGTCTATAGTCCTGTGCCTCGACAGTTATATGATACTGTTTATAGTCCTGTGCCTCGACAGTTATATGATACTATTTATAGTCCTGTGCCTCGACAGTTATATGATATTGTGTGTCTATAGTCCTGTGCCTCGACAGTTATATGATAGTGTTTGTCTATAGTCCTGTGCCTCGACAGTTATATGATACTGTGTGTCTATAGTCCTGTGCCTCGACAGTTATATGATAGTGTTTGTGTATAGTCCTGTGCCTCGACAATTATATGATAGTGTTTGTCTATAGTCCTGTGCCTCGACAGTCATATGATAGTGTTTGTCTATAGTCCTGTGCCTCCACAGTTATATGATACTCTTTGACTATAGTCCTGTGCCTCGCCAGTTATATGATACTCTTTGTCTATAGTCCTGTGCCTCGACAGTTATATGATACTGTGTGTCTATAGTCCTGTGCCTCGGCAGTTATATGATACTCTTTGTCTATAGTCCTGTGCCTCGACAGCGATCCAGTCTCATCAGTGTACTGCCTGTTGTGGTGTTAACCTGTGTAACGACGCATGTGGCCTGTCTAACAGTCCCACAGGTAAGGCCTCAATATCTCACCAGGTGGCGCCCATTAACAATCATTTTACAAACCGTAACTATTCGGCGGTTTCCGTCAATCCGGAATACAATGACCAATATCAGACGGTTAAAATACGATTCGTCTAAGTAATGTCTGTTCTGTTTGCTTCTAGAATATCTTGAATCTGATTCTATAGGATTTGGCATAGCATTGTATTCACTTCTAACAATATAAAACAATATAAACTAAAGTAGGTTGATTATTTAACATTTTCTCAATATCAAACAATATTTCTTCAACATTTTTAAACTAGAACAATTTAGAAAACGTAGCTAATAATTACCAACTATGATAACTGCATTAGCCACAACGTGTCGATTCTGCCACTATCTTATGACAGTGGGGACACTTTCGAGCCCCTTGTCAAAAATAATGTTCTACATATGGAGTACAACAAGAGCTATCCGCATTCAGCGCGCTCCACTTTCTTTAGTGCTGGATAGTGTAGTGGAAATCTAAGTCAGAAAGGGCAGATAACTATAGCAAAATTAATTTTAGGGTTACCTGCCCTTGTGGAATGACCCCACCCCCCTGTAATAGAAATAGTTAACATGCATACCAAATTGGAACAACATATCTTGGACAGTTTCTGAGACATGGACCTTAACATAAAACTATGGCAAACTTAATTTTAGAGTTACCTACCCTTTAGAAATGGGTTGCCCATGTGATAGTAAACATACATACCAAATATGAACCAAATATCTTTGATGGTTTCTGAGAAATAGAACTTAACAAAAAGGTTAACCAACGCCGACGCCGACGCCGACGAGAGGGTCATGAGAATAGCTCCATTTTTTTGAAAAAATGGAGCTAAAAACAATCATCCATAATATTCTATGGCTTTATAGGTACGCGCGGTGTTGTGTAGCCTATAGATACACGTGGCGCCTCGTCTCAACGTGTACTGTTTGCGTGCTAAACGTTAACATGTTCATGAACACAACCACATTTAACCCATTAAATCAAAGCTATTTTTAGACCCAACCTCTTTGACGTAATCTACCGAAAAGGAGCATTTACTAGAGAAATGAAATTTAGAATTGTGGTGTTTTTTAAACAGAGCATTTACTCCTATCTAAATGGTTTCAAAAAGTGACTCTTGCACAGAAGAGTCATCAAAGGTGTCAGTATGGGGAATTCTGTTAACAGATAATGTTTCTGTGTTTTATATATAGCGTGTGTAGATGACTCCATCTGTCAAGGATTGAAGCAAAATTTTCAAAGTAACGGAAGGGATGTTTGTCAGGACCCGGCATTTAAATCGTTTTGCAATGACACATGTGGACTTTGTCCGAAGACTACACCAGTTTCTACAATGATTGTGACGTCACCAACTACGATGAAAACTACGCCACCTACAACAGTGATGACGCCACTGGCAACAAATGGTAACAACCTTTGGTATTCTGTAGCTATTTTATTGTTTTCAGTTTTCATTTAATTATTCCTTTCCCTTTAGCGATGTGTTTCGATTTGCTGAACAATTGAGATAGTATATTGCATAACCTATCAAGATTGATTAAAAACTATGTTGATATGGGAGTGAGCCATTGACTGACAACAACCGGCAACAAACAACCGGCAACAAACCATACAAGTCATTTTGTTTACAATGTAATTTGTTTACAATGTGATTCTATACGTGAACATTTTCTTCGGTTCTATGTCGCGTGATTTGGTTTGTCACGTGTAATATTTTAGATACTCTCTCGTTGCTCCAGCACCAGTGTTACATCTGTAATTACCTATACAAACAGTTTAGATACTCTTTCGTTGCTACAGCACCAGTGTTACATCTGTAATTACCTATACAAACAGTTTAGATACAAATCAGTCGCCGAGTAACTCGGCGCCTAATTAGGATCTAAAATGTATGTTATTGAGACTGTTTTTTAAAACAAATATGACGAAGAATAATAAAAAGGTAAATTGACGACAAAATTCGGTTAGCAAAAGAATTAATGCATGACAGCTTAGACCCTTATCAAACAGTTTGGTCTGTCTCGTTTGCAACGACTGGCATACATGTAGAACTGCACTGTTTTAAAAACAAACTGATCCTAATTAATGTGCCATTCTCTCACGGGTAGTTAAGTGTTTCATCATTGAGTGACACATCCGTAAAAAATGAGTAGATACCGAGTGAGTCAGCACTTCATCTGGATCCAAAGTTTCAAATTATTCTATATGTTTTAAGCAAAATTGAAGTAAAAGTGTCGCAGGCGACCAGGTTTTCCACATTGCAAATACTTGGACTGCAACGAAGTAATCCTTTTTTCTTACAGCCAATCCTTGCATTCCCAACCCTTGTCAACATGGTATATGCTCTTTGCTGAGCAGCACAGCATATGTCTGCACGTGCACGTTGGGCTACATTGGGACTAACTGTAATACAGGTAAAAGCATGATCAGTGTAAACGTAAACTATAATACAAGTAACAATATGATCAGTGTAAACGTAAACCATAATACAGGTAACAACATGATCAGTGTAAACGTAACTGTAATACATGTAACAACATGATCAGTGTAAACGTAAACTATAATAAGGTAACAATATGATTAGTGTAAACGTAAACTATAATACAGGAAACAACATGATCAATGTAAACGTAAACTGTAATACAGGTAATAGAAAGTAAACTGTAACACAGGTAATAACAAGAGATGTCACAGTCACGTGACACATGCCCCCAAAAATTGTACCGTGACCTTGACCTTTGACCCATGGACCAGGGAGTTGACACATTGTCTTTGTGTGGTGAACCTTTGTGCCAGGTTCCTTTGAAATCCATTCACAGATAAACAAGTAATTGTACCCTGTGACCTTAACCTTTGACATATGGACCAGGGAGCTGAAAGCGACACATCATCTTTGTCTGGTGAACCTTTGTGCCAAATCATATTGAAATCCATTGATAGATAAAGATGTTACAGACTGGACACGAAATTTGTGACAAAGTAATTGTACCCTGTGACCTTGACCTTTGACCCATGGACCAGGGAGTTGAAAGCGACACATCATCTTTGTCTGGTGAACCTATGTGCCAAATCATATTGAAATCCATTGATATATAAAGAAGTTACAGACTGGACACGAAATTTGTGACAAAGTAATTGTACCCTGTGACCTTGACCTTTGACCCATGGACCTGGGAGTTGAAAGCGACACATCGTCTTTGTGTGGTGAACATTTGTGCCAAGTTATATTGAAATCCATTGATGGATAAAAAAGTTACAGGCCGGACACAAAATTTGTTACAAAGTAATTGTACCCTGTGACCTTGACCTTTGACCCATGGACCTGGGAGTTGAACGCGACACATCGTCTTTGTGTGGTGAACATTTGTGCCAAGTTATATTGAAATCCAATTGATAGATGAAGAAGTTACAGACTGGACACGAAATTTGTGACAAAGTAATTGTACCCTGTGACCTTGACCTTTGACCCACGGACCAGGGAGTTGAACGCGACACATCGTCTATGCCTGGTGAACATTTGTGGCAAGTTATATTGAAATCCATTGATAGATGAAGAAGTTACAGACCGGACACGAATTTGGGACGGAAGGACGGACGGACGGACGGACAGACGGACGGACGGACAGACGGAAGGACGGACAATGCGATTACTATATGCCCGCCTTTGGGGGCATAAAAAGTAAACTAATAAAGGTAATAAAAAGTAAACTGTAATACAGGTAATAGATAGTAAACTGTAATACAGGTAATAGATAGTAAACTGTAATACAGGTAATAGATAGTATACTGTAATACAGGTAATAGGAGGTATATAGTAAGTTGTAATACAGGTAATAAATAGTAAACTGTAATACAGTTAAAAAGATAGTAAACTGTAATACATGTAATAGATAGTAAACTGTAATACAGGTAATAGATAGTAAACTGTAATACATGTAATAGATAGTAAACTGTAATACAGGTAATAGATAGTAAACTGTAATACATATAATAGATAGTAAACTGTAATACAGGTAATAGATAGTAAACTGTAATACAGGTAATAGATAGTAAACTGTAATACAGGTAATAGATAGTAAACTGTAATACAGGTCATAGGAAGTATATAGTAAGCTGTGATACAGGTAATAGATAATAAACTGTAATACAGGTAATAGATAATAAACTGTAATACAGGTAATAGATAATAAACTGTAATACAGGTAATAGATAGTAAACTGTAATACAGGTCATAGGAAGTATATAGTAAGCTGTAATACAGGTAATAGATAGTAAACTGTTATACAGGTAATAGACAGTAAACTGTAATACAGGTCATAGGAAGTATATAGTAAGCTGTAATACAGGTAATAAATAATAAACTGTAATTCATGAAATAGATTATGAATATAAGAGAAAACTAGAATACAGGTAATAGATTGTTGGGTGTAAGATTGAACTGTAATACAAGTATACCTTGATTGGTGTAATAGTAAACTGTAGTACAGGTAAAAGTCTGATTGGTGAGTGAAATACTTAATTGCAATAAAAGTAATATATTGTAATGTAAATATAACTGTAATTCATGTAAAACTAAGCTTATTATATTTCCACTTTTTAGCAAACCTTTTTAGAAATTGTTGTTGTCACTCTTTTTTAGAAACATGCGATAAACAACATCAAGTTTGAAACTTATGAATTTGCTGAAAACTTAACAATTTGATCCTGGACAATTCCATAAATTCTGTGTCTCGAAAGAAAAATATCGCAAAATAATGCCGAGTATCGAGTCTAAAATGTGTTGATAAAATGAAATATGAGTATGTCAGATCTGGATCTAGCATGTTTGACCAGTGTTTGACCAGTGTTTGACCATTGTTTGACCAGTGTTCCATATATGATCACATGTGGTGCATTTGTTGTAGTATGTTTCTTTTGATATAGTCGATCCATGCCATCACAACAACCCATGCAAACATGGTCACTGCTCGTTAACCACAACCGGAAGTGCGCAGTGCACGTGCCTTGTAGGATATTCTGGTGCTCATTGTGATACGGGTAAAACATTGTTCTTGTCTTATTATAGCAAAGTGTCGTAAAAAAGAAATTATAAACGTGATATATAGAGAATTCTGTATTATACAAAAAATATGTAGTTCTAAGAGTGCAAAGGTTAGTTGTCTTAGGCCATAAGGAATGGCTACAAAAGTTAGTTGTCTTAGACCATAAGGAATGGCTACAAAAGTTAGTTGTCTTAGACCATAAGGAATGGCTACAAAAGTTAGTTGTCTTAGACCACAAAGAATGGCTACAAAAGTTAGTTGTCTCAGACAATAAGGAATGGCTACAAAAGTTAGTTGTCTTAGACCATAAGGAATGGCTACATAAGTTAGTTGTCTCAGACAATAAGGAATGGCTACATAAGTTAGTTGTCTTAGACCATAAGGAATGGCTACAAAAGTTAGTTGTCTTAGACCATAAGGAATGGCTACAAAAGTTAGTTGTCTCAGACAATAAGGAATGACTACATAAGTTAGTTGTCTCAGACAATAAGGAATGGCTACAAAAGTTAGTTGTCTTAGACCATAAGGAATGGCTACAAAAGTTAGTTGTCTTAGACCACAAAGAATGGCTACAAAAGTTAGTTGTCTTAGACCATAAGGAATGGCTACAAAAGTTAGTTGTCTTAGGCCATAAGGAATGGCTACACAAGTTAGTTGTCTCAGACAATAAGGAATGGCTACAAAAGTTAGTTGTCTTAGACCATAAGGAATGGCTACATAAGTTAGTTGTCTCAGACAATAAGGAATGGCTACAAAAGTTAGTTGTCTTAGACCATAAGGAATGGCTACAAAAGTTAGTTGTCTTAGACCACAAAGAATGGCTACAAAAGTTAGTTGTCTTAGACCATAAAGAATGGCTACAAAAGTTAGTTGTCTTAGGCCATAAGGAATGGCTACTCAAGTTAGTTGTCTCAGACAATAAGGAATGGCTACAGAAGTTAGTTGTCTTAGACCATAAGGAATGGCTACAAAAGTTAGTTGTCTTAGACCATAACGACGAGATACAAAAGTAAGTTGTTTAAGACCATAACGAAGAATTGTATAAGTTAGTTGTCTGAGACCATGATGAAGAGTTACAAAAATTTAGTTGTCTCAGATCATTAAGAAAATTGTCTCAGATCATCACGAAGGCTTACAAAAGTTAGTTTTTTCAGACCATAATGAAGAGTTGCAAACGGTAGTAGTTCTCTCAGACCAAAACGAAAGGATTTGGTTCCGAAAAAATGTTTAATATTAACCTCTTACTCCATGAATATTCATGTCGGAAATTATGACTATATGACTATAAATGACTGATTTACAGTGACGTCATGGACAAGGGAGTTTTCACTATGGCAGTAATTGCATAATCAAATTTTAGTTCATGAGCAAACAGAGCAGACCCTCATAATACGGCTTCCACAGGACCTGATCTGGATCTACTCTGTATGCAAAGGTGTAACAATGTGTCTATGGAATAAAAGTGTTAACTTTAAGATTGCAGAGAAACATTTCGTCAGTCCATAATGGTATGTTTTATATTAAAAATATTAGATCTAGCTGTGAGACGTTTTCTACGAACATGTCTGGTGGTATACTCTGACCCAGGTCCAAACTGCTTGCACGTGCCCCCAGAATTATCACTATATATGATCAATAATCAAACATCGGAGAGAGTCAGAATAAGTTGTTTTTTTCTTCCTGATAATCCAATTACCATTGTTGACGGAAGGACAATCATAATGATTCCTATATGTAACCACGTCTAAACTACGTTAGGTTGTGTTTAATAACATACCCCAATAAATGTGAAACAGCCCTATTGTTTGTGATATAGCACTATTGAAATATGAAACAGCCCTACAGTATTGTGAAACATCCCTATTGTATTGTGAAATAGTGATATTGAAATGTGAAATAGCCCTATTCGTACTGTGAAATATCCCTATTGTTATGTGAAATAGTCATATTGTAATATGAAATAGCCCTATTGTAATGTGAAATAGACCTATTGTAATGTGAAATATCCCTATTGTAATGTGAAATTGCCCTATTGTAATGTGAAATGTGAATGACATGACTAAACTCTTTGCGGATTCAATGAGCCATTTTCAAATAGAAGCTCATATTTTGTTTCAGTTCAGTCATGTCACCCTAACCCGTGTATACACGGTGCCTGTTCATCTCAACCAGGAAGTTCTAGCTTCTCGTGCACGTGCGATCCGGGATATAGCGGCACAAATTGTGATACAGGTATATGCATACTACAGTCAACTTCCTTTGCAGAGTTGCCTTGCTTCTACAGTAAAACCTCTCGATAACGGCCAATGAATTACATCAAGTATTTTGTGTTACAGGCAGGTGGCTGCTTAAAGCAAGGTGAAAGTAAAACAGAACGCTCCTATAGGAGCGTTCTGTTTTACTTTCACCTTGCTTTAAGCAACCACCTGCCTTAACTACCAACTAATTAACGCAATTTAGTGGCCGTTATAGAGAGGTTTTACTGTACACTCATTTATATTCTATATATTTTATCCCTTTCCCTGTTACACATTCCTTTAAAAAATAATAACACAATGTATATTATTTTACATTATTTTGTATAATGGCACACGCACACAAGACATTTCAATTCAGGCAGAAACTGAATAAATTAGATCTATGTTATACTATTAGCAAACAGAACAGACCCTAATTAGACTCCTCCTCCAGGAACCTCTGATCCGGGTCTACTCTGTTTGCAAAGGCGTTTATAAGATAGAAAGGGTTAACCCCTTACTCAATAGATACGCTTTTGCAGTTTGCTTATGAATTAACATAGGCATGATTCTGTACCTGTGTGTCTCGTCTGTTTCTATACTGTTCGTAAGACATTTTCAAGAGAGCGGTTCGTGTTTTTGCAGCTCAGCCATGCCATAGTAACCCTTGTTTACACGGCACATGTTCATCTCAACCTGGAAGTTCCAGCTACACCTGCACGTGCGACCCGGGATACAGCGGTACAAATTGTGATGCAGGTACATGAACGATATACCTTTAGTCAATGTCTGTTGCAGTGTTATCGTTCCTTATGTATTCATTTATATTTCTTACTGTGACCCATCTTAAGTTCTTAACCCTTCGCTTGCTGAATTTTAAAATAACCAATAGACACCTCTTTCTTTACCCATGCCCTATTGTTTACATATATCTTTACTGTGTACAAGTATTTCGCTGTGCAGTCACTGCTGTGGAGTGCACTGGTTGCACAATCAACTTGTAAATAGTGCAAACCCTGAAGGAGCTGTCTCATCTGGGTCTTCACTATTTACAGGTAGGTATATTGACGTCAATAGCAAGCGAAGGGTTAAACCTTTACTCAATACGAGTACACACGCCTTTGCAAACGGAGTAGACCAAGATCAGACGGCTCCTATCGTCTGGGTTATAGTGTATGTAATGCAATGACACAGTTGTTAATGCTTGTATATGTTGCAGCTCAGCCGTGTCATAGTAACCCATGTTTACACGGCACATGTTCATCTCACCTTGGAAGTTCCAGCTACATCTGTACGTGCGATCCGGGATACAGCGGGACAAATTGTGATGCAGGTGCGTGAATAATATATTGGACACGTGGGCCTTTGTACACCCAGATAAATCTCAAGTCTACGATAATAGGTACACTACATGTACATTGATTGCATGGAGCTATTATATTTTCTTATGAATGACAAAAAGTGCAGACCTTGACCAAGCGCCGTGTCTCGTTTGGGTCTACACAGTTTGTAACACAATATAAATAAGACAGTTTTCAAGAGAACGGCTCATTTATTTTGCAGTTCAGCCTTGTCATAGCAACCCTTGTGTTCACGGCATATGTTCCTCTCACCTTGGAAGTTCCAGCTACACCTGCACGTGCGACCCTGGATACGGCGGGACAAATTGCGATGCAGGTACGTGAATGATACAGAGTTAGTCAATGTCTGTTGCAGAGTTATCGTTCCTTTCTTACTCATTCATATTTAATACTGTGATCTCTCTAAACTCTTCATGAAACCGCTAAGACTGGTATGAAATTGATTAAGCAGATTGGATATGAACAGGCTATATGAGGTCGGTGACTCAGTGTGTTGAACCCGATCAGACCTAATGTTTATAAGAAAATACAGTAAAACCTCTCTATAACGGCCACTAAATTACATCAAGTGTTTTGTATGAAAGGCAGGCGGCTGTTTAAAGCAAGGTGAAGGTAAAGCAGAACGCTCCTATAGGAGCGTTCTATTTTACTTTCACCTTGCTTCAAGCAGCCACCTGTCCTAAATACCAACACATTAACACAATTTAGTGGCCGTTATAGAGAGGATTTACTGTATCTGAAAAATTATTTACATGTCAATTCTATAGAACAATAGATACGTTACTATAGTTCGATTTTGACCCGTGAGCTGTGACCTTTAGGACGAGTCCATCCATAGAGGTAAAACGCGTCACAAACCATGTATTTGTTCCGGAGTTACCTGTGGTTATACAGACAAGTAATTAGCATATACAGTAAAACCTCTCTATAACGGCCACTAAATTGTGTTAATTAGTTGGAATATCGGACAAGTGGCTGCTTAAAGCAAGGTGAAAGTTTTAACAAAAATACTTGATGTAATTTAGTGGGCGTCATAGAGAGGTTTTACTGTGTATACTAATACTGCACGATTACTACGAGCTTCTTGTGACAACCATTGTCCATTTACCCATAAATTAGAATGGTTGCAACTTCTATAAATAGAAAAGTGCAATCACGGCTCAGCACTCAAAATCGAACTATACATGCTCTGAAGAGCGATAAACAGCGTAGACCTTGACAAGACACATTGGAAGCAGGCGCGTCGTCTCGACTGGGTGTGCATTGTTTGTACTGCAATAATACATTTTTCCAGAGAGCGATTCGTATTTTTGCAGCTCAAGCATGTCATAGTAACCCATGTTTACACGGCACATGTTCATCTCAACCTGGAAGTTCCAGCTACTCCTGCGCGTGCGATCCGGGATATAGCGGGACAAATTGTGATGCAGGTGCGTGAATGATACAAAGTTAAAGTTTGGCAATATTTTTAGCAGAATTACAGTTCCGTACATAGACAATTATATCCCATCATTCTTTGAGCGTCATGAAACGTTAAAACTATTTTAAAACTGCATTCAACATGACGGGTATGAATTTTGCACGTGGGCCAGTGTAGACTCAGACCAGATATCAAATCTACGACAACAGGTACATGTACAATGCATGGAGCTGCTATAATTCATATGAATGACAAAACATCTTGACCAAACGCCGTGTCGAGAGATAAGTCTCGTTTGTACTGTCCTGTTTTATTGACCTGTCAAATGTGAATATTCCTACGTCACTGAAAGGATATATTTAGCATGGGTAAACCTGTGTTTCAAACGTTTTCCACGAGATTCACAATAAATGCACAAGTACTCGAATAAACCAAGTAGGAAATATTTTTTAGCGGAAACAATCGATATCAACCGAAGCTATATATGGCGTGTTCAGCAAGCGTATAATTATTTAAATTTGACAGGTTAATAAAACAGGACCATACTACAATAAGACATTTTCCTATAGAACGGCTTTTTATTTTGCAGTTCAGCCGTGCCATAGTAATCCTTGTGTTCACGGCTCATGCTCGTCACACATTGGAAGTTCCAGTTACACCTGCACGTGCGATCCGGGATACAGCGGGACAAATTGTGACGCAGGTGCGTGAATGATACACAGTTAGTCAGTGTCCTATGCAGAGGTTCCTCATATATTTATTTATATTGCTTGCTGTGACCCGTCTTAACCCTTTACTATATAAATATGCCTTTTTAAGTTTTTGCAAACAGAGTAGACCTAGATCAGATGGCCCCTATAGGGACCGTCTGATCCACAGGCGTTCGGCTCATGAAATATGTCTAAAATAAGTTAAAATGTCCCTAAATTGACGTTTTGTAACATTTGGGGCCGAAAAAATAAAGCATGGGGCGTTTTGAGACAAAGCTGAAATTTCGTATATTATATATAAGAGAAAGGCAAATAGCTCTCTGGCCATCCGATCCACGGGTGCTCCGCTTCAACTGCAATTATTTTCGACCGGAGGGGAGTTTTCCCACAAAACAAAGATTATATAGAAAGAAAAATGTTTTATCTACACGCTGGTACCAAATGCCCCATACCTTGTCTCCGTTTTAGCGAGTACGAAATAGTTGGCGAACAAGTGCTCAATTTCACTAAAATCCCTAAATTAGTATCTACCAGAAAGAAGCGTCAGCTTCGCTCCCGGTATAGGAATTTTAGTGAAATCGAGCACTTGTTCGCCAACTATATCGTTTCCGAGTAAATAAAAAACACGGTTTTCTGAAGGTATTTGCCCCTCGTACTCGCTAAAATGGAGACAAAGTATGGGGTATTTGGTACCAGCGTGTAGATATTTATTTGCCTTTCTCTTATATATAATATACTAAATTTCAGCTTTGTCTCAAAACGCCCCAAGCTTTATTTTTTCGGCCCCAACTGTTACAAAACGTCAATTTAGGGATATTTTAACTTATTTTAGACATATTTCATGAGCCGAACGCCTTTAGTCTGATCAGGGTCTGCTCTATTTGCTTATGATTTAATAAAGAAATGATTCTATAGTTTCTGCCTATATTCCCGTATCCCTGTGCTATTGTAACAAATTAACCTTAACCCTCCGCTTGCTATTCACTTCAATATACCTACCTGTAAATAGTGAAGACCCAGATGAGACAGCTCCTGCAGGAGCTGTCTCATCAGGTTCTGCACTATTTATAAGTTGATTGTGCAACCAGTGCACTCCACAGCAGTGATTGCACAGCGAAATACTTGTACACAGTGAAGATATATGTCATTATACAACATGGCATGGGTAAAGAAGGAGAAGTGTATTTTAGAATTCAGCAAGAAAAGGGTTAATATTGATGACGTTATCATTTCCTACATGAATATTCTTGGAGGAAAGGCTTAACCCATTACCTCATAGGCTATTTTTAGATACAACCTCTTTGAATAAATCTACCGAAAAGGAGCATTAACTAGAGAAATGGAGAATTTTAGTATTTTTTAGTTTGAAATATTTTGATAAATAGAGCATTTGCTCCTATAGAAGCAATGGTTTCAAAAAGGTGACTTTTACAGAGTTGTCAAAAATCGTCAATATGAAGGAATGGGTTAAAGCTTCCTGAAAAAATTAAGAATTTCATGAATTACGAGCACTATATTTAGCTTTATGGATAGAAATATGACGCAGGGGTCAGTGTAAACCCAGATCAGACATGGTGCTTATGATAAGATAGCTATTCAACAATGTTCATTGTATGGAAGTATACAGAGCAACGTGTTACATAAACTAATGGGTGACAAACAATACATACTCTGGCCAGACGCCAAGTTTCCGACTGGGTCTGCATTGCTTGTACTGCAATAAGGCAACTTGCAGAGAGCCATTAGTATTTTTGCAGCTCAAGCCTGTCATAGTAGCCCGTGTTTACACGGCACATGTTCATCTCACCTTGGGAGTTCCAGCTACACCTGCACGTGCGATCCGGGGTACAGCGGGACAAATTGTGATGCAGGTACGTGAATGATATACCTTTAGTTAGTCAATGTCTGTTGCAGAGTTACCGTTCCTTACATACTAATCTATATTTTATTTCGTATAAAGTTTTATGAAAAAGCGAAAACTGATATGAAGTTTTAAACTGCTTAATGGACACCAATATCTGTGTAGACCCAGACCCTGACCAATTCGTACATGTACATTGTATCAATTATAGAGAATTAATTTCAACATATTTCTGATGAGTGACGAAGATTGCAGACCTTGTCCTAGACGTGGCGTCTCGTCTGTGTCTACAGTCAAGAGGCCGTATCCTAGACGTAGCGTCTCGTCTGGGGTCTACAGTCCAAAGGCCGTGACCTAGACGTGGCGTCTCATCTAGGTCTACAGTCTAGAGGCCGTGCCCTAGATGTGGCTTCTCGTCTGTGTCTACAGTCCAGAGGCCGTGTCCTAGATGTGGCGTCTCTTTTCGTCTGGGTCTATAGTCCAAAAGCCGTGTCCTACACGTTTCGTCTGGGTCTACAGTTTAGAGCCGTGTCCTAGACGTAGCACCTCGTCTGGGTCCACAGTCCAGAGGTAAAAGTAAAGTACCTAGTTATAGTCTACTTTCAGTCCGAATGACCGCTCAGCCGACTTTACATTTACTCCCCTGGTCATTGAGTCATTGGCCTACAATATTGAGCACTGCTAACATATGGCGCAATCATGCAGCCGCAGTACCGGCGAGTGACCCTCACAAGTACCCATTTTAACCCCTGGGTGGAGAGGATGTGTGGGTGGGAGACACGGAAAAGCGTCTCTGAAATTTCCGGGTGGGACCGGGATTTGAACCCCGGACCTCCGGACTGATAGTCAAGCGCGTTACCACTAGACCACCGCCACCTAGACGTGGCGTCTCGTCTGGGTCTACAGTCCAGAGGCCGTGTCCTAGACGTGGCGTCTCGTCGGGGTCTACAGTCTAGAGGCCGTGTCCTAGATGTGGCGTCTCGTCTGTGCTAGTCCTGAGGCCGTGTCCTAGACGTGGCGTCTCGTCTGGGTCTACAGTCTAGAGGCCGTGTCCTAGATGTGGCGTCTCGTCTGTGCTACAGTCCTGAGGCCGTGTCCTAGACGTGGCGTCTCGTCTGGGTCTACAGTCCAGAGGCCGTGTCCTAGATGTGGCGTCTGGTCTGGGTCTACAGTCTAGAGGCCGTGTCCTAGTCGTGGCGTCTCGTCTGGGTCTACAGTCTAGAGGCCGTGTCCTAGATGTGGCGTCTGGTCTTGGTCTACAGTCTAGAGGCCGTGTCCTAGATATGGCGTCTCGTCTGTGTCTACAGTCTAGAGGCCGTGTCCTAGATATGGCGTCTCGTCTGTGTCTACAGTCTAGAGGCCGTGTCCTAGATATGGTGTCTCGTCTGTGTCTACAGTCTAGAGGCCGTGTCCTAGTCGTGGCGTCTCGTCCGGGTCTACAGTCTAGAGGCCGTGTCCTAGTCGTGGCGTCTTGTCTGTATCTACAGTCAAGAGGCCGTGTCCTAGTCGTGGCGCCTCGTCTGGGTCTACAGTCTAGAGGCCGTGTCCTAGATGTGGCGTCTCGTCTGTGCTACAGTCCTGAGGCCGTGTCCTAGACATGGCGTCTCGTCTGGGTCTACAGTCCAGAGGCCGTGTCCTAGATGTGGCGTCTCGTCTGGGTCTACAGTCTAGAGGCCGTGTCCTAGTCGTGGCGTCTCGTCTGGGTCTACAGTCTAGAGGCCGTGTCCTAGATGTGGCGTCTGGTCTGGGTCTACAGTCTAGAGGCCGTGTCCTAGATATGGCGTCTCGTCTGTGTCTACAGTCTAGAGGCCGTGTCCTAGACATGGCGTCTCGTCTGTGTCTACAGTCTAGAGGCCGTGTCCTAGATATGGCGTCTCGTCTGTGTCTACAGTCTAGAGGCCGTATCCTAGTCGTGGCGCCTCGTCTGGGTCTACAGTCTAGAGGCCGTGTCCTAGTCGTGGAGTCTCGTCTTGGTCTACAGTCTAGAGGCCGTGTCCTAGATGTGGCGTCTGGTCTGGGTCTACAGTCTAGAGGCCGTGTCCTAGATGTGGCGTCTCGTCTGGGTCTACAGTCCAGAGGCCGTGTCCTAGATGTGGCGTCTGGTCTGGGTCTACAGTCTAGAGGCCGTGTCCTAGTCGTGGCGTCTCGTCTGGGTCTACAGTCTAGAGGCCGTGTCCTAGATGTGGCGTCTGGTCTGGGTCTACAGTCTAGAGGCCGTGTCCTAGATATGGCGTCTCGTCTGTGTCTACAGTCTAGAGGCTGTGTCCTAGATATGGCGTCTCGTCTGTGTCTACAGTCTAGAGGCCGTGTCCTAGATATTGCGTCTCGTCTTTGTCTACAGTCTAGAGGCCGTGTCCTTGTCGTGGCGCCTCGTCTGGGTCTACAGTCTAGAGGCCGTGTCCTAGTCGTGGAGTCTCGTCTGGGTCTACAGTCTAGAGGCCGTGTCCTAGATGTTGCGTCTGGTCTGGGTCTACAGTCTAGAGGCCGTGTCCTAGATGTGGCGTCTCGTCTGTGCTACAGTCCTGAGGCCGTGTCCTAGATGTGGTGTCTCGTCTGGGTCTACAGTCCAGAGGCCGTGTCCTAGATGTGGCGTCTGGTCTGGGTCTACAGTCTAGAGGCCGTGTCCTAGTCGTGGCGTCTCGTCTGGGTCTACAGTCTAGAGGCCGTGTCCTAGATGTGGCGTCTGGTCTGGGTCTACAGTCTAGAGGCCGTGTCCTAGATGTGGCGTCTCGTCTGTGCTACAGTCCTGAGGCCGTGTCCTAGACGTGGCGTCTCGTCTGTGTCTACAGTCTAGAGGCCGTGTCCTAGATATGGCGTCCAGTCTGTGTCTACAGTCTAGAGGCCGTGTCCTAGATATGGCGTCTCGTCTGTGTCTACAGTCTAGAGGCCGTGTCCTAGTCGTGGCGCCTCGTCTGGGTCTACAGTCTAGAGGCCGTGTCCTAGTCGTGGAGTCTCGTCTGGGTCTACAGTCTAGAGGCCGTGTCCTAGATGTGGCGTCTGGTCTGGGTCTACAGTCTAGAGGCCGTGTCCTAGATATGGCGTCTCGTCTGTGTCTACAGTCTAGAGGCCGTGTCCTAGATATGGCGTCTCGTCTGTGTCTACAGTCTAGAGGCCGTGTCCTGGTCGTGGCGTCTCGTCTGGGTCTACAGTCTAGAGGCCGTGTCCTAGACGTGGCGTCTCGTCTGGGTCTACAGTCTAGAGGTCGTGTCCTAGACGCTAGTGTCGTCTGGTTCTACATTGTTTGTACATGTATTACACTAAGACGTGAATGACGCACAGTTGTCAGTGTTCTATGCATAGTTGCAGTTCCTTACATTGTCATTTATATTCCTTACCGAGTTACCGTGTTCTCTTCTAAAGCTCTAATCAATTTTGGAAACTCGTATAGGCGAAAGTATCGCACATTCCGGAGGACAGCTGTTAAACCAAGCTTTCTCTGTTGGCGGTAATACTTGTGATTTTTAACTAGTTATGTTAATATCTAGTCGACTTTTGGCACCTTTGTAAAAAGAGCAGACCCAGATCAGACAGCTCATACGAGCTGTCTGGTCAAGGACTATTCTGTTTTGCTGATAGAATACTATAGATCTGATTATCTTAAATGCAACATGGGGGATATTTATTATCCTTCGATGTGATTGGACTTAACGACGTGTGTATTAGGAGGCTGACGGTGTATACAGTAAAATCTCGATTATTCGAAGTTTCTGTATAAAATAATTTAGACTTTACTAGGCAGGTGGCTGATTAATGCATGGTGAAAGTCATGCAGAAAGCTCCTCTAGGAGCTTTCTGCATGACTTTCACCATGCATTAAGCTGCCACCTGTCTTAAAGATCGGTAATAAAACTAATAATACGTATTTTAGTGTTCGAATAATCGAACTAAATCGAATTACTAAATTAATAAATGAGTGTTTCGCAATTAGTATTAAACTACTAAGTGTTTTGCAATGAGGGGTGTGTGTTTAATGTAGATATATATTACAGCGGAACCTGTCGTAAGCGGTCATTCAGGAGTCTTAAAAAGCAGGCGATTGTTTAATACATGGTTCAAGAAACGCAGGAAGCTCCTTTAGGAACTTTCTGCATTAATATTGACCTGCATTAAGCTGCCCCTGCCTTACGGACAAATATAAGATGGCCACGTAAGACAGGTTCTACTTTTGAACCGTAGAACTTGAACGAACATTCAATTTGACTGACTTTAACGTTGTTTATCATCCACAAAAGCACGACACAAAGAGGTAATACAATAGCTTTTGGTTTATTCCAGCCTCTAGCCCTTGTTTATCCAATCCATGCACGAATGGACAATGCTCGAATCTTGGATCCAGCTACCACTGTTTATGTAACATCGGATTCACTGGCACACGCTGTGATATAAGTATGGTTAACCCCTTCCTTGCCACAGTGACGGGTTTATGATATCACATGCAATCAGTTTGGATCTAGATGAGACACCGAGTAAGTCGTCGTCTCATCAGGATCCAAACTGTTTGACACTCTGTTTACTGTTTTATAAAGAAAATGGAAGAAGTGTAAGCACTTACACTAAAAATAAACGAAAATGTGTCCAGCAGACGACAATGCTGGCACGGAAAGGGTTAATGAAACACGGACACCGTCTGTTTGTTATATTATTTAGGTCATTTCTTGGTTTATCTTTTTACCTGCCACGGACACCAATAGTCTAAAAGGTGTAACGAACAACAGGTGCGTTGTATGATCGCAAACTGTTTGCCTGTGTATTGTACAGTAAAACCTCGCTAAGTCCGCTCAACACTGACAATAATAGGTCAGGACTGTTGCATGCCCGCTCTACAATGACACTATTAGGTCAGGACTGTTGCATGCCCGCTCTACACTGACAGTATATTAGCTCAGGACTGTTCAATGCCCGCCTCTACACTGACAGTATATTAGCTCAGGACTGTTAAATGCCCCTCTACACTGACAGTATATTAGCTCAAGACTGTTCAATGCACCTCTACACTGACAGTATATTAGCTCATGATGGTCCATGCCCGATCTACACTGACAGTATATTAGCTCAGGACTGTTCCATGCCCGATCTACACTGACAGTATATTAGCTCAGGACTGTTCAATGCCCCTCTACACTGACAGTATATTAGCTCATGATGTTCCATGCCCGATCTACACTGACAGTATATTAGCTCAAGACTGTTCCATGCCCGATCTACACTGACAGTATATTAGCTCAAGACTGTTCCATGCCCGATCTACACTGACAGTATATTAGCTCAGGACTGTTCCATGCCCCTCTACACTGACAGTATATTAGCTCAGGACTGTTCAATGCCCCTCTACACTGACAGTATATTAGCTCAGGACTGTTCAATGCCCCTCTACACTGACAATATTAGGTCAGGACTGTTCCATGTCCGCTCTACACTGACAGTATATTCGCTCAGGACTGTTCCATGTCCGCTCTACACTGACAGTATATTAGCTCAGGACTGTTCAATGCCCCTCTACACTGACAGTATATTAGCTCAGGACTGTTCAATGCCCCTCTACACTGACAGTATATTCGCTCAGGACTGTTCCATGTCCGCTCTACACTGACAGTATATTAGCTCAGGACTGTTCAATGCCCCTCTACACTGACAGTATATTAGCTCAGCACTGTTGCATGTCCGCTCTACACTGACAGTATATTAGCTCAGGACTGTTCAATGCCCCTCTACACTGACAGTATATTAGCTCATGACTGTTCAATGCCCCTCTACACTGACAGTATATTAGCTCAGGACTGTTCAATGCCCTTCTACACTGACAGTATATTAGCTCAGGACTGTTCAATGCCCCTCTACACTGACAGTATATTCGCTCAGGACTGTTCCATGTCCGCTCTACACTGACAGTATATTAGCTCAGGACTGTTCAATGCCCCTCTACACTGACAGTATATTAGCTCAGCACTGTTGCATGTCCGCTCTACACTGACAGTATAATAGCTCAGGACTGTTCAATGCCCCTCTACACTGACAGTATATTAGCTCAGGACTGTTCAATGCCCCTCTACACTGACAGTATATTAGCCCAGGACTGTTCAATGCCCCTCTACACTGACAGTATATTAGCTCAGGACTGTTCCATGTCCGCTCTACACTGACAGTATATTAGCTCAGGACTGTGGCATGTCCGCTCTACACTGACAGTACATTAGCTCAGGACTGTTCCATGCCCCTCTATACTGACAGTATATTAGCTCAGGACTGTTCAATGCCCCTCTACACTGACAGTTTATTAGCTCAGGACTCTTGCATGTCCGCTCTATACCGACAGTATGTTAGCAGCACCAATAAACCAAACTCAAATCGGAATTAAAAGTTTGCATAATTACATCAAATGTCCAGATTACGGCCCAGTCCCACTAGGCCTTACGACCCATTAAGACCTGTTTACGATTGCTGGCGACCTCTGGTCGCCGATATTCGTACGAAGTTCGTACGACAAGTCACTGTTAATCGCGGACGGTCTTCAGTAATCGTTGGTAATTGTTTCCAATCGTGCGACCAATTTCAGTCGTATTCCAGTCGTAGAGAGGTTGTTGATCATGTACCTTTAGGACCCATGTCAACTAGGTCTACGACCACTTATGATCTGATTACGATTTCTAGCGACCTCTTGTCGCCGATATTCGTACGAAGGTCGCACGACAATTCACTGATATTCGCGGGTGGTCTTCAGTAATCGTTGTTTGTTTCTAGTCGCGCGATCAATTTCAGTCGCAGAGAAGTTGTTGATCATGCACAGCAACCTCCTTACGATCGAACTGGTCGCCGGTGGTCTTTAAGAAGTAACCTTAGAGGGTTTAGGTAATCGTGCAATCGTCGCAAAACTACTCCTTTATTTCTCAACCAATCCTTATATTGTGACCAATGTTTAGAATCGTCTATTCAACACGAAATTAAAGATAGGTCAGGCACAACACAAGGTTTGATGGAGAAATGACGATTTTAGTATTTGAGTCTTGACATTTATTTATTACTCTGATTACCTGTAATGTGTGTTGATTCTAATGTTTCAGAACTAAGGGACTGTAAGGATGTGTTCGACAATCGAATACCGAGTCCCACGGGAGACGAGATCTTCACTGTAAAGATAGGGCAAAAGAACGAAAATGTCCGATGTGACATGATAACTGACGGTGGCGGTTGGACGGTATAGTAGATTATCTGTTTAACTGCTGAAGAAATCTTCGCCCACTCAAAGCTTGGTTTTCTCAAAATAAGCTTGTCGCTTGCACAGGCTCTTTTTGTACAAACATACCAACAAATATAAGACATACATACCATGAATATAAAGATGCGATACCACAATCATGATGGAAGTTGAGTCTGAGTTCGTTCTCAAGCTTTTGGCTCAAATCTGACCAGTCAAAAGCTTGAGAACTCAAATCTGACCAATCAAAAGATTGAGAATGAACTCAGACTCAACTAAAAAGCTTTATAAGCATGGTCCCAGCACAATGACGAACACAGTATAGCACGATAATGGATACATGGTTCAGTATAATGATGCAGATACATGTACGTTAGGAAGGTAACGATCGAACTATGGTAGACAGTATTATGACGATTGAATTTCGTTCGTTTTTTCGAAATTCATGTCTGGTTTATTCTCTAGTTGGTAACGTGTGCAATATTTGATCTTGTAGTGATTATTTAATACATTGTGTCTGACAAGTTAGATCTCTTTCAGATAATGATGAATAGAGAAACGCCCACAATGAACTTTACCAAGGATTCCACGGACTACGCTCTAGGTTTTGGCAGTGTAAGGGGCGACTTCTGGATAGGTGAGACACCAATCTGAAATCCTTGTCTTTTTGCGGTTAAGTCGATTATACCGCAGAGGATATGTTAAAAATTGGAATTATTTGTTTGCTGCAATAAGACAACGAAGAAGTAGTTCCAATATTAACATAGGGTGTAACTCGGGTATCTTGCTCTAAGATAACATTCACAAGGGTATGCAATGACGACGCTGTGGTGTTTTGGTTAACACTTTTAACGCGGACACTGTGGTGTTTTGGTTAACACTTTAAACGCGGGACTTATGGTGTTTTAGTTAACACTTTAAACGCGGACACTGTGGTGTTTTAGTTAACACTTTTAACGCGGGACACTGTGGTGTTTTAGTTAACACTTTAAACGCGGGCACTGTGGTGTTTTAGTTAACACTTTTAACGCGGACACTGTGGTGTTTTAGTTAACACTTTAAACGCGGGCACTGTGGTGTTTTGGTTAACACTTTTAACGCGGGACACTGTGGTGTTTTAGTTAACACTTTTAACGCGGACACTGTGGTGTTTTAGTTAACACTTTTAACGCGGGACACTGTGGTGTTTTAGTTAACACTTTTAACGTGGACACTGGTGTTTTGGTTAACACTTTTAACGCGGGACACTGTGGTGTTTTGGTTAACACCTGTAACGCGGGACACTGTGGTGTTTTAGTTAACACTTTTAACGCGGGACACTGTGGTGTTTTGGTTAACACATTTAACGCGGACACTGTGGTGCTTTGGTTAGCACTTTAAACGCGGGCACTGTGGTGTTTTGGTTAACACTTTAAACGCGGACACTGTGGTGTTTTGGTTAACACTTTTAACACGGACACTGTGGTGTTTTGGTTAACACTTTTAACGTGGACACTGGTGTTTTGGTTAACACTTTTAACGCGGGACACGCGTACACCGTCCAGTGCATATAGTGTGGCGATCTTGATCAGGGTGTGTACAGTTTGTTATTCCATATCATTTCATATTGAGGGAACACTTTAGTTAACCTTTAGCCTGCTACGGGCGAATGAGTGAATCCAGATGATGATCCAAACTGTTTGACACCCTGATTGCATTTTGGTAGACAAATTGATTATAGCTTGAATTTTGAAAATGTATTAGGTGAAAAAAATGTAGTAAGGTTAGAGGTTAACCAGTGGTTATAATTCAGGGTGAACAAGGTGTAATAAAGCTTGCCGCCTGTGCGAACATGTGTCAGAAACAAAGTACTAGTAACATCCTACTGAAAACTGTTCGCAAAACATATGCATGTATTAGTCTACTTGTATAAGACTGAACGAGTAAAATACATACCAATAAAATAAGTTCTGTAATAAACTACCGGCATGTACTTCCTTCGAGAGACATTGCCCATTTTAGCAATCGCTACTATTTGGCGGTTTTCGGCAAGCTTCAGAAACATATCCCGTAAAACGTTTGTTTAACTCCACTATCATACATTTGTACGGTATACAGTCCTGTCATAAGGTGGTACGGTATACAGTTCTGTCATTAGGTGGACCGTGGTACGGTATACAGATGTTTGTCTAATAGCGCTTTCATAGGGAAGGTATAAGGTTCTAAATCCCATGATATAGTGCTGTTGGTTTTATGCCGTTCTCATCATGTTGTCCGAATACTGATGTTTGTTAGACATGTAGCCTGCTGAGCAAATTAGTTTTACAAACTGTTTCGCCCATTACATTTTCAACATTCGAAATATGATCAGTCTGTCTACAAAAATGCAATTAGTTGGGTAAACAGTTTGGATCTTGATGAGACGCCGAGTTGCTCGGTGTCTCAGTTTGCCAGCAGCCAACTAAATTAAATCTGCTTTCTAACATTGTATGGTACATGTATATGGGTCTTGTTTCTTCAAGGACTTGAGGATATGCATGATCTTACGTCAGACGGGAGGAAATATCAACTTAGAGTCGAACTCTTACGGGCAAACGGTCAAAAGTACTATGAAGTTTATGACGACTTCAGCATAGGGCCCCGCCCAGAATTTATTCTTCATGTTGGCAAAGCCAGTGGGACGGCAGGTAAGACTAATATTTTACATTATAGCCAAAACACAGAAACAATGCAACAGTAGGATGCATGTAATGGTCAAACCGGGACACCTAGGTCTCATTTAAGAGTAACGCAAAACAGCCACACTATACATAGTATCATATATTTCTTACAAGCGGAATATGTTTAACCCACGCCCTCATACACTATTTTTAGACTCGACCTCTTTGAACCAATCTAACGAAAAAAGACATCTACTACAAAAAGATACTTTCTGAAGTGTGTAGATTTTAAACCATTGCTCCTATGGGGATAATGATCTATTTATCACAATGGTTTAAAAATGACTTTGTCAGAGGCGTCAGTATGAGGAAATTGGTTAAATTAACTAGAATCAAAATGGATACAAAATGAAGCCCACTGTTTCGGCAAGTCTCAGTTTTGTAAATAATTGTATGGTTACTAACAACGCATGCACTACCTCCATTAATACCTAGATTGGTAATTATTTCGCTGCCTATGCCGTATCGGTGATAGCCTATGAAAACAGTTTGGATCCAGATGAGATGACGAGCAACTCGGCATCACATCAGGAGCCAAACTTTTTATTACTGTGGTAATGATATTAGAAGGCAAGAAGAAAAATAAACTAATAGAATTTGCATTAGAGGACCCATGTTGCAGAGGACAACATTTGGCAGCGAAATAGTTCATTTGGGCTACAAGAGCAGTCCAACCGTATACAGGTTTGAGTTTTGACCATGATTTACTGCTTTCCTGTTTCTATAAAAGTCAATCTTTTTATAAACCAGGTTTACTGGGAGACTGGCTTTTATTTATATATATTTATTTTATTGATTTCGATTAATACATTTTTCCTGGCGGGGCATATATTTTTGTCGGGGTTATTTCTGTCTTTTCTGTCATGACCCAATTTCAGTGAATACTAGAGAATTAGGTGTAACGGATTAAAATCACATTCTCAATCAAAGCCGTCTAAGGGTTATAGCGATGGATTCGGAAATGTGAGTTTGGTGGAAGCCCAACTATTTTTTTCTCTCATATTTTCTTAGCATTCTTAGTTTACGTGCTTTTGCATTAAAACCATTTTCTACATACAAATGTAAGTTTGCATTTTGGCTTTGGTAAAGTTATTTACCTTAGACCTTTTATTACCCGTGGTTTTGCTGACCGTTTTGCATATTTCACCATTCTGCATGTAATCTAAATGTATATCTTATACTAAACTGTTCTTAATTTGAGGACAATATAAGTGAAAAAGTTAATGGGCATTGAGACGACCCATTCGAATAATTTCATGTAGACTGTAAGTATGGGAGTTTGTATGCCTATTTAGCAGTAGTTATGTGAAGTGTTTGGTGGAATTTGTGGTGGATTTCGTATGGTGCTAGAAGCTTTATCATAAATTAATTTTACTTGTAAACATCAATTAATGTGATAATGGTTTCAATGTCAGTGTGTTTCAGCAAATGAATAACATTGATCTGTGACTTAATGTGTATTATTGGTGTCATACACGGATATTATGAATCATGGCTCATAAAAACATTACCCCGTTTCTGCTGTTAATTTATACATAACAGTCATGTTTTCTCAATGTAACTGTTAATTAACAGTACTGAACAATATTGCTCCCTCATTGTCTTCTATCCTGCTTAAAGACATGTTACGCAGCCATTTTACGCTTGCGTAAAACCTCGCGTGTTTAACTAATTTCAGGTGATTCCTTGAGGCATCATGATGGCTACGGGTTTACCACGGTCGACGTGGATAGGGATAGCAACAAGCTCTCAAACTGTGCCGATTACCTCCAAGGGGCATGGTGGTTCTATGACTGCTATGACTCCTGCCTTACGTGCCCTTATGTTACCCCCGGGTCCACACAGTGTCGATCAATGTCATGGAACGGTATAAATTATTGTGAAGCTTTGCGGGCATCCCGTATGCTTGTCAAACCGATGTAATACATCCAAGGACACTGGTACTGTATGACGAGAATATGGGACATTTGGGAAATTTGCAAGTGCCCGAATGACCTTGTCCCCGTGATGCAGACCTTTTCACATTCCAGGAAGTTTTAAGCTTTTAGCTTTACGTAAATAATGGCACGGGTAAAACACATTTATGGTAAAAAGCTGATCAATATGTTACTGTGAAACAAATAGTAACAACTGATTTTCAAAGTTGCAAATTATGAAATACTGAATTTTTTTCTGCGAAGTACTGACCAATTATGACCTGAAATGACGCAATATTTGTTTTGAAGTTCAGATAAAATACAGCGTTCATATTTGATATACAGGGATGGACTATTTAAAAAAATGTTTTTCGCTATTGTAATTGCTAGTTATTGCAAATATATGTAAACATAATAAAAATACAAATATTGTTATTATCTTTATTTTTTTCAGTATCCAAAGGCTTGAATAGTACTCTGCATTGCCACGTCTACCGTATTATACTATATGAACAAATTGTAATGAGGTCCAAATATTATCCAATTGGCGTTGTGTGAACCGCAATTTAGATAAAAAAAAATAACGCGTTACCCAGATAATACTATGTAACTACTCTTAATCTAATTTCCAAATGGTGAAAGTTTTGGAAATGAATCCTGGCGCATTTATGTATGAAATTTCCAAAGGTGATAACTACACCAAAACCGTATGCACATGTCACGCCGAATCCAAGCACAATTAACTTGGTCCTGGTAAAAATGTCGACAACTCCACTAACACAGTATGTACATGTCATGCCAAAACTACGCACAACTAAACGTGGTCCTGGTAAAAATGTCGACAACTCCACCGATATGTCACGCCAAAACCACGCACAACTAAACTTGGTCCTGGTAAAAAGTCGACAACTCCACCAACACAGTATGTACATGTCACGCCAAAACCAGGCAAAACTAAACTTAGTCCTGGTAGAAATGTCGACAACTCCACCAACACAGTATGTACATGTTATGCCAAAACCACAGGGGTCTGGACCGCTTCATGGGGGTCTATGTACTATATAATAACAAGGGTTCCGACTAGCAGAACGGATATCCGTGTATCACGAGTACAAATATGACTGTAATTCGTAATCTTTCGGCTATTGAAAGCCAATATATTTTTCTATCAAATGGATATATTCTTATAACGGTAACTTACGAACAAGTATCAATCCAACAATGATTTTCTCAAAATTTCACGTGTTTTTGGGGTCATTGACGTTCGTTCACCCCGGTTTCACTATATCAGCAATAGCCCGACAACTTGCAGTTAAGAAAATGGTGTGGTGCAATAAAACGAATCAATTTTATCACCCACCTCCAATTTTAGTCCCCAGCATCAAAAGAATGATGTAAAAATAGCGATTTTGTCAGTTTGCTTCAAATCGTCGAGGAGGAGCCATTATACGTGACGTCACAGATTTCCCAACTTTTCCTTCGCTCATCCAATGAAATGGCTCAATTCAAATTTGTTGCAAAATGGCACCATCCGAAATAGAAACATAACGACAGACGAAAGGCCACTGTTGCTAGTTGATTACTTATTTAGAGGACAAAACAAATGGAGATTGGTGATATAATTGGGTTGTTTTATTGAACCACGCAATCTTTTGAACAGAAAATCGCCAGGTTATGGCTGTGATATAGTGAAACCAGAGTGAACGAACGTTTGTCAATGACCCAGAGAACACGTGAAATTTAGAGAAAATCATTGTTGGATTGATAATTGTGCCCAAGTTACCGCCATAAGATTGTATTTATTTGATAGTAAAATATATTGGCTTTCACTAGCCGAAAGAATTACAAAATTATCATTTAAATTGCAAGAGTTACATTCATATTTGTACTTGTGGTACACGAATGGCCGTTTTGCTAGTTTGAACCCTTGTTATTATACAGTACATGTAGACCCCCATGAAGCGGTTCAGACCCCTGTGTCCAAAACCAGGCAAAACTAAACTTGTTCCTGGTAAAATGTCGACAACTCCACCGAAGCAATATGTACATGTAACGCCAAAACCAGGCATAACTAAACTTGGGACTGCTAAACATTGCAGTAACAACACCTAAACCAGTCCTTATGTATGAATGTGGCACTGTGGACTGATAGACTTAACTTAGCGGCGTTATGGGCTGGTAGACCTAAAATAGTGGCATTGTGGACTTACATACTTAACATAGCGGCACTATGGACTGGCAGACCAAAGTTACACTTTGGACTGGTAAAGCTAACATATCACCTTAGACTGGGAAACAAAACATATCAGCACTATTGGCTGGTAGACCTATCATGGCAGTACTATGGATTGTCAGACATAACAGAATGACTTAACCAAGCGCTCTACGCTTTTAACTTTTTCATCATCATGTGTTTGTTTTGTTTTTCGCGAGCGTCAGGTTTCAATATGGCATTCCCAATTTCTTTTCTCAAATATATTACTAAGGTGACTACGTGTTTGCATACGAAAGATCAGTACATAAGTAACCCAAAAGGTTGACCGGTTGTTACAGTAACTAGGGTCAAAGAGAGACGACGAACCGTAGTTAGATAATGTTTATTAATGGTCATGGACTTCATAATACATTTAAAAGGAAAACAAGTAAATCAATACTCAAAAATATTTTGATTCAGTATGCATCTGGTCCCGAGGTTTTAGAACATTTTGCTTGAATCCGATTTCATTCTCAAGAAAGTTCAAAATCTAGCCAATCAGATACTTGAGAATGATCTCATACTCGAAACCTTTAACCCATTCCCTCATATTGACACCTTTTGACGACTCTGTAAAAGTCACTTTGTGAAACCATTGTGATAAATAGAGCATTTGCTCCTAAAGGAGCAAATGCTCTATTTATCAAAATGGTTTGAAACTACAAAATTCTAAAGTTTTCCTTTTTTCTAGTTCATGCTCCTTTTGGGTAGATTTATTCAAAGAGATTGTATCTAAAAATAACCTAAGAGGGAAAGGGTTCACCGTATAAATACTCATGTCAGAAATAACATCATGATTTTCATAAAATTATATTTTGGCATCATGAACAAGATGACTTTCACCGTTGTAGAATCAGATTTTTATTAATCAAATAGCAAACAGAGGAGACCCTGGTCAGACGACCCTAACATGAGCCATCTGATCTGGGTCTTCTCTGCAAAATCATCAAAAGTTTCTCTTTCAGTTAAATCTGTTCATAACTGAACTACAGACAAAAATGAAGTAGAAATCCTTACGTAACCGGGAAACTAAAGCCAGTGTACATGTCCAAACTATTCAATGATATTAAACCGCTCTTAACTATTTCCTTCAAGTAAATGCCTTCACACGCATTTGCAAACAGAGTAGACCCGGATCAGATGGCTCCTATAGGAGCCGTCTGATCAGGGTCTGCTGTTTGCTAACATTATTTAAAATATGTTTCTGTACTTTCTAAAATAGCTACAATGTACCACCTTCCATATTTCATTATAACTATTATTTCCTGGAATACCCAGTAGTAGGTATTGAAAATTAGACTAAATATAGAACAGGGTAAGGGTTAAGCAACCATTAAAACAAGCTCGTCCTGATGTTTGCTGTAACTCTTTCACTACAATCCGATCTGTTCAAACTTTTGAGAAATTATTCTCAGTGAGTTAAACAATGAAACCAAGTCTAATCTGGATCAAAGTTGTTTGCAAGTGGCATTTAGGTCGCTCAAAATGGTCGGAGCAAACATTCCTTTCTTTCTTTTCATCCATCTATGAAAGTTTGAAAAAAATCCTCTCATGCATGTATCTGGGATTGGACACACAAGTATTTGTGGGACGAACTTACGGATAGATGGACAAGAGCAAGGCAATAGGTAAAAACATGATTGACGACGGACGAACAGACATAAAGCATTCTAAATGTTCATTTTGAACACAGTGTTTAGGTAACTAACAGACTTCCTTACAAGCAACAAAAGTTATGGAATTGGATAAGTAGATCATAATTACAATGTTACCATTCAACAAATACACATGCTTCTTCAACAAAGGATAAAATACATTTGCACAAGTTCAACAAGGAATTATACACGTTTGCAAACAGTTGAATAGTTTCATCAAAGTACATGTAATTAAATTTTTTAACCCTTCGCTTGCTATTCGCGTCAATATACCTACCTGTAAATAGTGAAGACCCAGATGAGACAGCTCCTGCAGGAGCTGTCTCATCAGCGTCTGCACTATTTACAAGTTGATTGTGCACTCCACAGCAGTGATTGCACAGCGAAATACTTGTACACAGTGAAAATATATGTAATTATACAACTGGGCATGGGTAAAGAAGGAGAAATGTATTTTAAAATTCAGCAAGCCAAGGGTTAATTACATGTACTTTGATGAAACTATTCAACTGTTTGCAAATAAAATTGTACACTTTGGAGCATTTTTACAGAGGATTAACCCTTCAAATGAGGAAATACGATTTGACTCATTTGAAAACAGTGTAGATCCAGATCACAGAGATCCTAGAGGAGCCCTCTGATCAGCACTGTTTGTTATTCAAAACCTACTCTGCCGTTTTATATAGGGGTGAAACGATTCAAAAAATTTCGATTCGATTCGATTTCGATTTTTTACAACACGATTCGATTATTTTCGATTCGATTCGATTTAAGATTGTAATAAAAAGAATGCACCATGTAGAATAAATCCTGTGTATTAACAACTCTGAAAACAGAATGCTTGGACATATACAGGTGGAAAAATCATAATAGCCTAGTCACAGATAGATCTGACTTTAACAGCCAAACCTTTCTGGAGTTTGTTTTTGGAAGTTCCTTTTTATAACTGGTCACTAAAACCAAGTAAAATGGTAACACTAACATAATCAGTCTTGGCTAATTGTCTAATCGACTAAACAGCCTAACTCTGTAGAACATGTAGGTTTTTCTGAAAAAAGAATTTGAGCACTTGGTGGAGATGTTATGTCTCTCTTCAACTGATACAGATGGCTATAAGTTGAAGAGAGATATGACATCTCCCTGTCTCTGAGCAAAAAGCACTAGACATTGCTACCAGTATATTTTTAGCTAGTTATCAATACACAGCTTCATAAATTTTAAGCATACACAAATTTGCAACCAAGTTTACTGGAAGAAGATGAAACGTAAATTGCAATACCGTGTTTCCGTTTCATACGATTTGACAGATTTGTCGTATTTCCTGTGTTGCAGAGAATATTTGTAAAATAATCTTACATGTTGGTTTATTTGTGTCGTTGCTCTGAAATCTCCACATTTTTGAGCGATAGTTTTTCGGGCTAGCACGTAGATTGATAGATACGATAACGTAGCTCTATTCCTAAATAGATGTAAACTGGGCGCTAGTCATTATCAGTCTTACAGCTACGATATCGCATCTAGTAAATTGACAGCTTCAGCATCCGACATTTTGAGAGAACACAAAGACGCTTAAATAAAGCGCCCAGACGATCAGTTCAACAATTGCAACGTGTTATTTGATTGGCTAAAACAGTTGGCCTTCATCCAATCGATTTGGGTCTATCAGAATTCGATGAGTATGTTTGTTTTGACAGCTCTAATGCGGGAAAACAAGTATTTCGACTTTTCACGGCGAATTTTCATAGGTTAGTTTCATTTCGCTACCAATCATTAAGAAACTAGCCTTTTATAATAAAAATCGAATCGAAAATGAGATCTGCTGAACCGAATTGAACCGAACCGAATCGAGGGCAAAAGATCGCGTATCAATTCGCATCGCGATTAATCGTTTCACCCTTAGTTTTATATCAATCAAACCATTTATATATTGATGGCCGTTTTATATCAATCAAACCATTTATATATTGATGGCCGTTTTATATCAATCAAACCATTTATATATTGACGGCCGTTTTATATCAATCAAACAATTTATATATTAATGGCCGTTTTATATCAATCAAACCATTTATATATTGATGGCCGTTTTATATCAATATCAATCAAACCATTTATATATTGATGGCCGTTTTATATCAATCAAACCATTTATATATTGATGGCCGTTTTATATCAATCAAAACAGTACTGAATCACTTATGGTATGTCAACTAAATTTGTCATGACAATGTCTCAGAGAGATGTAACTTGTGTAAACAAATTAATTGTAAACTTGATTAAGTAAACAAATTCTGAAAGTAGGAGATATTTAGAAAGCAAATGTAACAATGTTAATAGAGAAAATTGCAGACATGGTTTTTTTGAGTCTGTCCATGAGCACAGTTTGGTGTGCAGTTATTTGGTGTCCAATTACTACCAATTATTTGGTGTCCAATTACTACCAATTATTTGGTGTCCAATTACTACCAAGTTCACGTCTCCAGTAATGCCTAATGTTATGTATAGTTGCTACAATAGGTTTTATTTTTTAAAAGTAGTAAAGCAAGAAAAATATACAGCAATAGATTGTACAAAACATATCCAACGTCGATTGCACTTACAGCGATTGTACAACAAAAAGTGCTGATTTAGTATATTATTCATGTTATACATGTGTGTTAATAAAACAAAATTTCAATATTTCAAAATACATTTTATCCTGCAAACTTCAGGCAAAATCAAATTGCATAGACTTTTAAACAACTTGTGGTAAAGAAAAGTAAATCTTGAACACTTCGAAAAATTGGATAAAAACACTATTAAATGTAACAAAACTTCCTTGGCAACAAAGTCTACATCATATCTTCTACCTCCAACAGCTTGAAAAACATCAACAAATATTCTACATAGAAATAATTTATGCATATTCTGCATAGTTCAAATATATTTTGTAAACATTAACACATTTTCTAGAGGAATAATACTCAATTTCTGTACACATTTACACAAATAAAACTATAGGTTTGTAAAACTTTACACATAACCTAAATCTTTCTTAAATCGTTTAACCCTTTACTTGATACAGACGCCTTTTACAAACAGGGTAGACCCAGATAAGACAGCTCAACATCAGGGTCAAGTTCAACTCTGTTTGCTGAAGGAATCCTATAGATCTGATGCTGCAATTTCTGTTGGGATAAAAACATATTTAACCCTTCTCTTGCTAAGTTTTAAGATACATTTCTCCTTCTTTACCCATGTCCTGTTGTATAATTAGTTAATTACATATATATTCACTGTGTACAAGTATTTCGCTGTGCAATCACTGCTGTGGAATGCACTGGTTGCACAATCAACATGTAAATAGTGCAGACCCTGATAAGACGGCTCCTGCAGGAGCTGTCTCATCTGGGTCTTCACTATTTACAGGTAGGTATATTGACGTGAATAGCAAGCGAGGGGTTAACTAATTAATAATTCATTGTCTCACACCAAACCTCATACAACAAAGGTGTGTTAATAATACTTATACCCAGCACTTGATAGTTCCATGGGATAATTGGTATCTTGAACCTTCTAAGTCGAGATAACAAGTCATATTAACAACACAGCATCAAATTGTACAATGTACATTAACCCATTCCCCTTATAGCTATTTTTAAATACAACCACTTTGAATAAATCTACCGAAAAGGAGCATAAACTAGAGAAAAGACAATATTTAGAATTCTGTAGTTTGAAACCATTGTGATAAATAGAGCATTTGCTCCTATAGGAGCAAATGCTCTATTTATCACAATGGTTTCACAAAGTGACTTTTACAGAGTCGTCAATATGAGGGAATGGGTTAACCCATTCCCTCAAATTGGTGCTTTTTAAACCTCTGTAAAAGTCACTGTTTGAAAGAAAAAAAAACCCTAATAAAAACATTTTTTATCACTATCTTTAAAAAGTACAAACTTTTCAAGTCTCCTTTTCTCTAGTAAATGCTCCTTTCCAGTGGATTTCTTTACGGTTGGTTCTAAAAATAGCCTATGAGGGAATGGGTTAAGACCGCTAGAATTTCCACCAACAAAGAGGTCTTATTCTGGTTCTTGAAAAGCAGGTGGTAGCTTAATGCATTACAAATGCAATACAGAAAGCTCTAAGAGTAGCTTTCTATATTACGTTCATCCTGTAAAAAAGTGACAGTCTCCAATAGCAACGTGTTTAAATTGAAACTCTTAAAAATTACCTAGATCATTAGTTTATATGCTGAATATAACTATGTCGCAAATATGTTGTTACATGAAATTACAAGCTACTTTGTACTTTTTGATGAGAGTCTGAACAAGACTGTAAAATTTTAAGTAAGTTCACCGACCTTGTTGAACTTTAAAGTTTGGGGGATATGGCCTTGTTATTATGGCTTTTTATTTTGCCAAGTTTCTGTATTATGTGTATTTTATTTACCTTCATACTAGCTCACATAGTGACAAATCATGAGTGGTATACAACAGTATATACCAAACAACCACAAACGCTTGCTGAGTTATCCAAATCGTGTTGGTACTCATTAAAATATCATTGTAGGGGCAATTCTAATGATTACCAACACGGCTTGGCTGAGAAATAAAGGTTTTAACTACATTTCCTAAATACCGTATTATTGCTAACAATGATACTAGAAGGACCGCATTTCCTTAGAGTACTAACCATTTACTAAAAGTTTCATAGACAAGCTTTAAATTGTTTCTGAGAGAGAACTCAAAATGGACATAAACGGTAAAGTTTGTGGAAAACAAGGGACCAATAACTCTAATGTAACATTTTCATAGATTATAGAAAAAAAACTCTATTCGTTTCCGAGATACGACTATGGATGAACAAAATTATTAAGTTTTGGAGAAAACAAAATCACCTAAACTCTGGTATTCAATGGTTACCACTAATGATACTTGCATGATCGTAGTTTCTAATGATATATAACATTAACACGAAGTTTCATAGAAAAACAAACCCAAAACGTTTCTGAGATACAGACAAAAACAGAAAAAAGGGCCATAACTCTGGTGTTCCTTGATCAATTATGAATATGAATGATGCTACTTGCAGAGCATCATATGCTTATGCTGTTTCTTATTTACACAAATCTAAACAGTTTCTGAAATATGGCTGCAGACAGACAAAAAGGATGTTTTTGGAAAACAAAGGGCAATAATTATGGTGTTTGGAAAACAAAAGGCAATAATTATGGTGTTGCAAAGTCAATGTAAAGGGCCGAATATCATGATTCAACTTTTAAACAAAGTTTAATAGAAAAGCCATTTCTGAAATATGATTTCACAGACAAAAATATTTATTTTTTGGTGAACAAAGGACCAAAGGCCCCATAAAACTCTGGCGTTCCTACTTCCTAGCTCAATGTGACTAATTCTTGCAGGGCCTCTTGTCCTTATGCTGCTAAATCTTTGCACAAACTGTCATAGCAAAACTCCAAACAGTTTCTGAGATATGGCTAAATACAGACAAAATTAGAAAACAAAGACCATAGTTCTGGTATTCAACCGTCAACATGAATGGTACTTGTAGGGCAAAATGTTCAAAGATATACTCGCAACCATCTCTGAAATATGAATGGGACGGATTGACTATGGAATACTGGTCGGGACATGCCAAATGCTAATTTGCTAAATGCTTTTTTGCTAGTTGCTAAATGCCAATTTGCAAAATGCTAATTGCTTTTGGCCGGTTGCTAATTTCCATTTATTCTAGTTTCTTTTCTCTGAGAGTGCTTGCTGGTACCCGGCACATTTGATGGTACGTTTAGTAGGTCAAGTACCGCCACCACATTGATTTTCCAGGATCCAGATCCTAAATGCCAATTTGCCAGTTGCTAAATGTCAATTGCTAATTTGCCAAATGCCAATTGCTTAATGCCAGTTGCTATTTGCCATTAATTCTAGTTTCTTTTCTCAGAAGAATGCTTGGCGGATCCAAGGATTAGACATATCGGCGGGCTGGGCTTCATTCTTCAAAGTGTTGTGTATCCTTATCAAAACAGTAATATACCCAATTTATGTACATCTGTAGGCGAAAAGAACACCTTCGTAATTTTTGTTGGCAATTGGCATGTCCCGACCCGCATTCCATAGATTGACAGAAGGAAAATGCCAAAACTATACCTCTCCACTTTTGCCCAGGAGTCATATTTTAACTCATTGCCTCAAAGGCTATTTTAAATACTACCTCTACTTTGAATATATGTACCGAAAAAGAGGATTTACAAGAAAAAATGAAAAGTTGTGTAGTTTTAAAACCATTTTGATAAAAAGAGCACATTCATATGGAGCAAATCGAGGGCTTGGTGCAAAACTATTCTAACTCCTTCACAAAGTGAAGGAGTTAGAATAGTTTTGCACCAAGCCCTCGAAATGCTCTATTTATCACAATGGTTTCAAGAAATTACGTTTACAGAGGCATTGTAAGGCACCAAGGAAATGAATGGGTTTATAGGTATTGTTTGCATTCTTTACACGTGTGGTTGCTTTATACAGAATAAAAGGAATGCAGAAATCTCCTAGGTTGTTTCTGCATTACTTTCAGTCTGCATTCAGCTGCGACCAGTATGTTTGAAAAACTTTTATTTCTTTACATAAAAGTTGATTATAAAATGGTTTTGTTGTTTTCTTCATCACTAGTTTTTCCCAGAAGGGATGTTAAATGAGTGTTTTATTAGGATGAATGAATAACATGTAATATTCCTATGGAAATCACTGGATTTACTGCTGGAATATTTTCTGTGCAATGCTTGGATCCTTCTCTTTCAAACCACTTATAATACTGGACATTTTTGTGCAAACTTCAAAACGACTATTTTTGGTAATCTTAGGCTGCATGACAGGCGGTAGGTCCCAATAGAATGAAGGCAATCCACCCCTTATCACCCCAACAACAGCCAGCGAATCCGTATTGCTTACATCGATTAAAGGGCCACCGGAAGATCCATGCTCCTGGAAACAACTGATCAAAAAGCTGTGGTCATTATCACATTCCCTGTATGCATCATCAACTTTATGTTTGTGCTCGTCATTCAAACTCATTTTAAAATCTTCTTTATTGTCACGAATGAAATTTTGTGCACAGACAAATTCATCCGCACTCTTTGACACCACTTGACATATTAGTTCAAAGTGCTTTTTATCAGGATGTTGTGGATCACCGTATCCTACTAGTGTTACCTTCTCTACAAAGCCTTCTACTTTTCTACATGTAAGAGGCAAAGGATCAGGCAGGCGATCGTCTGGATTAGAAATTTCAATCACTGCAATGTCTAGAGTTTCATCCTTCACATATAAACTTTTAAGTCTGTAATGACTCTGCCGTTCACTCAATCTAATACCAAATGTTACGTAAACGTTGTCTGAAGTCAGTGTCTTCTCTTTTTCTGGAAAAGAAAATTGTAAAGAGTTATTAGTCCATAAACTTAATGAATTATCTAATTCATATACAGATTCATAATGTGATGCAACTGTTCAACCCTTTTGACACCAACTAAATTTCGTCTACTATGACAATCCTCTGCTTCAGTTTTCAAAGTGTTGTTTATCTTTAATTTCTTTAAAGAATGTACTCAATGTCAAACAGTTTTGATCCTGTGCAAATAGTGATTATTGTTCTCAAGTTTTTGATTGGTCAGATTTGAGCCTTTGGCTAAAATCTGACCAATCAAAAGCTTAAGAACAAATAGTGATTATTCGGCATCACCCCTGGATCCAAACTGTTTGCAAAGGTTATCACATGAGTTAAAAGTCAGAATGCTAACGTATGGATATTATCAATAAATATGTTAATAACATGCAACAATATCGCTTTCACATTACCGTTTTGTTTACAATCGATGTGCATACATTCTTATGAAATCTGGATGATGTACCATTTACATTTTACATTTTAGTGTTTCTGGAAATTATCAAGACCCCATTTCCTATTTGGTGGATTTTCTTGCAATATACTAATTTTCAGCATACAAACAAATGAGTTTTGTATATTTTAGGTGGTTTTGAAACACGTCAAATGTAGGGACTTCCCCTTTAAAGGGGAAGTCCCTACATTTGGCGGAAGAGTCATAACAATCTATAACAGTGTAAAATGCTTTCATGACGACGTTAAGATGCTGTTATAGTTGAAATAGTGATAATGGAAATCAAAGTAACAAACCATGACTAGTGGAATTGAACTTACTGTGAAAAAAGGAATCTTGATTATGGACATGACATGCAGACTAATCATGAATTTGTTCAATTATCGATAATTCATAGGTATCAGTATAATTTCCTGTTACTGTTGCAAAGAAATGTCAATAGTATTGATGAAGTTTGGTCACAAACTTTACAAACAAATTATGTTAAATGTCATAGTTCGTTTTCAATTATAGCACACGTGGTTTAACCACGTCAATGTTTTCAAAGGTAACACATATTCAAAATGCTAAAGATGTTGTGTGCCCACTGTTCAATGGTTGCTGCTGTTTTCAATATGCGCTGCAGTAATGTTTCAAACATACTTGGTAATAAAATCATGGACATATTTCGTACTTATATATACTTACATATTTCTAGTAGTCATTACAGATGATATTAAAACAAAAGTAAGACAGGAAATCAGCACGAAATTCTACCCCAACCCAAGAAATACCAGTGCTTTTGTTACTATTTTGGGATGATGGCCCATGTCCCAATAATTGGAGGTTTTAATGTGAAAATTATAAAATTTGGAATTTTACATGGTTTCATAATACATTTTTGTACGTACATGAATGTAGAGTAAATATATTCTGAAAATGGGTGATCCCTCGAAAGCAAAAGAAGAAATGCAAAATGAGAAAATTGCAGACTCGGTTTTATTGAGTCTGTTCATGAGTAGTAATTAAAAGTGCAACACTACTCACGCCCCTAGCACCGGCTTAAGCAGTATTCATTTTTCAAAACTAATAACATCAAAACTTATGATCCCGAAGGACCAGAAAATATAACAACACTGAGAATGAAGTACGTGGCGATTATTATTCCAAATTACTTTCAATTTTGGTATAATTATGCTCCCCAACAACGATGTTGGGGAGCATAATCGCCGCTTTGTCAGTCTGTTTGTTCGTACAAACTTTTTCCGGGCATACAACAACTAGAGGGCCAGAAAGACCCTGATATCGGTCACCAGACAATCAAGTGAAAGGACTTCACCAAAGCTATCTGCATATCAAATATAAATGGTCTACCTTAAGTAAATCAGAAGTGATAAGCAATGTTAAAGTTTTCTTAACGATGGCCCACCGCCTACCCGCCCGTTTTTCGGCAAACTATAAGCCGAGATTTTTCTAAAAAAATCCGGCTAAAAAGTGCAAAGAGAGATAACCTACCTGTGTAAGCTACTCTTAACAAGAGCACCGCAAGACGGGGCAATATACGCCCGAAGGCTGTTCTATAAAATTATGTTGAAAAATAAAGGAGGAGTTAGTTGCACAAGAAACTGCTACCCGAAACTATCAAAGGGCAATAACTCCAGAATGAAAAATGATATGAGAGTTATCTCACTGATATGCACAACTACACATCAATATCTATCATTCCTGAAAGTTTGAAGAAATTATGTTGAAAAATAAAGGAGGAGTTAGTTGCACAAGAAATTGCTACCCGAAACTATCAAAGGGCAAATAACTCCAGAATGAAAAATGATATCAGAGTTATCTCACTGATATGCACAACTACACATCAGTATCTATCATTCCTGAAAGTTTGAAGAAATTATGTTGAAAAATAAAGGAGGAGTTAGTTGCACAAGAAATTGCTACCCGAAACTATCAAAGGGCAATAACTCCAGAATGAAAAATGATATGAGAGTTATCTCACTGATATGCACAACTACACATCAGTATCTATCATTCCTGAAAGTTTGAAGAAATTATGTTGAAAAATAAAGGAGGAGTTAGTTGCACAAGAAATTGCTACCCGAAACAGTCAAAGGGCAATAACTCCAGAACGAAAAATGATATGAGAGTTATATCACTGATATGCACAACTACACCTCGGTATCTATCATTCCTGAAAGTTTGAAGAAATTATGTTGAAAAATAAAGGAGGAGTTAGTTGCACAAGAAATTGCTACCCGAAACTATCAAAGGGCAATAACTCCAGAACGAAAAATGATATCAGAGTTATCTCACTGATATGCACAACTACACATCAGTATCTATCATTCCTGAAAGTTTGAAGAAATTATGTTGAAAAATAAAGGAGGAGTTAGTTGCACAAGAAATTGCTACCCGAAACTATCAAAGGGCAATAACTCCAGAATGAAAAATGATATCAGAGTTATCTCACTGATATGCACAACTACACATCAGTATCTATCATTCCTGAAAGTTTGAAGAAATTATGTTGAAAAATAAAGAAGGAGTTAGTTGCACAAGAAATTGCTACCCGAAACTATCAAAGGGCAATAACTCCAGAACGAAAAATGATATGAGAGTTATCTCACTGATATGCACAACTACACATCAGTATCTATCATTCCTGAAAGTTTGAAGAAATTATGTTGAATAATAAAGGAGGAGTTAGTTGCACAAGAAATTGCTAACGGACGGACGGACAGACGGACAGACGGACGGACGGACAGACGGACGTACTAACAAATGGGTAGTTGTGTGACTTTTTCCTTTGATCTTTTCTTGTGTGACTAGTCCCACAAGAAAAACTATTTTTGGCTCTAACTTTGGAAAAGAATGATCTGGAAGCTAACCCTAACCCTAACCCTATGTCCCACAACTGGCCAGGTTAATGTCACAAGAAATGGCCAGGTTAATGTCACAAGAGATGGCCAGGTTAATGATTTTACTTGTGGGACTAGTTAGAAAAAGTCACACAACTACCCTTTGGTGAGTGCGGACAGACGGACAGACGGACAGACGGACGGACGGACGACATGCGCCATACCATAATACGTCCCTTCGGGCGTATAAAAACTACAACCAGCTTTGGAAAACTGGCTACCCCTGGAGTTTGGCCAATTGTGACCCCAGGGGCATGATTAATACAACTTTTGTAGAAGACCCAAACATGATGTTATGTGCCAAATATGAAAGCGGAGAACCTTCCAGTTTCAAAGGAGAATTTTTTTCAAAGTTTTCATTATATGTTTCTATTGAAAACTGGCCACCCCTGGGGCGGGCCAATTTTGACTCCAGGGGCATAATCTATATAACTTTTGTCCTACTGACCACCGCCTGACCAATCACCAGGGTGATTACAAAATATATAGTTATATACCTCCTCAAAGTTTGTTCTGAGGGGTATAATAACAAGAGATGTTTGTAAAACATGTATACCCCCTGACCTTTGATCTAGTGACCTCAACTATAAAGGTTATCTAGTGGTCATGACTAATCACCCCAGCAACTTTGGAGATCCTAAGCCAAACCACAAATCATTTATTGATCTGAAAATATTTCACAAGTTAGGGTCATGGTGACCTTGACCTTTGACTTAATGACCTCAACAACTATAGGGGTCGTCTAGTGGTCATGACCAACTACCACAGCAAGTTTAAAGATCCCGAACCAAACCATTGAGCAGTTATTAATCTGAAACCATTTCATCAGTTAAGCTCACGAAGACCTTGATCTTTGATCTAGTGACCTCAAAAACAATAGGGGTCATCTAGTGGTCATGTCCAACGACCGCAGCAAGTTTGAAGATCCTAAGCCAAACCATTGAGCAGTTATTGATTGTTAACTATTTCACCAGTTAAGGTCATGGTGACCTTGACCTTTAACTTAGTGACCTAAAAAACCAGGCCTCATCTAGTTGTCTGATCCTAAGCCAAACCCTTGAGCAGTTATTGATTGTTAACCATTTCGCCAGTTAAGGTCATGGTGACCTTGACCTTTAACCTAGTGACCTAAAAAAACCCAGGCCTCATCTAGTTGGCTGATCCTAAGCCAAACCCTTGAGCAGTTATTGATCAGAAACCATTTTACACGTTAAGGTCATGGTGACCTTGACCTTTGACCTAAAAAACAATGGGGGTCATCTAGTGGTCATGACCAACTACTGTAGCAAGTTTGAAGATTCTAAGCCAAACTCTTGAGCAGTTACCTAGAGACCTCAAAAACTACACGGCTCATCTAGTGGTTATGACCAACAACAACAGCAAGTTTGAAGATCCTAAGCTAAACCCTTGAGCAGTTATTTATCGGAAATTATTTCATCAGTTAAGGTCATTGTGACCTTGACCTTTGATCTAGACACCTAAAAATAACAGGGCTCATCTAGTTGTCATGACCAACCACCTAAGCAATTTTGAAGATCCTAAGCCAAACTCTTGAGCAGTTATTGATCAGAAACCATTTTATCAATTAAGGTCATGGTGACCTTGACCTTTGACCTAGTGACCTAAAAAACAATAGGGGTCATCCAGTGGTCATGACCAACTACCACAGTAAGTTTGAAGATTCTAAGCCAAACCATTGAGCGTAAGTTATTGATCAGAAACCATTAAACCAGTTAAGGTCATGGTGACCTTGACCTAGTGACCTCAAAAACAATAGGGGTCATCTAGTGGTCATGATCAACGACCACAGCTAGTTTGAAGATCCTAAGCCAAACCCTTGAGCAGTTATTGATCAGAAACCATTTTATCAGTTAAGGTTATGGTCATGGTGACCTTGACCTTTGACCTAAAAAACAATAGGGGTCATCCAGTGGTCATGTCCAATTACCACAGCAAGTTTGAAGATTATAAGTCAAACTCTTGAGCATTATTGATCGGAAACCATTTATCCAGTTTAGGTCATGGTGACCTTGACCTTTGACCTAGTAGGGGTCATCTACTTGTCATGAACAACCACCACAGCAAGTTTGAAGATTCTATGCCAAGTCATTTATTAGTTATCATTCGGAAACCATCGATCTACCGACTGACATGTGCAAATCAATATACCCCCATTTTTCAAAAGGGGGTATAATAAACAGAAACCAATGACAAAGAAAACTGACCTATGATGTCTTCAACAACATGATTAGCTGTTAACAAGAGATTACGGCCAACCCTAAATACCGTCCCTATCATTGATGGGCTTACTAGTGCACCAACAGATTCCGTCATATGGATCACTTGCTTAGCTGCATCCGGGTCCATATTGTCATTGACTTTCTTCTTGAACAAACTTGATGAAAATATGCCTGAAAAAAAGTACATGTATATAGATTTGTTTTCCACTGTCAATATTTTCTATACAGATGTACGGCACATGACAATACCATATAAATGATTTTTTATCAGTTATGGGCATACAACTCTAGACATTCATTGTAATTCCATCTGTGGTTAACTGTTAAACAGACTTACTGGTATATGGAATTTTGCCTGTAGCCATATACATATATCATATCCTGGAAAAATATTTTTAAGAAGAAACAAGAGCTGTCACAGTCACGTGACAAATGTTCCCAAAAATTGTACCCTGTGACCTTGACCTTTGACCAGGGAGTTGAACGCGACACATCATTTTTGTGCGGTGAACATTTGTGTCAGGTTATTTTGAAATCCATTCACAGATAAAAAAAAAACAAGTTATAGAAGGGACACGAAATTTGGGACGGATGGACGGACAATGTGATTACTATATGCCTGCCGTTGGGGGCATAAAATGTAGGACTGAACCAGTATAGCAAAGGATCACCTCATATTCAAAGTTCAAGTGGAGAAAATTCTGTAATGGCTGCCACTAAACACAAGAACATTTTCTTGCACATGTACTATTTCTGTTTAGTATGTATGGCAAGTATCAATTCAATAAGTTTTAAAATAAACCAACTCCCTATTTTTCATGCAAAAATGACCAAATATATTGAAAGTTTGGGGGGATATAATTCTGCAATAGCCAGCCGTAAACACATGAAAATTGTGTCTTGCACATCTACCATTCGGGGCTATTATGTATACCAAATACATGTATAAATTCAATAACTTTAAAACTGAATGACGAGTTTGTGACACTAACGCATCATGTTTCATGCCAAAATGGAAAAAATACTCAAAGTTCAGGGGGGGGGGGGATAATTCTGCAATGGCCAGCGGTAAACACATGAAAATTGCGTCTTGCACATCCACCATTCGTGGTTATTATGTTTATCATATATCATTTAAATAACTTCAAACCTGAAGGAGAAGTTTACGACACGAACTACCACTAAAGGTGATGAATACCCCCACTAGCACATTTGAAACATAGAAGGGGGTTATAGAAATTAAATTTTCATTTGTTAAATTACGAAAAGGGAGATCATTCATTCATGCACGAAGCGACGAATCAAAACCTTTATCGCAGGTGCAGAACTTCAGATGGTGTTCAACAGTACTCAAATTCAATGAAGCGTAACGAAATTCAAACCTGATCTGTAACTCATTATGATAAAGCAACATACTAAATATCACTACAATATCTGCTACAGTTTAGAAAAAAAACCCTGAAATTTCATAAAAAAAACTGAGTCAATATGCTGTAATCCCGTTAAAATTCAATGTAGTGTAACAAAATTCCAACTTTATCTGTAACTCATTATTATAAAGCTACATACCAAATATCTCATCTACATCTGCAATGGTTTAGAACAAAACTGAGGAAAACCTGAATTTCCGGAAAATTTCTAAAGTAAAATCACTGTATTTCTGTGAAAATCAATGAAATGTTAACGAAATTCAAACTTGATCTGTAACTCATTATAATAAAGCCACATACCAAATACCACTTAAATATCAGTAAAGGTTTAGAAAAAAAACTCTGGAAAACCTGAATTTCCGGAAAATTTCTTAGTAAAATCACTGTATTTCCGTGAAAAACCAGTGAAGCGTAACGAAATTCGAACCTGATCTGTAACTCATTGCAATAAAGCCACATACCACATATCGCTTCAATATCTGTAAAGGTTTAGACAAAAAACTCCGGAAAACTGAAAAATAACAAAGGGCAATAACTCCAAAAATACTGAAGACGGAGTTACAAACCATGTGCACTGCACTTGCCGTCAATGTGATATATCTATATATGAAGTTCGAAGATAATAGCTTTTATACATTGGAAGTTATGATCCCAACAAGGCGGGCGGAGGGACGGAGGAACGGACAGACAGACAACTTCGTTTGTGGGGGTATAATAATTTTCAAGAAAGAGTCTGGACAAGACAATTTAAAAGTCGTTTTTGCAAATAAAGGACTACAACACATAAACAATGTTCATATATACATAAGTACATATGTACGGACAAGGGCAACCCTATATGCCGCCACTTTGTGGGGGCATCAAAAGCAACCTTCCAAATTATTTCAACATTGACAGGGGTTTAGAAAAAAACCTAAACTTCCCTGAGATTTTTCATGTCAAACTGCTGTAATTCCTTGAAATATCAACCTATCGTTGTTGAGTCATACACAGTCATACCATATGCGCAAAGCCAGTTTCACATTGTCAACGATTAGCAATGCAAATTAATTCATTTCATCACACAACGATTTCTGTAACATAACAAACAGTATGTATAAGAAACGGACATCTGACAAATGACTTTAAAACACATAAACTTCAGCACTTCATGCTCAGGTGTACTTTATTTTCAAAATTAAGTATTATTCAAGATTAGGGGACGATAAATGTGGAACAAACATACCAGATTGCTCTTTACTTGTCCACTTTGAATCGCTGGTCTTTCTCCTTTTCTGTTTATCTGTCATAAAGAATGAGTAAATATATGAATGTTTGGCTTGTTTTATCATAGGTCAGACTACTGATCATACATGAGAATGATACTAAACGGATAATTCCATAAAAACGCGATTCATCAATTAATTTCAGACAAGTTATTAACCGTTCTCTTGCTGAATTTTAAAATACATTTTTCCTTCTTCACCCATGCCCTGATGTATAATTACATATATCTTCACTGTGTACAAGTATTTCGCTGTGCAATCACTGCTGTAAAGTGCACTGGTTGCACAATCAACTTGTAAATAGTGCAGACCCTGAGGAGCTGTCTCATCTGGGTCTTCACTATTTACAGGTAGGTATATTGACGTGAATAGAAAGCGAAGGGTTAAGTGATCAAGGTATATCAGATATTTCATACACCTATCAGTCCCTTTATCATTTGGCATTTCATAAGGGTAAACTTTCTTTTAAATATTATATTACACAAGAGTTCTGTTCAGTTGAAACAGTGCGACAAACAATTTGTAAAGGTACAAAAATGAGTCATGCAGGAAACACCACATACAGAACAAACACTCACCCGAACAGCAACACAAGGAAACAGCAAATGTACATAGGTCATATTGGAAAGTGATAGAGGGGCACCTGTATTGTGTTCATCATCACGTCAATTACATTAGTACCCTAATTAGATTTTGGCCTTGTCTGGCTTTTACTGTTTGCTAAACTGCATTGTAGAAAACCATCAACAATGGCCTGTTCTTCGTTGATTAACACGTCGGAACCTACACACTGAGCAAGGCGCTTAATTAGCAAATCAATAGTAACAAACAATACCAATCTTGAAGAAACACAAGGTCTCATCTACAGCCAACTACATTTTAGTATGAGAAGAGATTAGTTAACAAGAGGGCCAAGATGGCCCTTAATCGCTCACCTGATTACCATAGATTTAAGATTTTTGCTGGGTAGCCCATGGTTAGGGTCAATATTGACCTTAGGGGCAATATATGAACAATGTTGATAGTGGATCATGAGCAGTGAATCATGAGCAGTGGTTCTGCAGAACAAGAGTTTCAAAAATTTAGTCTATTGATTTGATCAAGACAATGATTCTGACCAATGAAGATTGGGCTAAAATGTGCCCTCTAAAGTATTTTTTCAAAGATTTAACCTAGTGACCTACTTTTTATTCCCACCCAACCCATGATCACACTCAACCTTGATATCACCAAGACAAACACTCTGAGAAAGTTTGAGGAAGACTGGGCTAAAAATGTGGCCACTGGAGTGTAAACTAGATTTCTCTAAGATATGACCCAGTGACCTACTTTTTGACCTCACATAACCCACTTTCAAACTTGTCCAAGATTTTATAAGGACAATCATTCTGACCAATTTTCAAGAAGATTTGGCTATAAATGTAACCTCTAGGGTGTTCACAAGGTTTTCCTACTATTTGACCTAATGACCTAGTTTTTAACCCCTCATAACCCACTTTCAAACTCGTCCAAGATTTTATCAAGACAATCATTATGACTAAGTTTCATGAAGATTGGACAAAAAATGTGACCACTAAAGTGTTCACAAGGTTTTTCTACTGTTTGACCTAGTGACCTAGTTTTTAATTCCACTTGACCCACTTTCTAACTCGTCCAAGATTTTATCAAGACATTCATTCTGACTAAGTTTCATGAAGATTGGACTAAAATTGTGACCACTAGAGTGTTCACAAGGTTTTTCTACTGTTTGACCTAGTGACCTAGTTTTTAACTCCACTTGACCCACTTTCAAACTCATCCAAGATTTTATCAAGACATTCATTCTGACCAAGTTTCAGGAAGATTGGACTAAAATTGTGACCACTAGAGTGTTCACAAGGTTTTTCTACTGTTTGACCTAGTGACCTAGTTTTTTACCACACATGACTCATTTTTCAAACTCCTCCGAGATTTTATCAAGACAATCATTATGACCAAGTTTCATGAAAATTGGGCTAAAAATGTGACCTGCAGAGGGTAAACAAGGTTTTCCTACTATTTGACCTAGTGACCTAGTTTTTAACCCAACTTGACCCACTTTCGAACTTGTCCGAGATTTCATCATGACATTCATTCTGACTAAGTTTCATGAAGATTGTACAACAATTGTGACCACTAGAGTGTTCACAAGCAAATTGTTGACGACGGACGACGCACGCCGGACGCCGGACATTCAAGTATCCCAAAAGCTCACCCTGAGCTTTGCTCAGGTGAGCTAAAAATCAAGTTTTTATTATAGGCTTATTGAGACATATATCACAGCAATAAACTGTGCTAAAAAGTTCTTTGTTCTCTCACCAGTATCCAAAATTTCGATGTTTTGTGAGTAGTGTTGCACTTTTAATTACTACTCATGAACAGACTCAATAAAACCGAGTCTGCAATTTTCTCTTTTTGCATTTCTACCTTTGTTTTCGAGGGATCACCCATTTTCAGAATATTTGTATTGGATTTTGAACAGAATGTTTCTTTAAAATATAAGCAAGAATGTTTTTAAAAACGGTAATACTAATCAGATTAAACGAACTGCCTATCTGTACTACACCTTTATAGTTTTCGTGTAAACAAAAAAAGGAAACCAGACTAATAATAACACATTCAGATGCTAAATAAAGTATCACCTCAATACTCATTATAATAAAGCCACATACCAAATATCATTTCAATATCTGTAAAGATTTTTTACAAAAACTCCGGAAAACCCGAATTTCCGGAAAAATTCTAAGTAAAATGACTGTATTTCCGTGAAAAATCAATGAAGCGTAAAGAAACTCAATCTTGATCTGTAACTTATTACAATAAAGCCACATACCAAATATCACTTCAATATCTGTAAGGTTTAGATAAAAAAACTCCGGAAAACCTGAATTTCCGGAAAATTTCTTTAAATTTTCATTTGTCATACATTATATTGAAATTGAGCTTTTATTGAAATAGGGGCGACAGTTTAAGACAAGAAGAGTTACCATAGTTGTGTTCAAAATGGAATACTATTTGGCATATGACAATCTATGATAAGTCTGATAAGTCAAAACAACTTTCAATTTCAGAGATGCAGCTTAAAAGAAATGGGTCACAGGCAGCTGGACTGAAGGACACAAAACATTTGATCACTATTGGGTGCCCTACCAACCTTCTCAATTTGTTTAAGTTCTGAAAGTATTACTCATTGATTCTAGCAGCCATTTTGTAAAGGGTACTTCATGACATTTCAGATCTTGACTTACTATCTCCTAAACTGTCTCCTCCACCTTGACTACTAACACTGCCTGTTTGTTTGTTTTGACTGTTTGTCCCAGTCCCTTCAGTATCAGAAAAAGCTGCAGTTGTTTCTGTGAAATATACATTAGAACTTGCTTTGGTTATCATTGTAAGCTGGCTTTGCAGCAAGTGGATATATGCTAAATTGTTTAATATACTAAACATATTTTACTACTATGCATTTTTGCCTGTAATTTCTCGTTAATGTAATTATACAAATACTCATACAAATAACTTTTTGTCAGGATTGCGTTTTGCGAAAGAACGTATGACAAAAATTATCGTAAGTTCTAATTTAACGACAATCGCTACTAATCAAATAGCCGAAATTATCACACATTCTAATGTACAGCAATACAGACTCACTTCCGATAACAGAAATTATTGTAAGTTCTGACATACGACGATCGTTGTAATAATTTCAGCTGTATGGTCTTTAGTAAAGTAGGCACCAGGTGAGCTAAACAAAAAACATGTGCCCAAAACGATCTCAATAAGGAACACAACTGCCAGTATGGCATTTGTTTTATTTCTAGTCGACGTGCACATTGCCATCACCACATAGTAAGCAAACTTTGGATTCATCAAAAGATAGTCGCCGTGTCCAATGAGTGTGTACACGTGCCAAAATAATGACGATTGACGACTTACTTGATGGCTTGTGTTAAAATTCATCTGAAGTAAGACTGTTGTCAGTGTAAACCGATCAGCCGAATATGATTGCAAACATATTGCTCAATGATTCAGTTGATATAAAAAAAAAAAGTACAAAAATGAGTCATGCAGGAAACACCACATACAGAACAAACACTCGCCCGAACAGCAACACAAGGAAACAGCAAATGTACATAGGTAGAAAAAACAACAAGAGACGCACAAAGACAAAACAAACATACAATAGGAGGAAGATGGAAGTACCGCCTTGGAACGGTCAGTGACAAAAGTCACCGGGGGTTTAAACCGGTTTATGGGCGCCTATAAAAGTACAAAAATGAGTCATGCAGGAAACACCACATACAGAACAAACACTCGCCCGAACAGCAACACAAGGAAACAGCAAATGTACATAGGTAGAAAAAACAACAAGAGACGCACAAAGACAAAACAAACATACAATAGGAGGAAGATGGAAGTACCGCCTTGGAACGGTCAGTGACAAAAGTCACCGGGGGTTTAAACCGGTTTATGGGCGCCCAACCTCACCCTTATTCCATCCCCATCCTAAAAGACAAACAGTGTAAATAAACGTATCCCCTCTCCGACTAATCTACAACAACCGCGACAGCAAATACAGTGGTAAAGTGCATGTATAACAAAAAAAAACATTTAATTGAACATACTGTATCCACCTATCGCTAGTGTACTCAATGATTGAGCTGTAAACAGAGTAACTGTAGACAAGAGGGCCATGAGGCCCTGAAGCGCTCACCTGAGATAACTCCAGGGGCGGGGCCATTTTTGACCACAAGAAATCATGTGGACAACCTTGGTAGAGAACCACAAGGCAAAGCAGTATGCCATTAATTAAAGGTCTAAGCCTTATGGTTTCAGAGAAAAATAATATTTCATATTTTTCCCATGAAAAACTGATAAGCCCTGAGGCAGGGCGAAGTTTCGCCCAGTGGTCAGGGTCGTAAGTTAAACATTCTTGGCAGAGGACCACAAGCCACAGCTACATATTTATAGAGGACCATTAGATCATGTTAGTCATACCAAATATCAATGGTCAAGGCCTTACAGTTTCAGTAGAGTTTTAAAGATTTTCCAATGAAAAACTGGTAAGCCCTTGGGCGGGGCTATTTTTGGCCCGGAGATCATAATTTGAACAATATTTGTAGAGGACCATTAGATCATGCTACATATTAAATATCAAAGGTCTAGGCCTTACAGCTTCAGAGAAGATTTTTAAAGATTTTCCTATGAAAAACTGATAAGCCCATGGGCGGGCCATTTTGGCCCGGGGGTCATAATTTGAAAATATTTGTAGAGGACCATAAGATCATGCTACATACCAAATATCAAAGGTCAAGGCCTTACAGTTTGAGAGAAGAAGATTTTTAAGGATTTTTTGGGCGGGGCCATTTTTGGCCCGGGGGTCATAATTTGAACAATATTTGTAGAGGACCATAAGATCATGCTACATACCAAATATCAAAGGTCTAGGCCTTACAATTTCAGAGAAGAAGATTTTTAAAGATTTTCCTATGAAAAACTGATAAGCCCTCGGGCGGGCTTTTTTGGCCCCGGGGTCATAATTTGAACAATATTTGTAGAGGACCATAAGATCATGCTACATACCAAATATCAAAGGTCAAGGCCTTACATTTTGAGAGAAGAAGATTTTAAAGGATTTTCCTATGAAAAACTGATAAGCCCTCGGGCGGGGCCATTTTTGGCCCGGGGGTCATAATTTGAACAATCTTTGTAGAGGACCATAAGATCATGCTACATACCAAATATCAAAGGTTTAGGCCTTACCGTTTCAGAGAAGAAGATTTTTAAAGATTTTCCTATGAACAAGAGGGCCATGAGGCCCTGAAGCGCTCACCTGAGATAACACCAGGGGCAGGGCCTTTTTTGACCACAAGAAATCATGTGGACAACCTTGGTAGAGAACCACAAGGCAAAGCAGTATGCCATTAATTAAAGGTCTAAGCCTTATGACTTCAGGAGAAAATAATATTTCATATTTTTCCCATCGAAAAAACTGATAAGCCCTGAGGCATGGCCAAGTTTCGCCCAGTGGTCAGGGTCGTAAGTTAAACATTCTTGGCAGAGGACCACAAGCCACAGCTACATATTTATAGAGGACCAGTAGATCATGTTAGTCATACCAAATATCAATGGTCTAGGCCTTACAGTTTCAGTAGATTTTTAAAGATTTTCCTATGAAAAACTGATAAGCCCTTGGGCAGGGCCATTTTTGGCCCGGGGGTCATAATTTGAACAATATTTGTCGAGGACCATAAGTTCATGCTACATACCAAATATCAAAGGTCTAGGCCTTACAGTTTCAGAGAAGAAGATTTTTAAAGATTTTCCTATGAAAAATTGATAAGCCCTTGGGCCGGGCCATTTTTGGCCCGGGGGTCATAATTTGAACACTATTTGTAGAGGACTATAAGATCATGCTACATATTAAATATCAAGGGTCTAGGCCTTACAGCTTCAGAGAAGAAGATTTTTAAAGATTTTCCAATGAAAAACTGATAAGCCCTTGGGCGGGGCCATTTTTGGCCCGGAGGTCATAATTTGAACAATATTTGTAGAGGACCATAAGTTCATGCTACATACCAAATATCAAAGGTCTAGGCCTTACAGTTTCAGAGAAGAAGATTTTTAAAGATTTTCCTATGAAAAACTGATAAGCCCTTGGGCGGGGCCATTTTTGGCCCGGGGGTCATAATTTGAACAACCTTTGTAGAGGACCATAAGATCATGCTACATACCAAATATCAAAGGTCTAGGCCTTACAGTTTCAGTGAAGAAGATTTTTAAAGATTTTCCTATGAAAAACTGATAAGCCCTTGGGCGGGGCCATTTTTGGCCCGGGGGTCATAATTTGAACAATATTTGTAGAGGACCATAAGATCATGCTACATACCTAATATCAAAGGTTTAAGCCTTACAGTTTCAGAGAAGAAGATTTTTAAAGATTTTCCTATGAAAAACTGATAAGCCCTTGGGCGGGGCCATTTTTGGCCCAGGGGTCATAATTTGAACAAAGTTTGTAGAGGACCATAAGATCATGCTACATACCAAATATCAAAGGTCTAGGCTTTACAGTTTCAGAGAAGGAGATTTTTAAAGATTTTCCTATGAAAATTCCATATTACCATATATGGAAATATTGACCACGCCCTCTGGTGGCCATGTTTTTTGCCCGATCAAAATTCTTTTAACAACTTTTAAAGTCTATCAACTAGAAACATTTTGGTGAAAACTATATTCAAATCCAACAAGTCATTCTGGAGAAGAAGATTTTTCTAGATATTGTGTCCGGTTGCCATGGCAACAAGACCGTTGGCCCCGCCCACTATCTTTTAACAACTTTTGAAGCACCCACCCACAGTATGTATCTGACCAAGTTTGGTTACAATTGGGCAGTCGGTTTCAGAGAAGAAGTCGTTTGAAATTGTTGACGGACAGACAGACGGACGTACTAACAAATGGGTAGTTGTGTGACTTTTTCCTTTGATCTTTTCTTGTGTGACTAGTCCCACAAGAAAAACTATTTTTGGCTCTAACTTTGGAAAAGAATGATCTGGAAGCTAACCCTAACCCTAACCCTATGTCCCACAACTGGCCAGGTTAATGTCACAAGAAATGGCCAGGTTAATGTCACAAGAGATGGCCAGGTTAATGATTTTACTTGTGGGACTAGTTAGAAAAAGTCACACAACTACCCTTTGGTGAGTGCGGACAGACGGACAGACGGACAGACGGACGACGGACACAGGGGTATCACAAAAGCTCACCTTGAGCACTTTGTGCTCTGGTGAGCTAAAAACTGATAAGCCCTCGGGTGGGGCCATTTTTGGCCCCAAGTTCATAATTTGAACAACATTTGTAGAAGACCATAAGATCATGCTACATACCAAATATCAAAGGTCTAGGCCTTACAGTTTGAGAGAGGAAGATTTTTAAAGATTTTCCTATGAAAAACTGATAAGCCCTTGGGCGGGGCCATTTTTGGCCCGGGGGTCATAATTTGAACAATATTTGTAGAGGACCATAAGATCATGCTACATACCAAATATCAAAGGTCTAGGCCTTACAGTTTCAGAGAAGAAGATTTTTAAAAAATTTCCTATGAAAAGCTGATAAGCCCTTGGGCGGGGCCATTTTTGGCCCGGGGGTCATAATTTGAACAATCTTTGTAGAGGGCCATAAGATCATGCTACATATCAAATATCAAAGGTCTAGGCTTTTCAGTTTCAGAGAAGAAGATGTTTAAAGATTTTCCTATGAAAATTCCATATTACCATATATGGAAAAAATGACAACGCCCTCTGGCAGCCATGTTTTTTGCCGGATCAAAATTCTTTTAACAACTTTTGAAGTCTATCGACTGAGAAACATTTTGGTGAAAACTATATTCAAATTGGACAAGTCATTCTGGAGAAGAAGATTTTTCTAGATATTGTGTACGGTTGCCATGGCAACAAGACCGATAGCCCCACCCACTATCTTTTAACAACTTTTGAAGCCCCCACCCACAGTATGTATCTGACCAAGTTTGGTTACAATTGGGCAGTCGGTTTCAGAGAAGAAGTCGTTTGAAATTGTTGACGGACAGACAGACGGACAGACGGACGACGGACGCCGGACACAGCGGTATCACAATAGCTCACCTTGAGCACTTTGTGCTCCGGTGAGCTAAAAAGTAATAAAGGGTACGACAAAAATGAAATAGTACAGATATCCGACGTTCTCCTTCCATTTCTGGATTTAAGAGGTCGCCTTCATAGAGTACTAAACCTTTCTTGTCGGCGTACATGCAAAGAGGCCAGCGTGATTGCCAACTGTAAAAGGGTCCACAACCAAACATGCAGTATGTTGTAGTAATACAGGATCATATCCCTTTTTAATGAATTGTTTTATATATTTGATGAACAAAGTGAGAAAATGGGTATGTCCAATAATTTTACGAAGTTTGTAAATCACATCACCATAAAATTCAGGATGTGAAATACCGTGTCGCAAAAGTACCTTGAGATTAAATTTGTACTTGCCAATAAGCGAGAGATTTCGATAGTAAAATTTAGAGAAAGTTTTTCTTAGTTTATGGTATCTATATCCTTGTTTAAGCAGTTTTTCAGTTAAAATGAGATTTCGACTGTTAAAATCGTCAATAGATGAACAAGCTCTAGCAAAACGAATAAGTTGAGATATAAAAACCCTGTAAGATGGAGCACGGGGAACATCCCCGTCAAGATGAGGAAAATTTACAATATTAAAATCAAAATCATCTCTTTTGTCATATATTTTAGAAGAAATCATTCCATTATTAATTTTAAGGTCTAGGTCAAGAAACGCTGCATAATTGTCGGACGGGTTAGCTTTATTCAATTTGAGTTCTTTAGGATAAATTGTAGGAATCAGAGCATCAAAGAAAGGGTTATCTAAGTTAAAAATATCATCCAAATATCGACAAGTTTCATTGAAGGCTTTTATAACATCTTCTTGTGATTGAGGATTCAAACTCAACATGAAATCTCTCTCATAGCAGTACAAAAACAAATCTGCGACAAGTGGTGCACAATTCGTACCCATGGGAATACCAATTACCTGACGGTATATAGCACTCCCATAACGTACAAATATGTTATCCAAAAGAAAGGTTAGTGCTTCGCAAACTTCTGAGCAAGTCCAATTTGTGTAATATTTCATTTGTTCGTCAGTAAAGAAAGCTTTTTCAGCATTACATGCCAAGAATGATGTTTTTTCTCGGGCAAATACTTTCTGGATTAAGTTAGTAAGCTTATCCTTAATTAAAATATGAGGAAGAGTTGTGTACAGAGTAGAAAAATCGTACGTGCTTACAGTGGATGCAAGATACCTTTTGTTCTTAAGTTTGTTTAAGACTTCTGAAGAGTTCTTAATAGACCAGAAGAGATTTATTCCAGAATTTTCATAAGTCTTATCACAGTAAAATTTTACATGTTCCTTAACCTTCGTTAAACAAGAAGTCAAAAGTATAGACAATTTAGTAGTTGTACATGAACTAGAATTTGCAATGAAACGCGCTTTATATGGTTTTTTATGTAGTTTTGGTAACCAATACATAGTAGGAAGTTTATGTTGTGTAATTTTAATATCGGTTCCAAATTGTTCACACTTTTTGACATGGTCTGAAATGATGGTCTTTTCGTCAGTGGTAACTGAAATGTATGACTTGGTATTAAACATTTCCTGCTTCAAGACATCGATATAATGTAATCGTCAAATAATAATCACATTATTTGATGCCTTATCAGCAGGAACAAAAACGTATTTTGAATGGAAATCCTGTAAACCCTTTTTAAGATGTCTAAATGAAGTTCTAGGTTTAGGTGGAAGAAGGTGTTTATTAGAGCTGTAAAAGGAAATGCGTTTATCAATTATATCAAAAATTAGTTTTTTCCAACAAGAACATATAAACCACACGAGTTACAAGCAGTAGTTTAAGTGGAAGTTTGGATCTACTGAGCAAATGAGCGTTCCATGATCTAGAGGTCTTTACCACTAAATTTACCACTCTAGAGGTGTAGTAAGTTGTTGGTACATCCTGTTATTCGAAATTGTGCAAGCAATACTAGAACTACCACTAAAGGTGATGAATACCCCCAATAGCATATTTGACACAAGAGATGGGGGATATAGAAATAAATCACTCCAATATCTGCTACAGTTTAGAAAAAATCTTAGGAATACCTGAAATTTCCTAAAAATGTCTAAGTCAATATGCTGTAATTCCTTTAAAAATCAATGAAGCGTAACGAAATTCAAAATTGATCTGAAACTCATTATTATAAAGCTACATACCAAATATCACATCAATATCTGCAAGGGTTTAGAAAAAGAAATCCGGAAAACCTGAATTTCCGGAAAATCTGCTTCATTTTCGCTGTATTTCGGTGAAAAATCAATGAAGCGTAACGAAATTCAAACTTGATCTGTAACTCATTATAATAAAGCCACATACCAAATATCACTTCAATATCTGTAAAGATTTTTTTTTAAAAAACTCCGGAACACCCGAATTTCCCGAAAATTTCTAAGTAAAATGACTATATTTCCGTGAAATATCAATGAAGCGTAACGAAACTCAATCTTGATCTATAACTTATTACAATAAAGCCACAAACCAAATATCTCTTCAATATCTGTAATGTTAAGATAAAAAAAACTCCGGAAAACCTGAATTTCCGGAAAATTTCTAAGTAAAATCACTGTATTTCCCTGAAAAATCAATGAAGCAAAACGAAATTCAAACTTGATCTGTAACTCATTATGATAAAGCCACATACAACATATCACTTCAATATCTGTAAAGGTTTAGAAAAAATCCAGGAAAACTGAAAAATAACAAAGTCTAATAACTCCAAAAATACTGAAGACAGAGCTACAAACCTAGTGCACTGTACTTGCGGTCAATGTGACCTATCTATATATGAAGTTTGAAGTCAATAGCTTTTATACTTTGGAAGTTATGAGCCGGACGGACGGACATGGTGACTCCAGTATACCCCCCCCAAAAAAAACAAACTCCAAAAAACCCCCAAACAACTTCATTTGTGGTGGTATAATTACCATCGCTCGACTAGAAGTCACAACATGTTTAGCAACATGACAATCCCTTATTCACTTTAGTAAATGGGCATTCTTGGCATACACTATCTTCAGTATCTTGATGCATTTTTGCTCGTTTGAAAACATTATCATTAACTCTTTGCATGCTAGCAGTGAAACTGTGATTACTTATGCAAACATTTTGGATCAGATGAGAGGCAGCATAATGCGGCGTCTAATCAGGAACCAAACTGTTTGACACTTTGACCATATTTTTGCGAAGAAATTAGAGAAATTTTATTTTTAGAATTGAAGCAGACAATTTTTGCAGACGAAAAATTACTTCAAAGTGTTAAGACATGTGAAGGAGTTAGAATAGTTTTGCACCAAGCCCTCGATATGTGTAAAGCCAGTTTCACATTATCGACGATTAACAATACAAATTAATTCATTTCATCACACAACGATTTCTGTAACATAACAAACAGTATGTGTAAGAAACGGACATCTGACAAATGGCTTTAAAAACACATAAACTTCAGCACTTCATGCTCAGGTGTACTTGTTTTTAAAAATTAAGTATTATTCAAGATTAGGGGACGATAAATGTGGAACAAACATACCAGATTGCTCTTTACTTGCCCACTTTGAATCGCTTCTCTTTCTCCTTTTCTGTTTATCTGCCATTAAGAATGAGTAAATATATGAATGTTTGGCTTGTTTTATCAAAAGTCAGACTACTGATCATACATGAGAATGATACTAAACGGACAATTCCATAAAAATGCGATTCATCAATCAATTTCAGACAAGTTATTAACCGTTCTCTTGCTGAATTTTAAAATACATTTCTCCTTCTTTACCCATGCCCTGATGTATAATTACATATATCTTCACTGTGTACAAGTATTTCGCTGTGCAATCACTGCTGTGAAGTGCACTGGTTGCACAATCAACTTGTAAATAGTGCAGACCCTGATGAGACAGCTCCTTCAGGAGCTGTCTCATCTGGGTCTTCACTATTTACAGGTAGGTATATTGACGTGAATAGCAAGCGAAGGGTTAAGTGATCAAGGTATATCAGATATTTCATACACCTATCAGTCCCTTTATCATTTGGCATTTCATAAGGGTAAACTTTCTTTTAAATCTTATATTACACAAGAGTTCTGTTCAGTTGAAACAGTGCGACAAACAATTTGTAAAGGTACAAAAATGAGTCATGCAGGAAACACCACATACAGAACAAACACTCACCCGAACAGCAACACAAGGAAACAGCAAATGTACATAGGTCATATTGGAAAGTGATAGAGGGGCACCTGTATTGTGTTCATCATCACGTCAATTACATTAGTACCCTAATTAGATTTTGGCCTTGTCTGGCTTTTACTGTTTGCTAAACTGCATTGTATAAAACTATCAACAATGGCATGTTCTTCGTTGATTAACACGTCGGAACCTACACACTGAGCAAGGCGCTTAATTAGCAAATCAATAGTAACAAACAATACCAATCTTGAAGAAACACAAGGTCTCATCTACAGCCAACTACTTTTTAGTATGAGAAGAGATTAGTTAAAAATCAAGGTTTTATTATAGGCTTATTGAGACATATATCACTGCAATAACCTGTGCTAAAAAGTTCTTTGTTCTCTCATCAGTATCCAAAATTTCGATGTTTTGTATTGGATTTTGAACAGAATGTTTCTTTAAAATGTAAGCAAGAATATTTTTAAAAACGGTAATATTAATCAGATTAAACGAACTGCCTATCTGTACTACACCTTTATAGTTTTCATGTAAACAAAAAAAAGGAAACCAGACTAATAACACATTCAAATGCTAAATAAAGTATCACCTCCATACTGAAGAGTCTCCTCAGTTTCAACGATGGCATTTACCAATTCTTCCTGGCCCGCATCTTTTAGGCAGTTCTTGAACTGGGTGTATCCTTTGACACCCAGTTTGCTCACATGTTCAATTATAGTCCTGTTTTTCTCGGAGGTGGTCTTAAGTTCCTGAAGATATTGATACATTGTATCCATTCTAATTTCAGGAATGTAAGGTGTGAAAAAACATGCCCCTCTCCCTGGAACTTTTACCTGTAAGTTTGACCATGAAGTGTGACCCTGACCTTAAACTGGTATTCAAATAGTCTTGCTTCATAAGATTAGCATACATGAAAAGAATAATTGAAGTTCTGAATTGATTAACAGACTGACAGACAGACAGTCGGACTGACGACAGAAAAGTGACCCCTGTGTGACACAAAATTGCCACAGTAATCAAACAGTGGCCTCTGATTGCTTGAAATGTAGATAAATTTAGTGAGATTTTGCTGAAAATTGGTATAATGATATATTTCAGTATTCTAAATTAATTGATAGATGAAAGTATTGGTTGCCATGGTAAATCGAATGAGGGCTTTGATTGGTCAATATTTAGATATTGCTTGATGGAATTTAGTTACTAATCGATATTGCTGAAGATTTGTAGTTGGGATATTTTGGAATGGAGTATTGGTAGGTGTTTTGAACGTATTGGTTACCTTGGTAACTGACTGATGGGATCTGACTGGTCGAAAGATTTTGTCTGATTATGTTGGTAATTGGTATGTATGGTATTTGTGCTGGTGTTTCAAGTGTCGTTTGACATGGTAAGCCCATGATGAACTGAGATCAGTCGAAATTAAGGTACAGTAAAAATGGGTCATAACGAATTCAAAGGGACTGAATAATTTACTTCGCTATAAACATTATTCGCTTTATTGATAGTATGAAGTTCGCTATAAATAATGACTGGCACATGACTGTTCAAAACTTTATAATACCGTAATTCAAACAAGCAAATGAATATGCCTAACAATTAAACTCTCAAAATTTACATGATACAGCTTACTCATTTGTGGAAGATATCAGTCATTTGCTATGGAACACACGTTGATGCTTGACACTTGCCAAAAAATTGTTTCATAGATGTCAACGTTTTTTTAAAAAACAAGAGCACCGCAAGCGGGTGCCAGCGCTCGTCTTTCATCATTGTCAAGATGAACATGCATACCAAAAATGAAGGTTGTAAATGAAAAATTGAAGAAGTTATGGTCAATGTTAAGATTTCGGACGACGATGACAATGACGACGCCGGGGTTACGACAATAGCTCGTGATTTCTTAGAAACAGACGGCTAATAATCCTTAGGAGTATTTGGTTGTTGCTCCAATGTCTATATAGCGGACAAAGACTCCGCGTATGTGGGCACGGGCAAATATTAATCATCTGTGTCGTCATAGGAGTCAACAGATGAGTAGGGTCGATGTAGTCCTTGGTATAATTAGAAGAGCGGGCTTGAAATTTAGATCCCAACAAGAAATGTCGACACTACATCAAACAGGGTTTTCCTTCACTATTAACTGGTGATTTCTAAATTAAAAGGGGGATAACTCCAAGAACAAGAAATGTGTCACAGTTCGTGACAAATGCCCCCAAAGCAAGCCCTGACAATATGCATTTTGTAGGCAGGCCTGCAATATGCAACTGCAAAATGAAAGTAAAGATTGCATAGTAAGACCACAATGTGAACTCAAGTTACCCCAAATGACAATCTTTTTCTCACATTTTGAGGTCAAAGGTCAAGGTCATGGCCACATGACCTACAAAAAGTATGCAACATTCCACCATCCGAAGATGAACTCATACACCGTATTTAGTGATCCTAGCTGATTGGTGAAGGGATGACAAGCTTTTTGTAAATGAAGTCAAAGGTCAAGGTCATGGTCACACTAACCTACAAATAATATGCGACACCCTGTTATCCCAATATGTACTCACAACCATATTCGGTGATCCTCGCTGAAGTAGTGTGGAAGATATGCTCCGGACAAGCCTTTTTTTAAAATGAGGTCAAAGGCCAAGGTCACATTAACCTATAACTAGTATGTGATCAAAAGACGAACTCACACACCACATTTGGTGATCCTAGCTGATTCAGGGTAGGAGTTAAGCTCAAGTCAATTTTTTTTATAAATGAAGCCCAAGGTCAAGGTTACATTGACCTATAAATAGTATGCGACACTCTGCCATCCTAAAATGTACTCACACACATCATACTTGGTGATCTTAGCTGAAGTAGTGTAGGAGATATGCTCCGGACAAGCTTTTTTTGTAAATGAGGTCAAGGTCAAGGTCACATTAACCTAAAATTAGTATGCAACACACCGCCATCCAAAGACGAACTCACATGCCATATTTGGCGATCCTAGCTGATTCGGTATAGGAGGTATGCTTCGGACAAAATTTCTTTTGTAAATAAAGCCCAAGGTCAAGGTCATATTGACCTATAAAAAGTATGCGACACTTTGCCATCCCAAGATGTACTCACACACCATATTTGGTGATCATAGTTGAAGTAATGTAGGAGACATTTTCTGGACAAGCTTTTTTTGTAAATGTGGTCAAAGGTCAAGGTCACCTTGACCTATAAATAGCATACGACACTCCGCCATCCCAATATGTACTCACACACCAATTTTGGTGTTCCTATCTGAAGAAGTATACGAGATATGTTCCAGACAAGCTTTTTTGTAAATGAGGTCAAAGTTCAAGGTCAAGGTCACATTGACCTAAAAATAGTATGCAGCATTCCGCCATCCCAAGATGAACTCACACACCTTATTTGGTGATCCTAGCTGATTCCGTATAGGAGTTATGCTCCGGACAAGTTTTTCTTGTAAATGAAGCCCAAGGTTAAGGTCACATTGACCTACAAATAGTAATGAAGTAAATATTCCAAAATAGGGAATTAATATAATACATAAATACTTAAACTGCTCTGATCTAATATTTCGACCACTAAGGGCCTTTGTCAAAGATTATCATGTCAAAATACACGTCACATTTTTGTTACATGCATTCAGCCATAAAATCAAAGAGAATAATCATTCATAATTATTCTCTTTGATTTTATGGCTGAATGCATGTAACAAAAATGTGACGTGTATTTTGACATGATAATCTTTGACAAAGGCCCTTAGTGGTCGAAATATTAGATCAGAGCAGTTTAAGTATTTATGTACAAATAGTATGCGACACTCTGCCATCCCAAGGTGTACTCACAATTCAAATTTGGTAATCCTAGCTGAAGTAGTGTAGGAGATATGCTCCGGACACGCTTTTTTTGCAAAGTTCAAGGTCACATTGCCTAAAAATAGTATGCGACATCCGCCATCCTAAGATGAACTCGCACAATATATTTGGTGTTCCTAGCTGATTCCGTATAGGAGGTATTCTCCGGACAAGTGTTTTTGTAAATAAAGCTCAAGGTCACATTGACCTATAAATAGTATGTGACACTCCAATATCCAACAAGAGTACCGCATACGGTACATAATACGCCCACTTGCAAACTTTCTCTGATTCAACATGCCTTATAAATGTTGACATTTTCTAATCTGTGCTTCAGATCCATATTAAGGTGATACTATTTTTTAAAAAAATGAAGTGAATATCTTATTAAATAAAAAAGTTACAGCTAATCCTCATTTTTGCAGATTTTTGTAAAGTGCAACGGCCATAACTCCGAAACAACAAATCAAATGATCCTCAGAATCGACTTAGCTTCAGGTCTTGATGCATTAAACATGTGGATGAAGTTTCATTAATATCTGTCTAACAGTTTTGCCAGAAAACAGCGGACAAACTATTTGCATTTTTTTTTTAAGTAAAAGGGCAATAACTCCGAAACAAAAAATCAAATAAACCTCAAAATTGACTCAGCATCAGATCTTGATGCATTAAACATTTTTGTGAAGTTTGATTAATATTTCTCAAATAGTTTTCCCAGAAAACAGCCGACAAACTATTTGCATTATTTTTTAAGGACAAGGGCCATAACTCTGAAACGAATATTCAAATGATCCTCAGAATCAATTCAGTTTCAGATCTTGATGCATTAAACATTTGTGTGAAGTTTCATTAATATCTCTCAAATAGTTTTCCCAGAAAACAATGGACAAACTATTTGCATATTTTTTAAGGACAAGGGCCATAACTCTGAAATGAGAAATCAAATGAACCTCAGAATCAACTCAGCTTCAGATCTTGATGCATTAAACATTTGTATGAAGTTTCATTAATATTTCTCAAATAGTTTTCCCAGAAAACAGCGGACAAACTATTTGCATGTATTTGCATTATGTTTTAAGTAAAAGGGCCATAACTCCGAAACGACAAATCAAATGAACCTCAGAATCGACTCAGCTTCAGATCTTGATGCATTAAACATTTGTGTGAAGTTTCATTAATATCTCTCAAACAGTTTTCCAAGAAAACCGCGGACAAACTATTTGCATATTTTTTAAGGACAAGGGCCATAACTCTGAAATGAGAAATCAAATGAACCTCAGAATCAACTCAGCTTCAGATCTTGATGCATTAAATATTTGTATGAAGTTTCATTAATATTTCTCAAATAGTTTTCCCAGAAAACAGCGGACAAACTATTTGCATGTATTTGCATTATTTTTTAAGTAAAAGGGCCATAACTCCGAAACGAAAAATCAAATGAACCTCAGAATCGACTCAGCTTCAGATCTTGATGCATTATACATTTGTGTGAAGTTTCATTAATATCTCTCAAATAGTTTTCCCAGAAAACAGCGGACAAACTTTGCATATTTTTTTAAGGACAAGGGCCATAACTCTGGAATGAAATATCAAATGAATCTCAGAATCAACTCAGCTTCAGATCTTGATGCATTAAACATTTGTATGAAGTTTCATTAATATTTCTCAAATAGTTTTCTCAGAAAACAGCGGACAAACTATTTGCATGTATTTGCATTATTTTTTAAGTAAAAGGGCCATAACTCCGAAACCACAAATCAAATGAACCTCAGAATCGACTCAGCTTCAGATCTTGATGCATTAAACATTTGTGTGAAGTTTCATTAATATCTCTCAAACAGTTTTCCCAGAAAGTTTCATTAATATTTCTCAAATAGTTTTCCCAGAAAACAGCGGACAAACTATTTGCATGTATTTGCATTATTTTTTAAGTAAAAGGGCCATAACTCCGAAACGAAAAATCAAATGAACCTCAGAATCGACTCAGCTTCAGATCTTGATGCATTATACATTTGTGTGAAGTTTCATTAATATCTCTCAAATAGTTTTCCAAGAAAACAGCGGACAAACTTTGCATATTTTTTTAAGGACAAGGGCCATAACTCTGGAATGAAATATCAAATGAATCTCAGAATCAACTCAGCTTCAGATCTTGATGCATTTAACATTTGTGTGAAGTTACATTAATATCATTCTGTCAAATAGTTTTCCCAGAAAACAGCGGACAAACAAAATGTTGACGGACGAACGAACGAACGAACGAACGAACGAACGGACGGACGGACAGGGCCACGACAATATACGACCACCTTTATTAGGTGGGCGTATAAAAATGTACTCACACTACATTTGGAGATTCTAGCTGAAGAAGTGTAGGAGATATGCTCCGGACAAGTGTTTCTTGTAAATGAAGCCCAAGGTCAAGGTCACATTGACCTATAAATAGTATGCAACACTCCGCCATCCCAAGATGTACTCACACACCATATTTGGTGATCCTAGCTGAAGTAGTGTAGGAGATATGCTCCGGACAAGCTTTTTTGGTAAATGAGGTCAAAGTTCAAGGTCAAATTGACCTAAAAATAGTATGCGACACTCCGCCATCCCAATGTGAACTCACACACCATATATGGTGATCCTAGCTGATTCCGTATAGGAGTTATGCTCTGGACAATTTTTTCTTGTAAATAAAGCCCAAAGTCAAGGTCAAGATCACATTGACCTATAAATAGTATGCGACACTCGGCCATCCCAAGATGTACTGACACACCATATTTGGTGATCCTAGCCAAAGTAATGTAGGAGATATGCTTCGGACAAGTAAAATCTGTTAATCCGGTTAACCCTTTACCTTATACGCGCGAGAAATCGCGAGTTTGCTTATCACCTGATAGAAGCGAGATAACGCGACTTTGCTTATTCCCTGATAGAAGCGGGTATGCGCGGGTCTATCCATTACCGTGTATAAGCGAGTTTGAGCGAGTCCAATATTTACCTGCTAATATCTCAATTTTCTAGTTAAATTTCTTTATCTGGATGTCTACACATTTAAAGTGTGTTAATATATCTTCTGAAATCCCAAATCTAATAATAGTGTTACTACAGAAAAATATTGCAAAAACGAGGCTGAAGTCGAGTGGTATATTCTTTTTATATGTTCGGTGATCATCGTAAGACATGGGTATGATACTATTCGTCATTATTCGGAAAGTACGAACTTTGCCGATAAATGATCACACGAAAATCTTCCACTGTCGCCAAGGTCAAATTCTAAATATAAATATGTTAAATATAATTGACCAATGACTATTCGGAACTCCATAAATCACGTGCGACTTGCCTTGGGGCTAAAATAACACATGGGGAACCCGTTGTCAACCTCAAAACACACCGGCGGAAATTGGGCAATAAAACTTTCGTAAGTATAATCCGATTAGAGGGTAGACAGCAATATCAATCAAATAACTTAGCTAATCAACCAATTTAACCATTCAAACGAATCATGTCTTGGAATTCATTCATAAATGTCAAACAGTTAGGATCTCGTGTGGACGCCGATATTTTTTATCCAGATCCAAACTGTCTGAATTGATATAAAACGAATAATTCGTTCATAAGCGCCATTCAGTTTAGATCTGGATGAAATGACAAGCTACTATACGTGGCGTCTCATCTACATCAAAATTAATTTAATAAATATACCATAATGCAAAAAAACTGAATTTGTGTAGACCCAGATCAGGAACTATTCTAAATCTCGATTAATGCATAATAAATGCAAATGAGACAGATATCAGGAAAAGTGGGTTGGGAGATTGTAAACAGTGTAGTCCCAGATCAGCAGCCGCTTTTCCCATGCGGCATCTGATCAGGATCTACACTGTTTGCTGGGCCACATGATTAAATAATGCATATATTCTGGTGATCAACAGCGTGAAGCAGATGCTGTGTGTGAGATGCAGCTGATCTGAGTCTACACTGTTTGAAATGCAATGCATTCTCCATTTTCCTTGTGCCCGACTCAAATGCATTATAAAAACGGAAAATGTTTCAAAGAACAATAAATAGCATAATTTATGTGTGTCGGAATTTCATGATTTCATTTAGTTCAGTGAACATGCAGATGAAATTTGTCTTCCGATTTTTTTTTTTCAGGTGGCGGCATTCGTTTTGGAGCCAGGCCCTAACCTGGACGGGTTCAATACTTTAGATCCAGATCAGACACCGGAAAACTCAACATCTAATCTGGATCTATAATTGGATTCAGATCAGACACACAGTTACCCAGAATCTAATTTAGATAAATTTTGGACCCAGGTCCGGTGCCGAGTTACTCAGTATCTGATCTAAATCAATGTTTGGATCTAGATCCAGATCAGACATCATACTCAACTTCTGATCTGGATCTAACCTTAATGGCTGAAATGAGTCTATCAGCGTCTGATATCGATCGAAGCGTGGATCCCGAACCGGCGCTGAGTTACTCGCTGTATGATCTGGGTCCGCGCTGAATGAATATAGGAATTATTTACCCAGCTCTGATCTGGATCAAGCCTGTTTGGAAATGATATTTTATTTTGAATAGCAGGCGATAAGTTACTGTTCCGAACATATTTAGCTGAGATTTTAAGTGAAGTAAATATTCCAAAATAGGGAATTAATATAATACATAAATCAGAGCAGTTTAAGTATTTATGAGATTTTAAGGTCAATTAGTTCTGAAAATATATTGACTTGCCTCGTTTTATCCCCGTGTATTGTGCTTATACATACTTCAAATTGCATGAAAAATACACCATCAAAAAGAGAATTTAATTCCCTAAAACCTTTTTATTTACACTATAATAATAATGGTAAACATAAGTGCATTTATATGGGATTGAAAAGGACAGGTGTCAGATTCAAACTAATTTTCCAATATTTCCAATAAACTGTATCGGTGAGAGTGTGTTACGCTTACCACATGGATATTGGTTATTGATTATCGGATAAGGCTTACCTATATCGGTGTAAGATAAGGGTTTGGAGGTTTGGCTATTGGGTAAAGGGTTAAAAATATACATGATTTTGACCTTTGATCTCTGAGTATGACCTTGACCTTTCAGCTATTGACATGGTTTTTTCATGCAACAAGACCAGACGGACGCAAGGATGGACTGACACATTTTTAAGTTCAAAGCGGCATAACTCCAATATTAGTGAAGTCAGAGTTATGGACCTTGTGCATGACACTTCCTCTTATCATGATCTTTCTATGTCTGAAGTTCCAATCCAATGGCATGAGCCATATAGGAGTTATCGTCCGGACAAAATTGGCAACTAAGGTGCAATAACTCCAACATTATTGAAGCCAGAGTTATGGACCTTGTGCATGGCACTTCCTCTCAATATGATCTTTTCTTGTATGAAGTTTCAATCCAATGTCATGAGTCATATAGGAGTTATCATCCAGACAAAAAAGTGTGAAAAAATGGGTATTAACTCTTATATTAGTGAAGCCAGAGTTATGGACCTTGTGCATGACACTTCCTCTCATTGTGCTCTTTCCATACACGAAGATACAAACAACTGGCATCAGGCATATTGAAGTTATCGTCTGGACAAGAAAGTGTGACGGACAGACAGACAACTCTCACGAAAACAATATGTCTCCCCCATATAACAAGAGTACCGCATACGGTACATAATACGCCCACTTGCAAACTTTCTCTGATTCAACATGCCTTATAAGTGTTGACATTTTCTAATCTGTGCTTCAGATCTTGATTTCCATATTAAGGTGATATTATTTTTTAAAAAAATGAAGTGAATATCTTATTATCCTGTCACGTGCCTATTTTCCTGACGGATAACAAGGTGACTGATAAACTTTTTGTTATTATGTCAGTAGGTCACATGACCGATGTTAATATGTCAGTTGGTCACATGACCTGTAGCCGAAACTACTTTTTTTTTTAAAAAAAGTTTTTTACCGAGACGCTTATTTCGTGAATACACAAATTTACGTCTACCTAGTAGATCTAGATCTAGATCTAGTGAATAAAAAAAAGTTTAACAAAGCGAATTTAATTTCAATCGATACCCGTTAAACTAAATAATTCTTTCACTTCATTCTCTCAAACTTATATTCTTAGACCTAGTAGATCTAGATCTAGACTAGATTTAGTTGTCTGTCGCGAAATTACCGTGTTTAGATAAATCCACATCAAGAATCATAAATCGTCTAGATCCTGTATTCTATAGTCAGTTCTATTTTAATTCTATCGGCGTCTATCTCAACCGAGTCTAGAATTGAAATGTTATTAAGCTAGCCTTGACTTTTCTATTCTAGACGAGGTTTAGACCAGCTTGTCTCAAACATCAAGTGACGGGTTCTTTTTCTCACATAACCAACCGGGGCAACGGTTTTGTTTTGAGCATTTTTTCAGTGGAATTCCAGTGACGTAATAACGCCTTTATAGTGACGTCATCAACAGTCTAGAGCCAGTAGAGTCGGGTATACTTTGCGGTGCATTTTGTGGTACATTCGGTACAAAATAAAATAATTTTATATTTTGCTGTCGTGACAAGGATAAATAGAATATTTGGTTCCTAGCTTTGAATGAGAAATGTTATCTGGCTCGGCTTCTGAATATATCAGGTTCGCCTTCGGCTCACCTGATATATTCATCCGCCTTGCCAGATAACATTTCTCATTCAAAGCTAGGAACCAAATATTCTCTATTTAAATAAAAAAAGTTACAGCTAATCCTCATTTTTGCAGATGTTTGTAAAGTGCAACGGCCATAACTCTGTAAAGACAAACTGAATGAACCTCAAAATAAACTCAGCTTCAAATTTTGTTGCTTAAACATTTGTGTTAAGTTTCATTTATATCATTTTAATAGTTTTCCCAGAAAACAACAGACAAACTAAAAGTTGACCGACAAACAAAGCAACGAACACGCAAAGTTCAAGGACCATAACTTTAGAATAAAATGACATATCAAAACCCTCGCAATATATGTGAAAATTCACATCAAGGTTTAACCATATAAAAAAATTGAAGTAAATATCATTTCAAATGAAAAAGGTATGGCCATCCCCATATTTGCATAGATTTGCATTATTTTTTTAAGTGCAAGGGCCATAACTCCGAAACAACAAATCAAATGATCCTCAGAATAGAATTAGCTTCAGGTCTTGATGCATTAAACATGTGTATGAAGTTTCATTAAGATCTGTCAAACAGTTTTGCCAGAAAACAGCGGACAAACTATATGCATATATTTGCATTATTTTTTAAGTAAAAGGGCCATAACTCTGAAACGACAAATCAAATAAACCTTAAAATCGACTCAGCTTCAGATCTTGATGCATTAAACATTTTTGTGAAGTTTCATTAATATCTCTCAAACAGTTTTCCAAGAAAACAGCGGACAAACTATTTGCTTGTATTTGCATTATTTTTAAGTAAAAGGGCCATAACTCCGAAACGACAAATCAAATGAACCTTAGAATCGACTCAGCTTCAGATCTTGATGCATTAAACATTTGTGTGATGTTTCATTAATATCTCTTAAACAGTTTTCCCAGAAAACAGCGGACAAACTATTCACATATTTTTTAGGACAAGGAACACAACTCTGAAATGAAAAATCAAATGAACCTCAGAATCAACTCAGCTACAGATCTTGATGCATTAAACATTTGTATTAAGTTTCATTAATATCTGTCAAATAGTTTTCCCAGAAAATAGCGGACAAACAAAATGTTGATGGACGAACAAACGAACGAACGAACAAACGAACGAACGAATGAACGAACAGACGGACGGACAGGGCCAAGACAATATACGACCACCTTTATTAGGTGGGTGTATAAAAATGGGGGAGACATAATAACTATTTATCACAATGGTTTCAAAAAGTGACATTTACAGAGGCGTTAATATGAGGGAATTGTTTAAGACTGGTCATAATATAGCATTTTGGAAAAAAAATGACTCTCTTAGTTCTTTTTAAATACCTGTGATCAATGGATCTGAAGAAACTCACCCTGATGTCCCTGGCTTTAGTGCTTTCAAATAGACAATTTACAATGGCTCTATCCAGTAACGTATCAGGCTCCATGTCTCTGACGAATCTTCCGTAGCATATTCTTAGGACTTCCTTGGAAACCTCTTTATAATGAAATATGAGAGTAATGATATAAGTTATAATAACTGAAACTAATGAATGCAGTTTGACTAAAAATGAAAATAAAATGGAAATAGAGGTTTGTTTTTGTCTCCTCCTTTAGCATCCACTTTCCAATTACACAAGTGTGTAATGTCTGTGTAGATACATACAAGTAATTGTTCTTGATAACTTAAGATTACATGGTGTCGCAAGTACATTCCTATAAAGTTTGGTGACTCTAGCCCCATCAATTTCAGAGATACGTGCAAAACCATGTAATTTTAAGTTATAAGGGGGGGGGGGGACAATTAAAAAAAACCCAGGTACACAACAACTTATATTGATCAACATTCCTTTGAAGTTTGTTGACCGCCGGATCTTTGTCTACTTTGTAAAGACATGAAAACAATTATATTTTTAAGAAAAGAGATAAGAGAAACAAACTACCACACAAACTGATTAATCACCTTAAATTTTCCGCAGCTGACAAGCCACAAACGAGTTATTCTGTTCACTACCAATTTCAACCACAGGAAGTTATGGTATTTCAGATGCTGGCTAAAACTTCCTATATACCCTAGTGAATGGCAATGCCTGTTCGTTAGTGCTGGCCTTGATCTGGTTTCCCCTGTCTTGCTTGAGAGTTAGTGTCCAAGTCTTGTTTTTACTGACTTGTGTGTATGTTATGCCTCCACGGACAATGTTTGAGGGGGTATACTTTTCTGCCAACAGTAGCCTTGTCGCAAGTTGAAGACTGTCTAAAATGTATATCCGCTTGTATGCACTAGAGTATGCTGAAGCTCAATACTCAAGTACCTAAGACATTCATGTGCAAGTGAAACCAAACCATCTACAAGAGTGTTCGGGGGAACACATGTGTCACCTGCTTGCAGCTAACACAAAAGCTTCATGTTAATATGAACTACAGTTTGTTTTGGAGAAAAACATGTCTCCCCCGGTACCCCGCACCCATAAGAGGAATGAACGTTGTAACCAAGAGTTGCGTTTCATTCTCAGTGTTGTTATACCTTCTGATCCTTCGAGATCATTAATTTCAGTACTTCTTGTTCTGAAAATTGAATACCGCTTAAGCCGGTGCTAGGGGGCGTGAGCAGTGTTGCACTTTCAATTACTGCTCATGAACAGACTCAATAAAACCGAGTCTGCAATTTTCTCTTTGTGCTGCGAGTTTTGCTCTCGGGGGATCATCTCCTTTCAGAATTAACAACTATTATGATAATCAAGCTTAATTCAAAATCACATGACTACCTTCACATATAGATATAGATTGGTCGTGCGTCACTTATAGATACATATAGATTGGTTGTGCATCACATATAGATTAGTTATATGTAAACGTTTGTCGACATCTATAAACACTAGTTTTCCCTATCAATTTCATATTTAAAAAAATCCAATCTTCTGTCTAAATTGTTGCAGCCCATATTCCAATCCACATGACCATCCTCACATATAGCTGGCTCATATGTAAAAGTTTGAATAACAAGATGTGTTTGTGAAACACTATGCCCCCTCATATATTTGACCTCTGACCTTGACATTGACATGTCATCCCTCAAAATGTGCAGCCTCATGAGATACACAAGCATGCCAAATATCAAGTCTCTATCTCTACTGGTCCAAAAGTTATGGCCAATGTTAAAGTTGGCGATTTGACCCATATATTTGACCTCTGACCTTGAAGGATGACCTTGACCTTGACACGGCACCCCTCAAAATGTGCGGCTTTATGAGATACATATGTATGCCAAATATCAAGTCTCTATCTATACTGGCTCCAAAGTTATGACCAATGTTAAAGTTGCTGACAAACAAACAGACAAACGGACAAACAGACAGACAGGGCAAAAACAATATGCCCCCCGACTATCGTCAATGGGGGCATAAAAACTCTTACATAGTATAGGAGGAGTTAGCTGCACAAGACTTTTTCGCTATTACTCTATATAAGGGAAAACGCCAAAGGGTCATAACTTCTGTCAAAATTGAGGCAGCCAAAATTCCAAACCACATGACCATCCTCACATATAGCTGGTTCATATTTAAAAGTTTAAAGTAAATCCCTCAAATAGTGTAGGAGGAGTTAGCTGCACAAGATTCCTCACATATAGCTGGTTCATATGTAAAAGTTTGAAGTAAACCCCTTAAATAGTGTAGGAGGAGATAGCTGCACACGATTTTTTCGCTATATATTCTATACAAGGAAAATAGTGTTGGAGCACAAGTTTTTTCGCTATATATTCTATATAAGGAAAATAGTGTTGGAGTGTTGCACAAGATTTTTTCGCTATAAGGAAAAACTACAAAGGGCCATAACTTCTGTCAAAATTGTTGCAGCCAAAATTCCAAACCACATGACCACCCTCACATATAGCTGGTTCATATGTAAAAGTTGGAAGTAAATCCCTCAAATAGTGTAGGAGGAGTTAGCTGCACAGGATTTTTTCTCTATATATTCTATATAAAGAACAAGAGTGCCAGTGGGCACAATATAGGTCTTGTTCAACATAAACTGAGGTTAACGTATTTGCTAAACTCAAATTCTAAGTCCAATTTTGCGACCAAGTTTCAAGGTTGTAAATAGGCATACTTTAACAACAAGAGAGCCCGAATGACCCTGAAGCGCTCACCAGACAATCAGAGGAGAAGATTTTCAAAGTTTTCGCTATATGTTTCTATAGAAAACTAGCCGGCCCTGGGGCGGGCCAATTTTGACCCCAGGGGCATAATTTATATAACTTTTGTAGAGGACTTGAACATGATGCTATGAGCCAAATATGAAAGCTGATAATCTTTCAGTTTCAGAGGAGAAGATTTTCAAAGTTTTCTCTATATGTTTCAATTGAAAACTACCCACCCCTGGGGCAGGCCAATTTTGACCCCAGTGCCATAATTCATATAACTTTTGTAGAAGACCTATGCATGATGCTATGCGCCAAATATGAAAGCTGAGAACTTTCCAGATTCAGAGAAGAAGATTTTCAGTTTTCAATATGTTTCTATTGAAAACTGCCCATCCCTGGGATGGGGCCAATTTTGACCCCAGGGCAATAATTTATATAACTTTTGTAGAGGACCTAAACATGATGCTTTGTGCCAAATATGAAAGCTGAGAGCCTTCTAGTTTCAGAGGAGAAGATTTTCAAAGATTTCACAATTTGTTTCTACTGAAAATTTCCCACCCCTGGGGCGGGGGCAATTTTGACCCCAGGGCCATAATTTATATAACTTATGTAGAGGACCTGAACATGATGCTTTGTGCCAAATATGAAAGCTGAGCGACTTCCAGTTTCAGAGGAGAAGATTTTCAAAGTTTTCACTATTTGTTTCTATTGAAAACTTCCCAGCCCTAAGGCGGGGCCAATTTTGACCCCAGGGCCATTATTTATATAACTTTTGTAGAGGAACTGAACATGATGCTCTGTGCCAAATATGAAAGCTGAGAGCCTTCCAGTTTCAGAGGAGAAGATTTTCAAAGATTTCACTATATCTTTCTTTTAAAAACTGCCCACCCCTGGGGCGGAGCCAATTTTGACCCCAGGGGCATAATTTATGTAACTTTAGTAGAGGACCTGAACATAATGCTCTGTGCCAAATATGAAAGCTATGAGCATTCCAGTTTCAGAGGAGAAGATTTTCAAAGATTTCACAAATGGTTTCTATTAAAAACTGCCCACCCCTGGGGCGGGGCCAATTTTGACCCCAGGGCCATAATTTATAACTTTTGTAGAGGACCTAAACATGATGCTATATGCCAAATATGAAAGCTAAGAACCTTCTAGTTTCAGAGAAGAAGATTTTCAAATTTTCACTATTTGTTTCTATTGAAAACTGCCCACCCCTGGGGCGGGGCCAATTTTGACCCCAGGGCCATAATTTATATAACTTTTGTAGAGGACCTGAACATGATGCTATGTGCCAAATATGAAAGCTGAGAGCCTTCCAGTTTCAGAGGAGAAGATTTTCAAAGTATTACTATGTTTCTATTGAAAACTTCCCACCCCTGGGGCTGGGCCAATTTTGACCCCAGGGGCATAATTTATATAACTTTTGTAGAGGACCTTAGGGTGAAGCTATGTGCCAAAGATGAAAGCTGAGAACCCTGTAGATTCAGAGAAGATTTTTAAAGGTTCAAATTATTGACGACGAACGACGGACGACGGACATCAGGCGATCACAAAAGCTCACCCTGAGCACTTTGTGCTCTGGTGAGCTAAAAAACCGTAACCAAAAATTCTAAATTAAAAAGTGCCATAATAGTGTCTAAGTGTTTGACAGAGTTGTATTTACTCTTGCCTACAGATGAAGCTTCTGGTGGTGAACAAATGTTTCAACTTTAAAAGCTTTATCTCAAAGGGTGATGTAAATAAATGGACTTTAACCAAAGCCTTAACCAAAATTTCGAAGTTAAAAGGGGGCATAATTCTGTCAAAATGTTATGTACTCTTGCCTACAGGTGAAGCTTGTGATACTTTATCTGAAAGGGTTATGTAAATAAATGGACTTTAACAAAAACCTTAACAAAAAATTTTAAGTTAAAAAGGGGTATAATTCGGTCAAAATGATTGACAGAGTTACGTACTTATGCCTACAGGTGAAGGTTGTGACGGTGAATAAGTGTTCCAAGTTTCAAAGCTTTATTGCAAAGTATTATGTACGAAAATAATAAGTGGACTCGTAAATAAGTGGACTTACAAAAATGTGTTCCACATAAATTGAGGTTAACATTTTTGCTTAACGAAAATGTTAAACGCAAATTCTAAGCCCAGTTAAGCAACCTTGACCTTGGATAAACGAGCCGGGTCTTGACAGGCTACTGTAGCATGTCTAGATAAACATTGTGGTTAAAATTGGGAAGGATCCACCAAGCGGAACTTGAGTTAGAGATGTTACAGACATAAATTGAGGTTAACATTTTTGCTAAACGCAAATTCTAAGTCAAATAAAGTGACCTTGACCTTGGATATACGAAACGTAGGCTACTGTAGCATGTCTAGATAAACATTATGGTTAAATTTTAAAAGGATCCACCAAGCAGAACTTGAGTTAGAGATGTTACAGACAGACGGACGGACAGATGGATGGACAACGCCATTCCATAATACGTCTCGTTTTTTTCAAACGGGCGTATACTATAACAACTACAAAGGGCCATAACTTCTGTCAAAATTGTTGCAGCCAAAATTCCAAACCACATAACCATCCTCATATATAGCTGGTTCATATGTAAAAGTTTGAAGGAAATCCCTCTAACAGTGTAGGAATTAGCTCCACAATAATTTTAACAGACAGACAGAGGGACGGATGGACAGACAGAAAGCACAACAATATGTCTCCCTCCCCTAAAGGGGGAGTCATAAAAAGGGGAATAACTCAAAAAATAGTGATGCTAGAGTTGTGGCCCATGTGCATGACACTTCCTCTCATCATGCTTGTTGAAAGTGTGATGGACAGACAAACAGACAGACAGACGGAAGGACAGACGGACAGACGACGGAAAAGTGATCCCTAAGTGGCACACTGCCTCTCGGCAGGTGACACAAAAATCAAACCATTGCTGTGTGTGAAGAATCTTGGTGAAATTGATGACACTGAACATCAATTGCTTGTGTAGATCTAGTTACTCATAGTTCCGGCAAATTGGCCATACAAGACAATACTATTCGCCTGATACTATTAAGACTTCGGTGAACTCCCTTGTACACATCGAAACTTGACTACTGCAACTTATTGCTGCATGGAACTTAAACAACAAGGAAAAATTCAGTGCGCAAAACACAGCAGACTGCATCATAACCAGGACTTCTTGATATACAATAATCATATTATTGTTATTATTATTATTATTCAACACCTGATCGATTTCAAATTTCTGACACTATGTTCAAAGCCATGCACAATGAATCCCCAATGTATATTGACAACATGCTTGATGTGGACATATCTCACAGAAAGTCAGCAGATAGTTCAGTGTCGTTGGTTGTACCAAGATGCCGTATGGTGAATTACGTGGATAGATGTTTTATGCATACAACTCCAAAACTTTTAGTGTTATTCACCTCTCTTTTAAGGTCATTCGCGAAGACGGAATACAATGTCTGCGATAAAGTACAGCCTTGCTTGACTCCAGTTGAACAATTGAATCAGTCTGTTGAATACTCCTACAAGTTTTTTTCAACATATTTCAATAAAAGTTTACACACATTGCCTTGATGAAGTGTATTTGTGCATTAAATCATTTTCATTGCCTGCCCTTGAAGTTTACTGTTACAACTGGACTACAAACTAATTCTATAGTTTTCATCAGATTTCAATGAAAATTGGTACACATGGTCTCTTTGAAGTGTAGCTGTGGTTAACATAAATTGTTTTCAATATCAACAATTTATACATGAGTTATCTGCTCCTGGAAACATGTTTTGCTAGCCAAATAAAGTTTGTGTGGACTGAACCTTTTACAATTTTCAACATAATTCAATGAATGTTGATAAACATAACCTCTGTAAAGTGAAAGTGCATCGCATAATATTTTCAGTATCTAACATACACAGGTTATTGGCCCTTGGATTTGTAATTAAGGTTGTTGTGTAGGGATATTCATCACCTTTTGTGATAGTTTTAGTTTTCCCAGTCTTGCTTGGCAGTGTTGACTGTTTGCCTCTTTTCCCTGGCCTAGGGCTTGTTTCTCCAGTGTCTTCATTGTTAGCAGAAGCAGCTTGCGTTTCTGTGAAAAAGAATATATTTTATATAAGAATATTAAAAGAACCAACCTTGTTTATCATCAAGTCTAATCAGTAAAAGCGAAATTAAGGCTAAACCTCAGACTAAATAGTACAGAAATAATTCCATCAAGGTTTGAAAGTTCAATGCCACTCTTATCACCAAAACAGTCTAGGAAAAATAGTGAGTGGAAATTAGTAAAATTCCACCTTCTTTATAATGACTGTCAGTGAGGAATAATGAGTTATCTGCTCCTGGACTTGTACCACATGTTTTGCTAGCAAATAAAGTTTTGTGGACTGAACCTTTTACAATTTTCAACATAATTCAATGAATGTTGATAAACATAACCTCTGTAAAGTAAAAGTGCATCGCATAATATTTTCAGTATCTAACATACACAGGTTATTGGCCCTTGGATTTGTAATTAAGGTTGTTGTGTAGGGATATTCATCACCTTTTGTGATAGTTTTAGTTTTCCCAGTCTTGCTTGGCAGTGTTGACTGTTTGCCTCTTTTCCTTGGCCTAGGGCTTGCTTCTCCAGTGCCTTCATTGTCAGCAGAAGCAGCTTGCGTTTCTGCGAAAAAGAATATATTTTATATAAGTATATTAAAAGAACCAACCTTGTTTATCATTAAGTCTAATCAGTAAAAGCGAAATTAAGGCTAAACCTCAGACTAAATAGTACAGAAATAATTTCACCCAAGGTTTGAAAGTTCAATGCCACTATTATCACCAAAACAGTCTAGTAAAACATAGTGAGTGGAAATTGGTACAATTCCACCTTCTTTATATTCAATTGTTTATTTCGTATGTAAGGCCACCGGCCATCATATATATACAAACATATAAGGACTGTCAGTGAGGAATAATACATTTTCCTTATTGTTTTTTTTTTGCATCTTAAACAAGAGTGCAAGTGGGCACAATATTCGCCCGTCAAGGCCTTGTTAAACTTAACGCAAATTCATTCTCAGACCAATTGTGTGACCTTGACTTTGGATATACATACTGGGACAAACCTATGCTACTGTAGAATGTTCAGATAAAGATTGTGGTGTAATTTGAGAAGATCCACAGAGCAGAACATGAGTTTGAGATGTTACAGACTGACACACAGCGCGATTCTATAATACATGTATGTCCCGTTTTTTCAAACAGATGAAGCTTGTGATGGTAGACAAGTGTTTCAAGTTTCAAGGCTTTACCCCAAAGGGTTATGTAAATAAATGGACTATTTTGAATTTAGATAATCCTTATTTTGAAACTATGATTTCTTCAATTTACCCAAAAGAACTGTCTTTAAACAAAGCGAATCAATCTGACATTATAGCTTCATTTTTAGGTTTTGAATCTTTCAATTACCAATGATAAAGTTTCGTCCAATATATACGATAAACGAGAAGATTTTAATTTTAAAATTGTTAATTATCCTTTTCTAGATGGAGATGTGCCACGTTCTACATCTTATGGGGTTTATATTTCTCAACTTATTCGGTTTGCCCGAGCCTGTTCTTTGCTTGAAGATTTTAACAGACATAATTTAGCTATAACTGATAAACTTCTTAAGCAAGGTTAGAGATATCACAAACTTCGGAAAAAAAATTTCTAAATTTTATTTTCGAAATTTACCACTCATTAGTAAATATAATTGCAATCTATGGACGTTACTGCAACAAGGCATTTCTCAACCAGACTTTTATGGGGATGTTATCTACAAACTTAGGAAAATTCGGGGTCATATCCATTTTCATGATTTGTTTATTAAACGCATTAAAACATTTAACAAGAGGGCCATGAGGCCCTGAAGCGCTCACCTGAGATAACCCCAGTGGCAGGGCCTTTTTTGACCACAAGAAATCATGTGGACAACCTTGGTAGAGAACCACAAGGCAAAGCAGTATGCCATTAATTAAAGGTCTAAGCCTTATGATTTCAGAGAAAAATAATATTTCATATTTTTCCCATCGAAAAAACTGATAAGCCCTGAGGCAGGGCCAAGTTTCGCCCAGTGGTCAGGGTCGTAAGTTAAACATTCTTGGCAGAGGACCACAAGCCACAGCTACATATTTATAGAGGACCAGTAGATCATGTTAGTCATACCAAATATCAATGGTCTAGGCCTTACAGTTTCAGTAGATTTTTAAAGATTTTCCTATGAAAAACTGATAAGCCCTTGGGCGGGGCCATTTTTGGCCCGGGGGTCATAATTTGAACAATATTTGTCGAGGACCATAAGTTCATGCTACATACCAAATATCAAAGGTCTAGGCCTTACAGTTTGAGAGAAGAAGATTTTTAAAGATTTTCCTATGAAAAACTGATAAGCCCTTGGGCGGGGCCATTTTTGGCCCGGGGGTCATAATTTGAGCAATATTTGTAGAGGACCATAAATCATGCTACATACCAAATATCAAAGGTCTAGGCCTTACAGTTTCAGAGAAGAAGATTTTTAAAGATTTTCCTATGAAAAACTGATAAGCCCTTGGGCGGGGCCATTTTTTGCCCGGGGGTCATAATTTGAGCAATATTTGTAGAGGACCATAAGATCATGCTACATACCAAATATCAAAGGTCTAGGCCTTACAGTTTGAGAGAAGAAGATTTTTAAAGATTTTCCTATGAAAAACTGATAAGCCCTTGGGCGGGGCCATTTTTGGCCCGGGGGTCATAATTTGAACAATATTTGTAGAGGACCATAAGATCATGCTACATACCAAATATCAAAGGTTTAGGCCTTACAGTTTGAGAGAAGAAGATTTGTAAAGATTTTCCTATGAAAAACTGATAAGCCCTTGGGCGGGGCCATTTTTGGCCCAGGGGCCATAATTTGAACAATATTTGTTGAGGACCATAAGATCATGCTACATACCAAATATCAAAGGTCTAGGCTTTACAGTTTCAGAGAAGAAGATTTTTAAAGATTTTCCTATGAAAATTCCATATTACCATATATGGAAATATTGACCAAGCCCTCTGGCGGCCATGTTTTTTGCCGGATCAAAATTCTTTTAACAACTTTTAAAGTCTATCAACTGAGAAACATTTTGGTGAAAACTATATTCAAATCCAATAAGTCATTCTGGAGAAGAAGATTTTTCTAGATATTGTGTCCGGTTGCCATGGCAATAAGACCGATGGCCCCGCCCACTATCTTTTAACAACTTTTGAAGCACCCACCCACAGTATGTATCTGACCAAGTTTGGTTACAATTGGGCAGTCGGTTTCAGAGAAGAAGTCGTTTGAAATTGTTGACGGACAGACAGACGGACAGACGGACAGACGGACAGACGGACGCCGGACACAGGGGTATCACAAAAGCTCACCTTGAGCACTTTGTGCTCTGGTGAGCTAAAAAGAAAGGTTATGATCCTATTATATTGCAACGCACTGCATGTTTCGTTATCGACCCTTTTACAGTCGGTAGCTACGCTTCCCTCTTTGCTTGCGCGATGACAGGCTGAGGGTAGTACTCTATGGTAGTATACTCTTAAACTTGGATACAAGATGAGCTTACCAGACTCATGTATTACTTTTTCCCTGTCGTGCCCTTAACGGTTTACCTGCAGGTGCTCTGACTTTAGCAAAGTCATTGAGTACATATCTGACGGATTGTCACAGTTATTATGCTATGTCTTACATGTTGTCCTGTGTTCACCTTCGTCTATGTTGTGGGTAAGTCCAGCGGGGATACCTTTATTTACACTATTTGTAAAGCTAGGGTGACTTTGAGAGAAGTTTGAGGTTAGGACGTCCGTAAACCAGTTTAAATCAACAGTGGTGTTTTTGCTACTGACCGTGCCAAGACGGTACTCTCTTTGTCACCCTTCCTTTTGTTTGCCTTGCGTCTTTGTGCTTGTGATTTTGTTCATGTGTGGAATGTTTATCTCTTGGTGTTTTCTGTGTTCATCTCGTGTGTGAGTGTGCGTTTGGGTGTGTGGTTGTGTGTGTATGTGTGTCATGCTGTCTATCGGTGTTTTGGTGGTGGTTGCATCTTGTACGTGGCTTTGCCTGCTTGACATTACTACTTTTCCATTTAACAAAAACCTTAACTTAAAGACAAATACTTGACAGAGTTATGTACTTTTGCCTACAGACGAAGCTTGTAATGGTAAACAAGTGATCCAAGTTTCAAAGCTTTATCTCAAAGCGTTACGTAAATGGAGGGGATACCTTTATTTACAATGTTTGTTTAGCTAGGGTGACTTTGAGATAAGTGTGAGGTTAGGACGTCCGTAAACCGGTTTAAACCCCCAGTGGTGATTTTGCTACTGACCGTGCCAAGGCGGTTCTCTCTTTGTCACCCTTAATTTTGTTTGTCTTGTGTATCTGTGCTTGTGTTTTGTTCATGTTTGTCTCTGGTGATCGTGCAATTGCTGATGTTTTCTGTGTTCTTCTCGTGTGTTTGGTTGTGTGTGTGTGTGTCATGCTGTCTATCGGTGTTTTGGAGGTGATTGCGTCTTGTATGTGACTTTCTACTGTATGTGTGTGTATGACTATAAATTGCTATGCTTTCTGTAAGTGTTTTGGTGATGGTGGCGTTTTGTGTGTGGCTTTTCCTGCTTGACTTTACTACTTTTTCATTTACAAAAGTTTGTTCAACATTAATTGAGATTAACATATTTGTTTAACGCAAATGCTAAACGCAAAGTCCAATTGTGTGACCTTGACCTTGGATATACGTAACTTGACAAACCCATGCTACTGTAGCATGTCCAGATAAACATTGTGGTGAAATTTTAGACAGATCCACCAAGCAGAACCTGAGTTTAGATGTTACAGACAGACAGACAATTAACATATTTGCTAAAGCCAAATGCTAAAGTCAAATTGGGTGACCTTGACCTTGGATATACGTACTGGGGCTCGATAGGCTACTGTTGCATGTCCAGATAAACATTGTGATGAAATTTTAGAAGGATCCACCAAGCAGAAATTGAACAAAGTCCCAAAAGTATACTTGACTAGAACTTTATATTTAACAAGAGCTATCCGAAGACAGCACGCTCCTCTTTCTTTAGTGCTGGATAGTGTAGTGGAAGTCTAAGTTAGAAAGGGGAGATAACTATAGCAAAATTAATTTTAGGGTTACCTGTCCTTGTGAAAAGGGTCCCCTTGTAATAGTTAACACGTGTACCAAAGTAGAACCAAATATCTTGGACAGTTTCTGAGATATAGACCTGAACATAAAACTTAACCAACAATGAAAAATCTAAGTCGAAAAAGGGGCATAACTATGGCAAAATTAATTTTAGGGTTACCTACCCTTGTGAAATATGTTGCACTTGTGATAGTAAACATACATACCAAATATAAACCAAATATCTTTGATGGTTTCTGAGAAATGGACCTTTAACAAAAAGGTTAACCAACGCTGCGCCAACGAGAGGGTCATGACAATTTTTGAAAATGCTAACAAAACAAGAAATGGTCTCAAAATATTCAAAATTTGTCAGTTTTACTGAAAAATATAAAGTGTTAGATGTTTGATTACCCCACCCACCATATAAACGTTATAGGTCAAAAAATCTTTATCATAAAATTTGATATATAATTAGCAAAACAGCTCATTTGTATTATTTTGAAACAGTACAATCACTTATTTAACTTTTAGTCACTTATCTGACCTTGAATCTAATATTGATCCTCGAAAACACGGCTATTCGAGACTATACAACCAGCTTGGATTTAAATTGAAAATCGAACAAGTTGATCCTTCAAATACAAGCTGCTTGTCACACAAACACATAACAACATTGAAACTATTGTAAGAATGGTGATACCAAGTTCCTATTATTAGGACATAACACCTTATATGGCTGAATAAGGGTTATAACCATATTCCTGCATACAAACCTGTATAAAGCGACCACAAAATATTTAGAATGAAGGATGCATAATGCAGCACAAAATGTATGCAACGGCTCATTGCTTTTGTATCGCATTAAGCTGTAATTCAGCTTTCATGCACCAGGTTGGCAGGTTGTTGTATATGTTGATCGTTAAATACATCTTTGACTGTATCATCCATGTTCTTGTACATGTAAACACACCAGAAGGCAACATACTTACAAAGTAAAAGACAAACAAAAGGTTTGCTTCTTTTTGACTCGCTTGATCCCTCTATTTATGTTACTATTTGTTATTGGTCAAATGAATGACAGATTATTAATTGTTAAATATTTTTAAAACAAGTGACATGCAGTTTGGAATCAGATGAAACATCGGGTCTTTCGCCGTCTTATCTGATATCAAACTCTAAAGGTACATGTTATATTAAAAAGTTTTGGCAGATTTGCCATCAGCAGAATACAGTATGGATTTAACACGTATACCACCTATTTTCTCCACAATATATGTTTCTCATCCTCTTGGCTTGCATTAATTTTATGTTCGTATTACCGTACATTTTGCATTCTTTTTGTAAAACTTGTTCCAATGCAATGGACCTTGTTCAGAACCATTTTCAATATGCTTAATATTTGACAAAAGTTTGATATGTATTTGGCAACATGTATGATATTACATAGAGCTGAACCTTGTTTATCATTAATTGTAAGCAACAAATGGATGCTAATACGTCTTTATCAGATATTATAAAGCATGGTCGTATGGTGAATGAGCACGAACTAGAGATGTTGCTAAGATGGTTAATAGCTATGTATCACTGCAATGACTCTCCAAGCTTCCATGAAATATTATATGCAGCTGACAGTTAGTAGTTCGTTCCAGAAGGAAAATGCAAAGATTTAGTCAAATTCTTTTCAGCAGTTTAGAAGGTGTTGGGAACTTGATAATGATGATCTCTGAGATTCAGAATAGTTTTTGTATTGCTTGATTACCTCCCTTGTGATATGATATCGTATGTAACAGTTGCACTTAACAAGAGCTGTCCGCTGACAGAGCGCTCCACTTTCTTTAGTGCTGGATAGTGTAGTGGAAGTCTAAGTGGGAAAGGGGAGATAACTATAGCAAAATCAACTATAGGGTTAGAAAAAATTAATTTTTGGGTTACCTACCATTGTGAAATGGGCTCCTCTTGTTATAGTTAACATGCATACCAAATTTGAACCAAATATATCCGACAGTTTCTGAGACATGGACCTTAACATAAAACTTAACTAACAATGAAAAGTCTAATTTGATAAATATGCATAGCTATAAAAAAAAATAATTTAAGGGTTACCTTTTCCTTGTGAAATGGGTTCCCCTTGTGATAGTAAATATGCATACCAAATGTGAACCAAATATCTTTGATGGTTTCAGAGAAATGAAACTTAACAAAAAGGTTAACCAACGCCGATGCCGACGAGAGGGTCGTGACAATAGCTCCATTTTTTTTGCAAAAGTAGAGCAAACAATTGTAGAGAGAACCAAATAGCTTCCTTTAATAAGAAGCCAAGGAGAGGTCTGTAGTAGTTTCTTATCAAACAGTCACTATATACAGGCACTGCTTGACAAGGGTCTACTTCGATGTTTTACATAAGAACATAGTACGTGCGCTATAACTAGAACAAAGACAATGCCTGCTTCGTTTTAAGCGCTGAAATCGTAATATGTGCTGCCTACGGATGTAGCACCGAATCCGGGAGGGACAAAATAGGATCCGTACTTCATTCTCAGTGTTGTTATACCTTCTAATCCTTCGAGATCATAAATTTCAGTACCACTTATTCTGAAAATTGAATACCGCTTATGCCGGTGCTAGGGGGCGTGAGCAGTGTTGCACTTTCAATTACTGTTCATGAACAGACTCAATAAAACCGAGTCTGCAATTTTCTCTTTTTGTGTTGCAATTTTTGCTCTCGGGGGATCACCTCCCTTCAGCATTTATTACTTCAATTCCCAAAGGACCAGAAGGAAGAAAATACGGTGTGAATGACATAGGAGGGAACTGAATGTTCAAACTGATTCTTCCAGATTTTATATTGGGTCAGCTGACATTTTTGTCTTGATGTTTGTTTTCCATGAAATTTATCCTACAGAAAATCGTGCAGAAGATGATTTGGATATAAAATTTTGCAAAAATGCTATGCTACATTCTGTGCTTAATGTGACTCAGGTCCTGCACTGTCAGTTAACCCTTTCTTTCACTGAAACATTTTTTAAACCGTTTTGTAAACAGAGTAGACCCATATCACACAGGAACTGTCTGATCAAGATCTGCTCTGATTGCTTATTCCATACGCCTGTTTCTATAGATTCAACCGGTGTTATCAAGCTTTTGTGTAAGATTTCTGTAAATGAATATTAATGAAGACAAGTATTTATTAGAGAAAAAAAGGATTAACAAACATCATTTGGCACTGCTGCTAGAAGACACCAAATAAGCTTCAAATAAGTCTCTTAAAGGGGTCATTTCACCGAGAAATCTTCCCGGAAGACTGAGCTGCGATCTCAGAGCGTGGCTTGGTCGCCGCAAGTCGCATGTAGTCGACAGTTGACCGAGGGTTGGTCGTGCCTTGATCTCCCGTGGTCGCACATGGTCGAGGATTGGTCTCTCGGAAAAACAGATCGTAGCTCGGTTTTTTGACATGTCAAAAAACCGAGCCTCGACCTAAACGTCGCAGGGAGAGCGTCGAAAGAGCGAGGGAGATCGAGCAAAGAACGCATTGGTCGTGAGACGATCGAAACTAGAGCTAGGACGAGCGAGGCTCAGTCTTCTCAAGCGAGAACTGGTCGCGCGAATGGTCGTGCTGCTCGACCCCTGCTCGATCCTCGCTCGCTCCGTGCGATCTAGCATCGCTCTTTTGCGATTAAGTCTCGCTCCGCACGACCTGTCCCAGACCTTCCCTAGATCCGCACGTTCCATATTATTTCCATTGGCGACCTCTGTGCGCTTAAGCTTCAACCAAATAAGATCGACCCTCGCTTAACTTGCGGTTCTATAGATCTTCTATAGTTAGTGTCCATCTTTGCAATTCTAGGCCCCACTCTGGCCAAAAGTTCGTCAAATATCTCCGGGGGCATACGGAAATAGGTCCGGTAGGTAGCTTCATCTCCCAGCCTAAGTTCCGTCATGAGGGAGGTGTACTGACAATAATGTTCCCTCTGGTGTTCACGCAGCTCCTTTTCAGCATGGTTAGCATAACCAGAGAGTCTTGCTGCAATTTCAGGGAATGGTGCTGTTATACAACAGCATGATACAGAGCGATTAGGTCCATGTTATCCCTTCGGAGACTGGTAAAAAAACTGATGGTCGGCCAACGATTGTCGGGCATTGTATAACGATCGAGGTGGGTCGCGCGCAAATCCGTGCAACTAAAACCAATGTGCGCGTAGCTTGGGCGAGACTCTGTAGAGAAAAGATCGAGAAATGGTCGTCTGAGCGAGGCTAGAACGTTCAAGATCGCATCTAAATCGTATTGATCGAGGGTACATTGCAACTCGTACGTAGCTTGAACGGCCGGGAACGAGTCTTGGTCAGCCGAGGTCGCGCGTTTGCGAGGATAGATCGCCGAGAGATCAAGGCAATGTCGCAGAATGGTCGAACAGAACGAACCTTGGTCGTGTCAAGATCGCTTCAGATCGAGTGGATAGACGTAGGTAGAGCGTATATAGAGAGTGTGTAGAGCTTATAGGACGTATATAGAGCGTACACATCGAAGGTCGAACGAGCTAACATCGAACATGGAGCGTGCACAGATAATAATGGGGTAGGTCGCACGGTTTTTGTCCGCGACTATGGGAAAACCGAGCTGCGATTAAGGTTGCACGTGGTCGCGTGCGACTTTTCCAGGTCGTACTCTGTGAAATGACCCCATAAAATAGAACTATGACTAAAGGTGATTAATACTCCCACTAGTAAACTTGACGGATTAAAGCTCCAGACTGCTAAATTTTCATGCAAAGTAGTATTCATGCCAACCAAATTTGAAAACGATTTGATTACATTTGTTTGTGTCAGAGAGAGGACACGCAAAAATTTACGGAAATTAATAAAGTAAGGGGGGATAATTCAGGAGTGTCTGATGCAGAAGGGGAGATAATTCAGGAGTGTTCGGATGCAGTCTTGCTGGTTATCGAACATGGCTGAGATATAATGGTATATATATACATGCTGACAAAATTTGAAAAGGATTGGGTTACAACTCTTTTGAGTTAGAGAGCAGAAAAGCAAACATTCACGGAAAATCATAAAGTAAGGGAAGATAATTCTGAAGTGTCTGGGGCAATCCTGCTGGTTATCGAACTTGACTGACACATTATAGAAATATACTTGCTGACAAAATCTGAAAAGGATTTATTATATTTAATTGAGTTAGAGAGCAAACAAGCAACAAGAGGGCCATGAGGTCCTTCAGCGCCCACCTGAGATAACCCCCGGCTCTCGGCTTTACATTTTCAGAGATTTTCCTGTGAAAAACTGATAAGGCCTTGGGCGAGGCTATTTTTTGTCCGGAGTCATAATTTGAACAATCTTCGTAGAGGAACATTAGGTCATGCTACATACCAAATATTAAAGGCCTAGACCTTACAGTTTCAGAGAAGAAGGTTTTTAAAGATTTTCCTATGAAAAACTGATAAGCCCTTGTGCTGGGCCATTTTTGGTCTGGGATCATGATGTGAACAATAATTTGTTCCCCCTAGCCAAATGATACTTCTGACAAAATTTGACTGAAATCGGCTTTAATTTATAGCGGTTTCAGAGGAGATGTCATTTTAAAATGTGGACGGACGGATCGCTGTCACAATAGCTCATCCTGTGCCTTCGGCTCTAGTGAGCTAAAAATTCACCGAAATTCATAAAGGGGAGATAATTCCTGAGTGTCTGGGGCAATCTTGCTGGTTATCCAACTTGACTGAGAAATTATGGTTATATACATGCTGACCAAATTTGAAAAGGATTGGATAGCATTTGTTTGAGATAGAGCAGACAAGCAAAAGTTCAAGGACGGACGGACGAACGGACAGACAGAGCCACGACATAATAGTACTGTCTAAAGACGGCATATAAAAAGGAAAATAATTCAAGAAGGAAGTAACAAATCAAAACTGTAATCACAGGTGCATAAATTCAGACAGTGTTCAAAGCTCCGGACAGAATTTAGTCTACAGACGGACAGAATGATTCCAGTATACCGTCCAAGATTTCGTTTTCAGAGTATAATTATCCTTCTTTTCTTGCATGAATTCCTTCCCACATCTTTTCTCACTTTCATATGAAATTGATTAAACAGTCAACAATGGACCTATTCAAAGGGTAAGACTCTAAAGAAATTTAAACAGGTTTCATTAGCCGTATTCGAATAGGCTTTTGCTTGCTATTCCGTCACATAAACTTCTCCTATCTATTGAATTCAACCAATACAATTATAGTTTATGGATTAATATTACCTTGCTTTACTCAACGGTCTTCAACCCGCATTGCATGATTTTTTTTGTTGCTCAGTGTGTATTGTTTTTGACTGGGAATTTGTTTCCGTTGCTTATTGATACAGGCCAAGTCGAATACGGCTTTTGGTTTCAACGTGAACACTTACCAGTCTGCTCATTCTTAACTCTCTTAGAACTTCCTGATCTGGTCCTTTTTGCACCTGTCAAGTGAAAATAATACAAGAGGGTCACGATGGCATTATTTGAACTGATATCTAAACTTATCAATGATGGTGATTAACCCTTTTCCCCAAATAAATGCTTTTTAATGGCCTTTCTAACAGAGTAGACAAAGATCAGATATCTCCTTTATGAGCTGTCTGATCAGAGTCTGCACTGTTAAGCTCTATAAAATTTGAAATTTCTACCTATACCAAAATCTCCTGTTTACATACGCCATTATAAAAATCAGGTAATTAATAGTAATGTCATTATTTCTGATATTAATATTCAATAGGAAAAGGGTTAATATATCTTTATAAAACTCCCTAGACTCTCTAACATTTGTGAAGTTTAGTGAAAATGCAGCCCAATCTGTAGACATAATTTGCTCCACAAGTACAAATTGCAAATTTTGAGACTGCCACCAGTCTGCCATACTGTACCTAATTTGGAATATATCAGTATGGAAGAAAATGCAACTATAAGCTATAGAGCAAATTATAATCCAAAATGATCCCAATTGGAAAAGTAGTAAAGTCAAGCAGCCAAAGCCACATGCAAGATGCAACCACCACCAAAACACCGATAGACAGCATGACACACACACACACAACCATACACCCAAACGCACACACACACACACACACGAAATGAACACAGAAAACACCAAAAGACACACAAGAACCAGGGACAAACGTTCCACAAATGAACAAATCACAAGCACAAAGACGCAAGGCAAACAAAAGGAAGGGTGACAAAGAGAGTACCGCCTTGGCACGGTCAGTAGCAAAAACATCACTGGGGGTTTGACCATGCAAGGGAAACATAAGGCCACACAACTGATCATCATGTTTATCATGTCTTTTTAATTTTATTACAATGCAGTGAAAACTGAAGTTCATTCCACAAGGAAACTGCAAAATTGACTAAAATATTGTATCCTTACTGTTACTTCAGTAAAATGTTCAAATGAAATATAATTAGCAATACACACTGGTAGCACTGATTCCAACCAATTAATTTTTAGAGTTGCTTTATGCACAAGTTACAGAGGGGTAAGGATTTTGCTCATAAACAGACACTCTGCACCATTACATATATCTTTTTGGACATCTGGTAAACAAATGAAAACTTCTTTGACAATCAACACCACCATAGAACTGTTTGTAAATGCATTTCTATGGAGAAAAGGGTTACAAAGTAAATACTGAATAAGTAACTGAAACAGTGATACAATACAGTTTAAAGTGCTTACCTTTTACAATATCATATTCCGTTGTCCCATCCAGCTTTATATAAAACTTATGAATAAACTGAAAACCTTTCTTCTGTTCTGCAATCTTTGCGGATTTTATTTTCACCAACTGAAATATAGACATGATTCCCACTATTCATCTGGTTTTAGTAGCAAAAGTTGTTTGCAGACAGCGCGCTCCACTTTCTTTAGTGCTGCATAGTGTAGTGGAAGTCCAAGTTGGACTATAGCAAAATTAATTCTAGGGTTACCTGCCCTTGTGAAATGGGTCCCCCTTATAATAGTTAAGATGCATACTAAATTTGAACCAAATATCTTGAACACTTTCCGAGACATGGACCTTAACATAAACAAGAGGGCCTGAAAGGCCCTGACATCGCTTACCAGAGAATCAGAGGAGAAGATTGTCAAAGTTTTCACTATGTGTTTCTATAGAAAACTAGCCAGCCCTGGTGAGGGCCAATTTTGACCCAATGGGGCATAATCTATGTAACTTATGTAGAGGACCTCAAGTGAAGATAATTTAAGAACATATAACAATGCAAATCTAAAGAAGGGCATGTACAAAAGTATGTATACCCTCTCCCTGGGCAAATTGGTTGAATTTCAGAAAGAATAAATTAATCTATACATATACTTATATTCAAAATTTCAGATATTTTCATTACACCTTCGTGAGTTATTTATATTCATACATGTATCTTAATTTATTTTCAACCCTTCCCCTGTTCTATTTTTATTCAAAATTTAAATACCTACTGAATATTCATGGATAAAATAGTTATAATGAGATTTGGAAGGCGGGACAGTGTAGCCATTTTAGAAAGTAAAGAAACGTATTTCAAATTCCATTGACAAACAGAGCGGACCCTGATTAGACAGCTGCTATAGGAGCCGTCTGATCTGGGTCTGCTCTGTTTGCAAATGTGTGAAAAGGTGTTAACATGAGGGAAAGGGTTAGTAAACATATAAGTATATTGTACACAAAATGAAAATAATGTAAAACAATTTGCACTATATTATATTATATTCATAAGCGAACAGCAGATTGGTCAGATGACTACTACATGAGCCATCTGATCTGGGTAGACTCTATTTGCAAAGGTGTAGAAAGGCATATTTATGGAGTAAAGGGTTAATCGTCCGATTAACTATGCAACAGGCCAGATCTAACTATAACAATTTTCTTTGTTTGGGTCTGCAATATTACTGCAGATTTTACTACCAATAAGGGAGGCAATCAAGTTGTTATCAAAAAAAGGGCAAAGGGAGATAACCTCCCTTTAAATGTATGCTAAAAACAGACACCAGCACATGTTTATAGATAGCCACTTGTAAGTTAGCTTTGAAAAACTTGCTACCCCTGGGTGGGGCCAATTTTGACCCTAGGGTCATAATTTATATAAATTTTGTAGAAGACATGAACATGACCGTATGTGCCAAATATGAAAGCTATGAACCATCCAGTTTCAGAGCTAGAAGATTTTCAAAGTTCACTATATGTTTCTATTGAAAACTGCCCACCCCTGGGGCAGGGCCAATTTTGACCCCAGTGGCATAATTTATATAACTTTTGAAGAGGACCTAAACATGATGCTTTGTGCCAAATATGAAAGCTAAAAACCTTCAAGTTTCAGAGAAGATTTTCAAAGTTTTCACTATATGTTCTATTGAAAACAAGGCAACCCTGGGACGGGGCCAATTTTGACCCCAGGGCCGTTATTTATATAACTTTTATAGAGGGCCTACACATGATGCTATGTGCCAAAGATGAAAGCTGAGAACCCTGTAGATTCAGGAGAAGATTTTTAAAGGTTGAAATTGTTGACTACCGACGACGCACGACTGACAACGACAGACATCAGGCGATCACAAAAGTGCTCTGATAAACTAAAAAAAAAATGGTTAAGACAAAATGTTGAAGTTTTTCAATTATGGCCAACTTGTCAAAATAGTGACTTTGACCTAATTTCAAATATCTTTATATCAACTGAAAGACCTTTACCAAAACCATCTGTATACTAAAGATGAATTGCCTAGCATAAATACTGTAGTTCAGAAGTAAATGGCAAAGTTTTCGAAATAGTGACCTTGACCTGATTTCATGTATCCTTGTATCAACTGAAACGCCTTCACCCAAGTTATCTGCATACCAAATATAAATTGTCTAGCATATTATGCAGTTCAGATGTTATAACAAATTTTTAATGACAGCCAAGTTTTCAAAATAGAGAACTTGACTTTGACCTGATTTCAGGTATCTTTAGAACAATTTTGGTAGAGGACCATTAGATGATGTTACATACTAAATACCAAAGGTCTAGGCCTTACGGTTTCTGAGAAGAATATTTTTTAAAGATTTTCCTAAGAAAAACTGATAAGCCCCGGGGCGGGGCCATTTTTGGTCCGGGGGTCATAATTTAAACAATCTTTGTAGAGGACCATTAGATAATGCTACATACCAAATATCAAATGTCTAGGCCTTACGGTTTCAGAAGAATTTTTTTTAAAGATTTTCCTATGAAAAACTGATAAGCCCCAGGGCGGGGCCATTTTTGACCCGGGGGTCATAATTTGAACAATCTTGGTAGAGGACCATTAGATGATGTTACATACTAAATACCAAAGGTCTAGGCCTTACGGTTTCTGAGAAGATTTTTTAAAGATTTTCCTAAGAAAAACTGATAAGCCCCGGGGCGGGGCCATTTTTGGTCCGGGGGACATAATTTGAACAATCTTTGTAGAGGTCCATTAGATAATGCTACATACCAAATATCAAATGTCTAGGCCTTACGGTTTCAGAGAAGAAGATTTTTAAAGATTTTCCTATGAAAAACTGATAAGCCCCGGGGCGGGGCCATTTTTGGCTCGGGGGTCATAATTTGAACAATCTTGGTAGAGGACCATTAGATGATGTCACATACTAAATACCAAAGGTCTAGGCCTTACGGTTTCTGAGAAGAAGATTTTTAAAGATTTTCCTATGAAAAACTGATAAGCCCCGGGGCGGGGCCATTTTTGGTCCGGGGGTCATAATTTGAACAATTTTTGTAGAGGACCATTAGATGATGCTACATACCAAATATCAAAGGTCTAGGCCTTACGGTTTCAGAGGAGAAGATTTTTAAAGATTTTCCTAAGAAAAACTGATAAGCCCCAGGGCGGGGCCATTTTTGGTCCGGGGGACATAATTTGAACAATCTTTGTAGAGGACCATTAGATGATTCTACATACCAAATATCAAAGCTCTAGGCTTTGTGGTTTCAGAGAAGAAGATGTTTAAGTAAATTGTTGACGACGCACATACGCACGATGCACATACGCACGACGACGGACGCCGGACGGACATAATTTGAACAATCTTTGTAGAGGACCATTAGATGATTCTACATACCAAATATCAAAGCTCTAGGCTTTGTGGTTTCAGAGAAGAAGATGTTTAAGTAAATTGTTGACGACGCACATACGCAAGACGCACATACGCACGACGACGGACGCCGGACACTGCCCCCTCACAATACCTCACCTGGCACTTTGTGCCAGGTGAGCTTAAAATGGCAAATGTTTTCGAAATAGTGACCTTGACCTGATTTTATGTATCTTTGTATCAAGTGAAAGGCTTTCATCAAAGCTATATCTATACCAAAGATGAATTGCCTAGCATTTGTAGTTCAGAAGTTATAGCAATGTTAAAGTTTGTTAAAAACGGCAAAGTTTTGGAAATAGTGACCTTGACCTTGACCTGATTTCATGTATCATTGTATCAAGTGAAATACCTTTACCCAAGCTATCTGCATACCAACTATGAATGGTCTAATTTAAATAATTAAGAAGTTATAAGTTTTCACTATATATTTCTTTTGAAAAACTGGCTACCCCTGGGGCGGGGCCAATTTTGACCCAACGGGCATAATTTATATAACTTTTGTAGAGTACCTGAACATGATGCTATGTGCCAAATATGAAAGCTGACAACCTTCCAGTTTCAGGAGAAGATTTTCAAAGTTCACTATATATTTCTATTGAAAACTGGCTACCCCTGGGACGGGGTCAATTTTGACCCCAGAGGCATAATTTATATAACTTTTGTAGAGGATCTGAACACAATGCTATGTGCCAAATATGAAAGCTGAGAACCTTCCAGTTTCAGAGGAGAAGATTTTCAAAGTTTTCACTATACAGTATAACCTTGGTTATCCGACATACCTTTGGACCGCCTGAAATTGTCGGATGCATCGGTGTGTCGGTTGGTCAAGTGGCAACCATCAACTGATCAACTAACGTAAAACCAGAAGTTCAAAATCGGAAGAGAAATATACGACGACCATAAGACATTGACTGTTGATATTTATTTACATTCGACATAAAACACAGTAGAATAAAATGTTAACATTCTGCATGCTACGTTAATGTCGTCTGCAGCAATTCTGAAAGTTTATGAAAATTTGGATCCAGACGAGACGCCAAGCAACTCTGCATCTCATCTGTATGTAAATTGTTTGCAACAGTGAGATATATTACAGAATTTATTTCCATTAGGGGATCCATCCATATCGAAAGACTCGTACAAACTAAATACACAGTAAAACTTGACCTAACGGTCACCTTAAAATAAATGAACGGTCAACTCGTATTAAAGGTCAGTTTGAAATCCTCCCGACGAAAACCATTTTTTAATGCACCTGCTTTAGACGGTCACCTTCCTTCCACGGCCAGCAGCCACCATATTTCACCCAAAACCCTATATTTCGACCCCGTTAGACGGCCAGCAGACAACCTGGCGGCCAGATTAAAATGTGTGAAAACCCAATACACACTGCCAGCTGACAACTGTCAAAATGGAGACTGCGCAACTTTCCGACATTACAGAAATCCGATTGAAATATCGTGACCGCTTCGGAAATTTCCATTATGTTGGGAAAGTGCATAGATTGGTCGCTTCGGTGTTTTTCGTTACGTCGGAAATGGACGAAATAAAAAAAGCGTTGAACTTGGCCTTAGGGCAAGATTAGAATCGATGGCCTGATAATCATTTCAACTCCTTTTCTGCCAAATATGCAAATATGGGGGTGTTGAGAAGTTTTGTCTGCACATTACTGATTCAAAAGAGAGAACATCAAACAAAATATCCACGCCCTTTCCAAACGTAAGTGCATCACGTTAGAGAATCGAGTGAAGTGTACATGTACATTTATATTTCCGGATGGGAACGGATGTGTCAAATGATTCTGCCTGGTGGTTTTTTCTCTTTTTCATGTACATGTTGTATTTTACCTGTACAGCCAAAACTGTCTCAGCGACCGTCCCTTAATAGCGACTTCCTGTCTTATGTGACCCTAATATTTCCTCCCAACGCATTTTCCTATTTATTGAGACTGGGGATAGCGACCTGCCTGTGTTACCTGACTAACGACCGTAAATCGCCGCTCCCGAAATCCTAATCCGCTAATTAATGTGCCTGTTTTTAGTGACCCTATAATTGCGGGTCATTATCGAGTTTTAACTCTCTTGTCTAGGGGCGATTTGTTTAATCTTACCTGCATTGATCTTGGCACAAATTACGACATACCACAACTTTTTCTATTAATCAAAAACAAATAAAAATCCATTCCTAACCGTTATTATGCTGACACACACAAAACAATTCACCTGGTTTTGAAATATTGGCCAAATTTCCCTTAATTCTGGTGAATGATTGTTAAAAGCTATTTGCATATAGAATCACAGATAGGGGAGTGACCTCGAGTTTAAATTTGCAACATCCTGTAACCCTTTGCCTGTTACGAAAGCTTGCACATGCTTCTTTATTAAAACTTCACAAATTCGCTTATATTTCTTGTAGACATGTTGACTGAGTATCAAACATCTTGGATCCAGATCAGGCTCCGAGTTACTCGGCGTCTCATCCGGATCCAGTTTGTTTGCATACATGGCATGACGTTCACGACAAGCAGGTTAAGGGTTAAAAGTGTCATTGATGTCTGGCGAGAAACACCACACCTATTTGTAACACGAGTGAAAAAAAAATCAAACAAGATTGGTTACACGTTTGCAGATGTGTATGTGATGCTGGACGTGAATTAAACACACACACTCATGTATTATTATTATTATGTCCACGGAATTGAATTGAGGAATACATACGCAACACCAAAAGTCAGTATAGAATATTTGTCCAGTTCATTCTTTCTTTCTCTTTTTTGTAAAAAAAGTCTCCTCTTGCTTTTGTCTAATTAAGATCAGGGAAATACGTGTTACATCTAATTTCACATTAGGAAATGCATAAGGATGGGTGAATTAAAATTGAACAGTACACATATAAAATCATCAAATATTAAATGTCCAAGGTTATTACTATTATTTAGAACACGTAACATCTATTCCATTCATGTGTACATGTATTTTATTCCAAAGACACATGCAAAATTCTGTTCACTTTTATAATATAAAACCACTGAAATGAATTTATTAAATTTGGAGAAAATACTGCATGACTGTCTTATGTGACTACCTGTCTTATGTGACCCTCTTGGTTTTCTGCCACTGAAGGTCACATAAGACAGGTTTGACTGTATTTACAAGGATAAAATAAATAATTTTTTTAGATAAGATACTAAAGTAGATATCTTTTTCAATTTGGCCGCTTCCCTTGAATGGCTGCTTAACACAGGTTTTACATGTACAAAATCTGACTGAACAAGTAACGTACATTTGATTTCGTAACTTCAGTTCGGATCGAGTTTACACCTAACATCATTCAAACAACTATACATATTTTCTATTACATGGATTAAGTGTACGACCACGACGATAATTACCTGTAATTATGGAATATAGCCTGTACCCAAAATGACGGGGGGAAGCGATTCAATACAATGAATACGCAGGTGTGAAAAAGGTCGCAATTATTACATTGGGACCGCCAAACAGTGTCGGATAACGGTTTCACAAGGATCCGTTAAACTCAGGTCATAATTACATAGAATAAAGAAGGAAATTCTCGGGATCAGGCATTGCTGTGGGATAGATTAGTTTGTCGGATGCAATACCTTCCCGATAGCCAAGGATATACTGTATGTTTCTATTGAAAACTGGCTGCCCCTGGGGCGGGGCCAATTTTGACCCAAGGGGCATAATTTATATAACTTTTGTAGAGGACCTGAACATGATGCTATGTGCCAAATACGAAAGCTGAAAACCTTCCAGTTTCAGAGTAGAAGATTTTCAAAGTTTTCACTTTGTTTCTATTGAAAACTGGCCTCCCCTGGGGCAGGGAAAATTTTGAACCCAGGGGCATAATTTATATAACTTTTGTAGAGTACCTGAACATGATGCTATGTGACAAATATGAAAGCTGACAACCTTCTAGTTTCAGGAGAAGATTTTCAAAGTTTTCACTATATGTAATCCTATAGAAAACAATGTACCCCTGGGGCGGGGCCAATTTTGACCCCAGGGACATAATTTAAATAACTTTTGTAGAGGATCTAAAGATGCTGCTATATGCCAAAGATGAAGGCTGAGAACCCAGTAGATTCAGAGGAGAAGATTTTTAAAGGTTCAAATTGTTGAAGACTGACGACGTATGACGCACGCTGACGGACTTTAGGCGATCACAAAAGATCACCCTGAGCAATTTGTGCTTTGGTGAGCTAAAAAAAACCCAGATGAAATGAAAGTTTTTTAAATGTCAACTAGAGGTTTTTGTCACAAAAACGGATGTCTCCCCTCTAATTAAAACAATATGTAAAGGGAAATCACTAAAAATGTTATGGTCTTGATGAATGATACTTCCCCTCATTATGCGTTTTCCACACTACATTTTTCAAGAAGAAAATGATAACAGCTAATAACTCCAAAAATACTGATACCAGATTTATGACCCTTGCATGACACTTACTTTCATCATGCTTTCCAAAAATAAAATGTCATTCCAATAGCATCAGTCGAACAGGAGTTACTGATCGGCAAAAAAATGTAACAAAGGGCAATAACTCCAAAAGTACTGAAGCCAGAATTATGGCCCTTGTTCATGACACTTTCTCTCATCATGCTCTTTCCATGTATGAAGTTTCAATACGATGGCAAGAGCCATATAGGAGTTATCGTCCGGACAAGAAAGAATTAAACAAATGTACAAGGGGCAATAACTCTAAATTTATTGAAGCTCGAGTTAAGGATCTTATGCATGACACTTTCTCTTATCATGATCGTTCCATGTATGAAGTTTCACTCCAATGGCATGTGTCACATAGGAGTAATCATCCGGACAAAAAATTGTGATTTTTTTACAAAGGGCAATAACTCCAATATTAGTGAAGCCAGAGTTATGGACCTTATGCATGACACTTCCTCTCGTTATGATCTTTCCATATATGAAGTTTCAATCCAATGGCATGAGCCATATAGAAGTTATTGTCCAGACAAAAAAGTGTGAATTTTTTTTACAAAGGGCAATAACTCCTATATTAGTGAAGCCAGAGTTATGTACCTTCTGCATGACACTTCCTCTCATTATGCTCTTTCCATATATGAAGTTTCAATCAACTGGCATCAGGCATATTGAAGTTATTGTCCGGACAAAAAATTATGATATTTTTTACAAAGGGCAATAACTCCAATATTAGTGAAGCCAGAGTTATGGACCTTGTGCATGACACTTCCTCTCGTCATGATCTTTCCATATATGAAGTTTCAATCCAATGGCATGAGCCATATAGGAGTTATCGTCCGGACAAAAAAGTGTGATTTTTTTTTACAAAGGGCAATAACTCCAATATTAGTGAAGCCAGAGTTATGGACCTTGAGCATGACACTTCCTCTCATTATGCTCTTTCCATATATGAAGTTTCAATCAACTGGCATCAGGCATATTGAAGTTATTGTCCGGACAAAAAGTGTGACGGACAGACGGACAGACGGACGGACGGACAGACGGACAGACAGACAGACAACTCTCACGAAAACAATATGTCTCCCCCATATAAATATGGGGGGAGACATAATTACTTCGCGTACTGGGAGCAAAGAAATCTTTCATTCAATCAATATTAAAATTCACATACCATGCCTTCTTTGAATTTCTCTTCAAACAATGGTGCAAATAGGTCTCCAAATGCAACTGCTTCTATTTCCCCTGATTTATCCTTTAAAACCACTTTGAAGTAATCCAAATTCTGTTTTGATGACCTTGCTCTTCCGAAAGCTGGAAGGTTTTTTAATACAACTTCTCCTTTAATAGGCCAAATATCTTCTGGTCTGTATGAAATAAACAAAAGTAGCTAATCAGCTTAAAAAATAAGATGGCAAAGGACAATATGTTGCTCCTACTTTTCACAGAATACGTAACAAATATTTAACTTAGATGTTTCCACAGGACAGATGCCCCCATTTTGATCTTGACCTTCAAAATTAAATTTTTTGTTCATCAACACTTTCCGTTCAAATTTTCTGTTTTGCCCATGATCACCCAATCACTCCATTGTTAACGTAGCAGCCATTCTCGGAAGTGGTCGGAGAGGCGCCAATAGCACGAACAGATACATAACTAAAACTGACAACCCGAATAAAACTGCAACCATCGGGGAATAAAATCTGGATCGTTGATATCAGACACACGGGTGTTTTGTCATTTTCAACATTTATTGGATAGGTAGACGAGCTAAAAATCACTGAGCCCATGGGCGGGGCCATTTTTGGTCTAGGGGTCATAATGTGAACAACATTTCGTTCCCCCTGGCCAGTAGCCATTGATCCTTCTGACAAAATTTGGTTAAAATTGGCTCAACGGTTTCAGAGGAGATGTCGTTTGAAAATGTGGCCAGACGGATGGCAGTCATAATAGCCTTGGGCTCAAGTGAGCTTAAAATGTTACCTTTTTTACACTGGGAATGGGTCAGTCCTGTTAACAAACTTGTTTAAATGCCAGAAAAAGTTCTGATTTATCAATATATATGAAGTTGACTATATTCACAGATCTATACCAGATACAGAGACTTTATACACTTACGGTTTGTCTTTTGAGATATTCTTAATTTTCTTAGCATATTCTGGCTTTTTCTTTTCTTTGTATTTTTCCATTGTATTTTCGTTTTCAGTGTCTGAAAGTATAAGAGTTTAAATACAGAAAAACCTCGCTAATGCGACCACCTGAAAGAGGTATAATTCTGGGTACTTAAGGCATGTGGTAGCTTAATGTAGGTGGTAGCTTAATGCAAACTCTCAACTGGTTAACTACATACCACAATTGAGGACTGTATACTTCATGGCAAATTGCAACCTGCCATGCGACTCTTTCAGCAGTTTAATGCAACTACAGCAGATCAATGGTGTACAAGTTAGCAATCATCATCATCATCGGTTACCTTAGCAATGTATACTCAAAGCCTGAAATTGTTTCAGAAATGGAGATTGCTGTGACTAAAGTTGTGGACTGAAATTAAATCAAGCAGTTATATTGGAATAAGGTTGGACATGTTTCATGTGACATTTCAATTGAAAAAAAAATAGTTATTTACATCAGATACCTGAAGGATGAACAAGTCATTGTTGCTTTTGTTGGTAACCATTTATATAAGGTGACTGACTGCACCGCTGAAGGGATAAATACCTGTGTCCTTGAATTTTGGGAATCAAAAGGGCGTGGCTCTGAACATGACTTGACAAAAAGCAGGGGGCTGGGGACAGACGGGGGCCTCAGTGATGGTGGGCCGTCACAAAGGCCTTGGAGTCTGAAGGCCCACAATCTTATACTGATCCAGGTTAATTAACAGCTATTTTCTAATAGTAACCCTTTCCCTCATATAAACGTTTTCACGCATTTGCAAACAGAGTAGACCCAGATCAGACGGTTCCTTTAGGAGCCGTCTGATCAGGGTATGCTCTGTTTGCTAATAGAATTTGATAGATATGTTTGTTTGCTTTCTAAAATGTCTGCAATGTTCTACCTTTCATATTTCTTTATAATTATTTTGTTAATGAATATTCAGTAGGTATTGAAATTTGGAATAAACATGGAACAGGGAAACGGTTAAAGCTAAAAAATGTTAAAATGGATGACAAGTTGACTAGTGTTATAACTTTGACATCTTTAATCAGTCATTTTTTAAGCATAAATCACAAAGGTTTACGATGCTGTCCAGTCTACTTGCACACCTAAGCATTAATCGGTTTATTTACTACAGATCAAAGAGACACATTTTTTTCATTATTATAATTACCTGTTTACAAATACCTACCAGGCATATAATGACAAAAACATTTTTTGAAAATAACTCCTTAAACAACTTAGTACAGCAATGTAAACATGCTTACCACCATGTTTTATCCCAGAATTCAGCTGTCCGTTGATCTTGCGCACATGATATTAAAAATTTTGAAAGGGGAAAATGGGATTAAATAAAATTTTAGCAACTGCGATATTGTTTTTAAAGTCGTTATATTGATCATTCCTTCTGACCGGAAGCAAAAAATCTGGAATAATTAATTGTTACACACAGGCACTCATTGGAAAATAGGTCAGTTGGTCAGGGTGTGTTTATGCATAAATAATTAGGATGATGAAATATATAAATAAGTGTGTTGGACAGATATTCTTTTTAACTTACATTTCTAGAGTAGGTGATCCGAGTTCAGATTAGGTTCAAATTATTCAGTTTGTTTGAATTTTCACCCATGAATGTAAACAAACGACCAAACAACAAAAAAGATAAGGCTGCGCAAGATGACAGACCAAATGGGCAAGATGACTGGACAAAGGTCCAGGGTCGTTTCGGACCCAATCGGTTTCGATCTTGGTCATTTCGGGTAAAATGCATGTGTATGCAAATTGTATAAGAAAAAAATTGAAGTGCTTATACAGTGTTAATGAATAATATTTTAAAGAAATTCAAACCTAATGCATGCTCATTCATATTTGTTTGTTATATTTATTGCTTTTTAAGTGTTAGAGCTGGGTATCGCCCACCTGGAAAATGTATTGTGATATATCATGATATTCAGTGCCATATCGCGATATATCACAATATTTTTAATGGGATTTTCTGTATGCTATTCCTGGTTAAGAATGCAATAAAGGGTTGGTTATTAAACTTGCTACTCTCCACCCAGGGGTTAAAATGGGTACCTGTGAGGGTCACTCCCCGGTACTGCGGCTGCATGATTGCGCCATATGTTAGCAGTGCTCAATATTGTAGGCCAATGACTCAATGACCAGGGGAGTAAATGTACAGTCGGCTGAGCGGTCATTCGGACTGAAAGTAGACTATAACTAGGTACTTTACTTTACTACTGTGTTTTCATTAACTTAAATGTTACCAATAACTATGTGGTATAAAAGTCAGGTGTTTGCTTTCAAAACTGAGAAGAATGAAAGGAGCATACTGTATTTCTTTGTTCTTTGTACTATTATCATTTGGTTTGTAGGGGATTAAAACTTATTTGTTTAAAATTTGCTGCATAGAAATACATCCGGATACACTACATGATATATAACACAACAAATATCGGTTTGTGAAAAAAAATACCGTAATATGCATTGTCCCCCGTGAGTATCGCGATATACCGATAAACCGAAATGTAACCTCCAAGCTCTAATAAGTGTGTTTTCTCATTTGTTTGTTATCACAATAAAATTTCAATTTCAAAATTAACCAAAATTTTTCTTTAACTTCATGCCTTGATTTTACAATTCCCACAACTTTTTAATTTAAAATCAAAAGGATAATTACTGACATCGATCCCCATACTTATCATAATACGACAAAATTATATTGTTGTTGAATACTTATTTAAAATTTAGCTTGCTATAGCAAATTATTTGTTTATAAAAAATTTCATCCAGGATTTCAGATAAGGGGGGGGGGACCTAGAATTTTTTTGGATGGAGGGGGCGCGTACATTTTTATGTTTGATGACATAAATAAATAGTGTGTAATACATGTTGAAAAAGAGCTTAATTGGGTGAGGGAAATAAAACACTCTTACTGAATCATTATTTTATTGATTTTACTAACAGATACAGTAAAATCTCTCTATAACGACCACTAAATTATATCAATTATTTGTGTTAAAGGCAGGTGGCTGCTTAAACAAGGTGAAAGTCTCCTATGAGAGCGTTCTGTTTTACTTTCACCTTGCTTTAAGCAGCCTGCTGCTCTAAATACAAACTACTGTCCATTTCAATTTACTTTGTCACTGAATTTGAATCAAGATTTTTTTCCATTTCTTACCGGATTGAGATCAAATTTAAACCACTTGTGTCATCGTTTTTCAGGAACTCTGTGTCCGAGTTTCCTTCGAATCCATCAGATCTTTAATAAAGATTTTATGTCTAAAAACAATTTTTTCCATTGCAAACATGTTCATTTGAAATTGAAATTGACGTCGAGTGGAACGTTCGAACTTAACTGAAGGTAATTATAGCTCTTAAAAGTTGACGTCATACAAGAAATTACGTCATCTATTTCATATCAGTATGCAATTCATCCCTGTTAAAAAATGATACACTCCACTATCCATACATACGGCGGCCATTTGCAAAGAAACAGCTGATTGAATTAACACCGGCTCCGCCCCCATCTAAATCTGCACCTGGAAACTGAGTTACTCAACAGTCAACATCTCATCTATCCAAAATGTTTGCAAAAATAACAATTCCTCTGCCCACATCAGATTAACACCTAACAACAACCTATAATTAAATCTACATGTATTGGATTCAATTCTGCAATCATATCACAATTGTCATTTATACAGGATTTTACATTTAACCTGAATTTTAAGGGTCCAGTGGATGCATGGATCAAAACAAAACAGGTGTCCAGTAGACATTGGTAAGGGTGAAACGGTATGTATTTTCATTTACGGTTCGGTTTTCAGTATTAATTTCCACTTTACGGTACGTACCGAAAATTGCGTAATGTCTAGGGATGAATCTGCCGTAATAATATAAAAGCTGTTCTCTGATTGGTTCATTCTATAAATAATATCCAATTAGATTACGTGTTAAGTCCATTATTCATAGTTTACATACATGGCCTCTCTGGAGCGAAACGAAAGTGCATCTTTCAATTTGTGAACAGTTTCAAACTTTCAATTTGAAAGATGCACTGACAAGCTACAGGTAGAAAGTTTTGAAGTCTTTTGGCGTTCAGGAAGGCCAGTCTGCAGTCTGAGAGCAGAATGGCAACATGTAAGAGTTGTTTTGCGGACGTGCCGTATAAAGCAATGGTCGCAAACTGACTTTGTAGAAATTACTGATGATAGACAAGTGAGTTATTGTTATAGTCTTTACTGTTCTGGGTATTATTATATATAATAGACTTAAAACCTGCTTTGACATTTTCAACCATAGTCCATTGAAAACTGTGTGGACCCAGATAAGCTGTCTTGTTAAAATGTGACATTTGAATGAGACAGCTGTTCTGGCTTTACACAGTTTGCAATGCACTTTGGTTGGAAATCTTATAGTGACGCTCAATTTCAATTATCATTCTCCATCATTTCACATTGTTTAAACTTGTATAATATTATAGACACACAGTGCAGTCCAAGATTAGAAAACTTCTATCAGTGATATCTAATATCTACACTGTTTGCTATGCTTTATGTTTACTTATTTCAGCACACTGTTGGTTATTTTAAAGTTCCAGTTGAATAGATTATTAGATAGTGATATTTTCCATAGAAGGAGATTTGTATTTTAAGAATTATTAATAAAAAGTCTATAACATGGTGTTCAGAATTACATTATTTTAAGTGTATTTCTCTAGTTTATAATTTTAAGAGATTAATCACCATCACTGTTAGCTGTGGCAGTTACTGATTCTATTATGCTTACAAGATAAAAAGTTGTGTACCGAAAATGTACCAGACCGTGGCTCATGTATCGTACAAAACCGTGGGGGTAGTGTACCGTTAGACATTGGTGAATTTGGTCTGATAATTCCACAGGGGTCTGGACCGCTTCATGGGGGTCTATATGTACTTATTTATCCACCATTTTGGAAAACGCCATTACTTTATCGAGGGTTATGTTTATTTTTCTTCAATTGCGTTATATATAACCAATCATTTTAAAAAAAATCATTGTTACGATTTTTTGTCAGACCGAATCGTCCCGCAAAAAATCCCGCAACATGAATTTTCTTACCCGGTAATGATATTTTAAAACTGACCAATTAGAGCTCACGAATCAACAGGAAAATAGGTCAAGATTTCGTAGCAACCGAAATGGGCTGTACTATTTCTTATAGTATACCGCATACCTTTGTTTTTATTTTAGCAGTTCTGTGTCGCTCCATGATTACCTCAGTTTAATAAGTTTTTCCTTCAGCCGTATTAATCTGCAAATCAAATTACAATTACTTTATTAGATCTATTTCCTTTACTAAAGTTAAAAAAACATTTTAGTATCAATTTATTCAAGCTGAATAATAATCATTATTTTACACAGAATTTATTTTCGAAAAATGCATTGTTTAAACACATTAGTTAGTAGTAGTCCACTGTAGTATCAAGACGTGTAAATAAATACAGTATAGAACTGACAGTGTCTCCTCTCTATATCGATATACACCACAAAAAGTTTGGCGACGAGGATAGGGATATTGATGTCTACCGTTATAAGTGGTGTGGATTAAATTCCGAGGCAGATAATTAGGATTAAATTCCGTTGGAGACTCTCTGGATTAAATTCTGTTAACCTGCAGTGACTTGGATTAAATTCCGTTTGCCAGTGAACAGTGCTAAGGATGGCCAAAGCACTGACTGTTCCGAGTGTTGCGCCATTTAAGCTCAATGGTGACAGTTCGAGCCTCCCAAGTAGATGGGACAGGTGGGTGAAGTCGTTTAATTCATCGTGGTATCAGGCGTGATGGACAGAGCACAGAAAAGAGCCCTACTCTTGCACCTGGTAGGACCGGAAGTGCAGGAAATCTTTGAAAAGTGGGATGAGACGGGTGCTGACAATGATTTGACACAGCCGTGTCAAAACTAGATGGGTATTTTAAGCCAAAGAAGAATGTGTCGTTCGAAAAGCACAACTTCAACGCTGAATTTCAGAAAAAGGATGAAACTGTACAAGAATTCGCGACGAGATTGAAGCACCTCTATCGCTGTCGTGCGAATTTAACGACAGTAATGACAGTACAGATCGTTCATAAAATGCAGCTCATCCACATTAAGGAGGAAATTCCTCACAGAAAAAGAATTGACCCTTGTGAAAGTTATTAAAGTTGCCTCCACGTTTGAGCGCCCACATGACAGTGCCAGTCAGATGGAAAATGGGACAAAACGGGAAGAGCCCGAGACCGGAAATACATTTCAGGTGCGAAGACCGGAAAGGAGAAATATACAGGGACCCAAAAGATTGGAGCAAATAGAATGCTATAGTTGTGGCCGTAGAGGACACAGGTCAAAAGACCCGGTTTGTCCAGCGAAGACGGCAAAGTGCAATAAGTGCCAGAATAAAGGACATTTTGCTGTGAAGTTCAGAGCATCAGCAAAGAACACACACAAACAGACATTCCCAAATCCAAAACATTCAATTCGTTCACTTTCCAAAGACAAAGAATCTGATGACACATTTTCAACAAATAGAGTAACGGTCAATGTGGGAAACGTGCCAATTAACATGATAATTGACTCTGGTGCTACCTGTAATGTGATTGATAGGAGCACCTGGACATTCCTGAAATCACAAAAACACTTCAAATGGATATCGCACGCTCTCACCGACAAGAAAATATTCGCATACGGATCTAAGACGCCACTGAAGAGTTCACCGTGTTAGACAGAAAAGGACAGTCCTTGTTAGGTAGAGACACGTCGATTGCTCTTGACCTTCTTAGAGTCGGACCACAGGTGTGTAATTTGCACACAGATATTGAAAATAGCTACCGAGAGTTAATTTCGGGTGTTGGAAAACTGAAAAATTCCCAATTGACAATTCCTGTCGACGAATCAGTCGAAGCGGTTATTCAGCCGATCTGGCGAGTACCTTACCATTTAAGGGAACGATTAGAGAAAAAGCTGGAGAGTCTGGAACAACAGGGTATTATTGAGAAGGTTGACACACCGAGCGGATGGGTGTCACCAGCGGTGATCGTTCCGAAAGGAGAGCACGACATTCCTCTTTGTATTGACATGTGACAAGCAAATACGGCGGTACGAAGGGTACACCATACAATACCTACGATAGAAGACGTACTCCAAGAAATGAACGGCTCAAAGGTATTTAGTAAACTTGATATCAAAAACGCATATCATCAAATCGAACTGGACGATAAATCATGAGAAATTACGACGCACACGGGCCGTTACCGTTACAAGCGGCTTATGTTCTGCATATCCTGTGCCAGCGAGTTATATCAGAAAGTTCTGCAGCAGATTCTACAAGGTTGCCCGAATGCACAAAACATCATGGACGACATCATTGTTCACGGGGCCACTCAGGAGAAACACAACGAGAGTCTCAGAAATGTGCTGAATGTGCTTAGTGAAAAGGGGTTTACCCTTAATAGAGAATAGTGCGAGTTTAATATGTCGCAAATAGTGTTCATGGGTAATGTGGTCTCGGAGCACGGGGTTGGTCCTACACAAAGCAAAGTTCAAGACGTTCTGGACGCCAGGTCACCGCAAAACGCGTCAGAAGTTAGGTCATTTCTAGGCCTAGTAAACTTTAATGCGCGGTACATACCCGATCTCGCTACGATATCCGAACCGCTCAGATGACTAACGCGCATAAATGTAACATTTAGTTGGGAATCTGAGCAACAGAGAGCTTTTAATGAGTTAAAACACAGACTCACAAGCACGGAAACACTAGGTTTCTATGACAGAAATGCGACGCCTCACCTGTAGGAATAGGCGCGGTCCTGTTACAGAAACACGGTGGCGAACAGTGCGTCATTTGTTACGTGAGTAGAAGCCTAACGAAGGCAGAGCAAAAGCTTGCACAAATCAAGCGCGAAGCTTTAGCTATAGTCAGGGGTGAGAATGGCCGTTGGTGAAAAAAGAGGAAAATTGGCAGGGGTCAAGGGGCCGCCTAGGCCCCTTGCGGGACATGGGCAGTGCCCATGTGGGGGGCTCAGGGGGGGCAAAGCCCCCCGAAGCAAAATGAAATATAGCTTTCCTGAGCACTTCAGGAGCCTTCTCCTGCATTTTCACTTGGGTCTGTCATTCATGTGTTTTTTTACAATTATACTTGAGTTGCATGTTATACACGATGAGCTGTGTTTCAAACAAACCAGTTGTAGAACATGTCCATACAATTTACATTCAGTTTATTATTGGATCCATTCAACATTGCCAGATTAATTTCTTGTAAAACACAAGCAAATAAACTCACACGTTTTAAAAATCAAATCAAATGGAACTCTGTGATCACAGATAAAGATACAAAATTTGATTTAAAGTTTGCATGGTATTGTAACAGTTAACTTTCTAGACAAAATTCACCAAAGTTCACATTACAGTCACAATTTCTAGTCAAAGTTCACATTCAAACTCTGATTCTGATTACTTTTTATGTCAATAAACCATCTTCTAATTCATTAAACTGGTTTATTAAAAACAAAATATAACTTTTCTGAATCGATACATCTTGACCAGTTCCTTTAACATTACCTATGAATAGCTATTGACAGACAACTTTCTGGTGAATACTTGACATTACAGGTTTTTACCTGTGACTGGAAATCCGCTGTTTCAATAACTGGACATGTTTAATGCTTTTCAGAAGGTTCTTATATGCTACGCAGTCGCGTTTTCCGTAATTCATTTGTTTGGAACAAAGTTTACACAAGGTTCCCTCGTCCGAAGTTTACTTTCAGTTTCACGAAATCGTCGCCAATTATCACATTTCTTGTTTCTTTACCAAATGTCAACGTAATTTCTTTCTCTAACCATCTTGGGTAGAACTTGTTTTCCACACTGTTATCGTAATCTCTGCCTATGCTTCTCATTTTTGTCTTAAATTCAGATTAATTGACAGTACAAATACTGAATTTCATATCACGGACGCCATCTTGGAAATTTTGAACGAACACTGCATAATACGAGCGTTTTGATTGGCTGTAGGACAAGAGTCTCGTTATTCGATTAGCTGAACCGAAATCTCGCTGTTAACGTGATATAAACGTTGTTAACGCGGATTTACTTGAATTAGTGAAAGAATATATCGGCAAACAATAATTTCCTGAATTATTCGCCATAACAACCCCCCCCCCCCTCCCAAATTTCTCAACGGATTTACATCGATCTCAAAAACGGCCCTGAGTGAAACGAAATCCGCGGAATTCCGCGGATCCGCGGAAAATTCTCACCCCTGTATAGTATGGGGAGTTGAACTCTTCCACGTGTACGTGTACGGTACAGAGTTCGGGCTCTTGACAGATTGCAAACCGCTGAAGTTCATTCTGTCACCTAGGTCAAAGCCATCTGCTCGTATTGAAAGATGGGTATTGCGACTTCAAAGCTACAAGTTCACAATGCGACACATTAAAGGACTAGACAATATTAGCTACTGTTTAAGTAGGCTGTTGAAAAAATCGAAACAAGGCGACCAGGAAACAAACGTATTCATTTCAAGTACCGAGTACGTGAAATTCGTAGCGGTAAATGCCACGCCTTAGGCAATCACGACACATGAAATTTATTGAGAAAGCGTCTCGCTATGACACTGAAATACCAGCTGCTGAGCATTCCGCGAATGCATCGAAAATAATCTGTGGCACAAATTGCCATATAAGGAATACTTACCGATCAGAAATGAGTTTAGCTCCATAGGGTTTCTAGTTCTCAGAGGTACGCGAATCGTGGTACCGGAAGCTTTGAGAGAGCAAATTCTCGAGATAGCTCACGAATCTCACCCAGGTATTGTTAGCATGAAACAGAATCTAAGACAGCATGTATTTTGGCCGAATATCGACAAAGATACTGAAAAACATTGCAAAACCGGTTACGGTTGTCAGTTGGTTTCGATGCCAACAAAAGACGGGCAGCCATTTTTGTTTTTGTTATGCGGGTGGTGGGGAACACTGGATTGTTTAGGGATTAATAGATGTGAAGTAACTCTAAGGGAGGAAAAGTTACTGGCCTCTACCAGAATTCGAACCCCAGACTCCTAGATACTAGTCCGACACTCTAACCACGTCGCTAAAGGGTTAACCCAACAGCAAGGCTGTTGGAGATGCCTTATATAGGCCGATCACTACAGATGAGAATGAAATTACTTAATTGTTTCAAAGTATGTATAAAAGATTATTTTGAACTGCTTAATTTTATTTTCTTCAATATTTACAGTAAACGTCTTCTGTTCCTGGTCAAAGAATAAGAGGTTCGATAGACGGTAAGACCATGCTAAACCCTCATGAAGGGGTCCAGACCCCTGTGGATAATTGGGTGCAGGTGAATTCGCCTAATGACCAACTCGCCTACAATTAGATATATAGTAACCCAAATGGTGAATTCGCCTATAAAGCAATTATATAGCGATTGTATTTCGCACCTTATATATACAGGTATATCACCTTTAAATAGGCACGTGTTTGACGAACAACGTAAGAACGGTTCTCTTTAAAGCTAATTGACGCACTTAATTAATGCATCTTAACAGCCAATTTAATATGATTGAACTGACCTATTCCAATTTTCAATATCTACTGAATATTCATGGACAAAATAGTTAAAATAAAATACAGAAGGAAGATGGAATATTGTAGCCAGATTAGAAAGTAAAGAAACAGTTCATTCAAAGTCCATATAAGCAAACAGAGTAGATCCTTATCAGACGGCTCTCATTTTAGAAGCCGTCTGATCTGGATATACTCTATTTGCAGATGCATTAAAACAAGTTTACAGGAAGGAAATGGTTAATCTTAGGGGTTATTTACTTAATATTTGGTTAAGATTGAATACAGCATAGATCGATCTGCGTCTGTCATATCATTTCCAAACGCAATAGTTCCGCATACGAAGCAATCTGGGGTTTTTTTTAGAATTATTCATAGCCCTATATGTATTTATAATATATACAATATTTGGGGGTCAGTCATTTTTCCGGTTTACCTGTAAACTTTTATTTATTACTACAAACTGCTTAGCATAACTAATGTCAAAAATGTGTAGATAGTACACAGATCATCTGACAAAAATCAATAATATTTTCAACAATTCATCCCAATAATTTTAAGATTTGCACAAATAACTATTAATGCCCCTCCCCTTGAATCCGGGTCAAATCGGACCAAAACCAAATCGGACTGGGTCAAATCGGACCGGGTCAAATCGGACAAAAATCAATAATATTTTCAACAATTCATCCCAATAATTTTAAGATTTGCACAAATAACTATTAATGCCCCTCCCCTTGAATCCGGGTCAAATCGGACCAAAACCAAATCGGACTGGGTCAAATCGGACCGGGTCAAATCGGACCACTCTATATATTGAATAGAATGCCCCCATATGACAGGCTCACCTAACGCATTGTTGAAAGAGTGTGTCAAAAATTATCAGAAGTTATGCAACTTGTCCGTATCCCTCTTCTATGAAATGAGATAAGCAGTGACGTAGCTGCGTTATCATGTTCACACCAAATATGATGTTAATTGGCTAAACTTCGATTTTTGCCGAGCAACAGCGCGAACTACCTTAACGTCGTTGTTTAGTTTTCTGTATTTTCATAGAGGCGGCACTTGAAACGGAAACGCTGTAGGATTTCTAATCATAAGACATTTCAAACAGTGTAGACCTATATCACCGTAAACTTCACAATATTTCGATATGCCATGAAATATGAGTCTACACTCGTTGTGAAACCTTATGGGTAGAAATTCCGCAGCGGGGATCTATTTATCCAATGAATAAAAAAGCCAACTTAGTTTTTAATTACAGTAAAACCTCCCTATAACGGCCATTAAATTATATTAATTAGCTGGTATTTATGACACTAAATAATTGATGTCATTTAGTGGCCGTTATAGAGAGGTTTTACTGTACAGTGAACAAGTAAAGACCGGAGCTGCCTAAAAATGCGCAAAACAATAAATACATGTTCACATCAAGATTAAATATTCTTGTTGTTGTTGAATATTCTTCATAGCAAAAGCATCTATAAATTCAGCAGATTGTATGAGCAAATTACCTTTATAAAAACTATGGTCCGATTTGACCCGGTCCGATTTGGGGGAGCAAAACAAGCATATGTTTTGATTAAATAAATAAATGGAAAAAAATTAGAAATTTATAAGACTGTACGAGTAGATCACCATTATAAAAAAAAAATGGTCCGATTTGACCCGGTCCGATTTGGACCTAGTCCGATTTGACCCGGGGTCCGATTTGGTTTTGGTCCGATTTGACCCGTTACCCTCCCCTTACACGAAAAAACTCTTCCATAATTAGTCTCATTAATGACCCGTAAGACAGCATGCTAATTTTGTGACAGGTGCCGTCTTACTCTCCGGGATATCGCTAAAACCGAAAGTAGCTCGATATCACCATTTAGAGTACACATATGTGAACTATTCCATAATGTGCTTTCAAACGCATATAATCAGGGGCTACACTCAAAGTTCAATCTTGATAATCACTACCTGGAAACAAGTTTGATACCCTATAATAAGTGCGAAATACAATCGCTATATAATTGCTTTCTAGGCGAATTCACCATTCGAGTTACTATATATCTAATTGTAGGCGAGTTGGTCATTAGGCGAATTCATCAGGCTTTTCAGTATAAATAGATCTTCACTTCTGCCCCAAAATTTTACACAAACTTTAAACTTTCTAAGTATAAACGTAAAAAGCCTTCAAATTTTAACAATAAACATGAAATAATTTACACTACTTTGTCTTTAATATCATAGAGGTGGCAGTTAAGCTTCGGTGTGAATTGGCAATGGTGCGCTTCTTCTTCGATAATGCCATTAATGGCAAGCATACTATTCAGAATATCATGGCGTCGGAAACGAAACGGAAGAAACCTGCAGCATTTTTACTCCATCTATTGTCTTTGTAATTTAGACATGTCAAGTATGGCAGATTAGTGAAATAATAGTAAAATAACCTGGGGATGCTTACTCTGTCTTCTAGTGTCGCTTTGAATGTTTGGAAAGAACGCCGTTTTCTAATACTGAACGTGATTGGCTCATAAGTCTAGAACAAAGCCAATGAAATTCGATAACATCAAAGAACTATAACGACTACTCTTGGACGAGTTTATAGATCTATACATATGACGGTCCTCGCCGTGAACGAGTGAGTCTGAGAGTGTGAATGAATGAATGAATGATTCATCTTTATTCATTCATTTTTCAGTTTTGACTGATAAATCCCCAGATGTATCCCCAGTAGTGTATCAACATAACAAAACAACCACCAAGAATAGCGATTGGGGCTGTTATTACGGTATCCAAAGATCTATTAAAAGACATGTCTTTTAACCCTTTCCCTCATATAAACGTGTTTTCACGCATTTGCAAACAGAGTAGACCCAGATCAGAGGAGCCGTCTGATCAGGGTCTTCTCTGTTTGCTTATGGAATTTGATAGATCTGTTTCTTTGCTTCCTAAAATGCCTACAATGTTCTACCTTCCACATTTCTTTACAACTATTTTATCAATGAATATTCAGTAGGTATTGACTTTTGGAATAAACATAGAACAGGTAAAGGGTTAATAGATCTTTGCGGTATCGTAAGAATAGCAACTGCATGCCTAATTGAATAATGTAGGTGGTTGTTCAATACATTTATTACCCGTTGTTAAAACTGAAAAATGAATGAAGAAAGACAAGAAAGATTAATTAATTTATTAACATATTACTAAATAGATTGGTAAATTAATAAGTGGTTAACATTATATGGCCTATGTGTGCCGTCTGGCCATAATTAATGGCATACCTCCTCCTCCTCCCCCTCTTCTTCTTCTTCTTCTTCTTCCGTATACTGGACATAAACCAATAACTGGAATGTATACCTACTTTGTCAAAGTTTGTGCAAGACAGTCACCTTTTCAGGATGTTAAAACTTTGAAAATACATTTAAAACTATGTACACCTGTGAGCTATCTACTCTGAGGACGGAGGCTGGACTGTGGTGTGGAGAGCAGTCTTGAAGGCCTCGATCGTATGGATATGTCTGTAGTGGTGGGTGGTAGTTTGTTCCAGTCTTGTATGGTACGGGGGAAGAAGGACATCTTGTACATCGTGACATTGGTATGGGGTACAAAGAGTCAATGTGACCCTCCTTCTGTCTCCGAACTTGACAACGTCTGATGCCGGGGTGGGGGGGGGGGGGTCTCTACCAGGCCGTGTATACATTTGAAGAGCATGTTCAGACGCAGGATTCTCAGGTAGACTAGAATAGTTTCCCAGCCAAGCGAATTAACCATAACTGTGACACAGCCTGTGGCGGTCCCGTCTGTGTAATCGTTGCAGACATAATTTACGAGCAGCGCGGCGCTGGAATTTGTCCAGGCGGTTGACATCATCTACTTTATGGCGATCCCAGGGTGCAGCGTACTCCAACGTTGGTCGGACCATGGATGTGGCTTCACGGACCTGTTTGCAACAATCTCTCAGGTTGCGCCTGAGGATACCATATGTGATCTTGAGGCTTTAGCAGCTGTTTCACTGGTGTGCTTCTCCCACTGAAGGTCATCACTGAGGATCACACCAAGGTACGTTGCGCTATCAGCTGCTTGGAGATGTTGTCCATGAAGGTAGTTGGTATCTCTGTAATAACGATGGCTTGTCAAACCCGGTGCTATACAATGGACCACGGACTATTATGTGTGCTATATCAGGTGTGCCTTAGGGCTAATTTGTGACACCAGGTGTGCCATTATGGCCAGAAGGCGCACACAGTCCATATTTTGACTACTTTTTTTTTTTTATTGAATATCGTATATTTTTACTAGATCTACAAGTATATGTCACCTATCATTTCAACACAATCTACCATCCCAACAAAGCACAGAAATAGATCTAGATCTATACTTTTAAAAAAAAATGAGGAAAGACTAGGTATGCCTTAATTCATGGGGATACGAATCCCCACCGAAAAATATGTAGTCCGACGTATACTTCCGATGGATGGCGTGAAATAACGACGTCACAACTGTCCTTTTTTAATAACATAAACAAAGTTAGGTAGCTCTAGTACCGATCGATACAAAGAAACCGATTTTAATAGAACTTAACGATTGTATAAAATTTACGATTGTCCAATTCTGGAATACAATTTGACAACAACGTCAACCCTTATCTCCGGCCATGTTTAGATCTAGATCTATGTTGCTAACATCAACACATTGCAAGTGAAAATAATCGTTGGCCGTTTATGGATAATCGGCCTACTGTGCCATAATGGACTGGTCACATGACTCCGTAGGCCTAATGACAGTTTTTTCGGCAATTTTAATTGTCACTATTTATACATGTAGTAAGCTATTCAATAAGTAATATTATATGGGGGGGGGGGGGTAAATGTCCGTCCAAGTCCAAATAGGGGACATATGTAAGTGGAGCAAGTGTCTTCTACAGTTAAACAGCAGGGGGCAAATGTCCACTCAAGCCAAAATGGAGAAGGGGCATAATTATGTCAATGGGGCATATGTCCGGGGGCATATGGGGGAGGGGCATATGTCCAGGCGGCAGTATGCCGCATACTAGTTGCGTCATGTATGACATAAAACCATAAGCAAATAGAGTAGACCTTGATCAGACGACTCCCACAGGAACCGTCTGATCTGGGTCTACTGTGTTTGCTAAGACATAGGCGTCTTATGGAGTAAGGGGCTATTTAAAACCGCTTTTAATTGGTGTTTTCATGCGAGTAAGCAAGTTTCACAGCAACATGTACGTACAGGCGGCAAAAAGTAATTTCAACGCCAGCCTTACAACTCAAGTATGCTTGACAAAAGTACCCCGGAAACCCCTGGATTCACTTCCTGTTTGCTGAGACTTGTTTGGAGACCTTTCAGATCATCAGTCCTTCGTTTCTGCATCTAGTTGAAGCGAAACAATACAAAGTGTTTCAGTAATTAAGTCGCCTACATGCTCTCGTATCTATAGATGATCTAAGGAAAATAATGAGTTCATTTTGCGATTTATTAATTTCATTCTACTAAAAACAGTTGACGTCATTGACCGAATGACGTCATAAAACGCTAATTGTAATTTGAAAACAAAAAGTCTGATAATTAGGCGATCCTTCGAAAGCAAAAGCAGCCAATCTGCAGACTCGGTTTTACTAAGTGTTCATGGGCAGTTATTAAATATGCAACACTATCAACGTCCCTAGCACCGGCTTAACCCTTCTTTGTTTACTTTTATTCCATATTTCAATAGATGCTACTGAACATTCATGGACAAAATAGTTATATAATGAATTTGGAAGGTAAAACATTGTAGCCATTTTAGAAACTAAGGACACAAATCTATCAGATTCGATTAGCAAACAGAGAAGACCCTGATCAGACGGCTCCTGTTGGAACAGTCTGATCTGGGTCTACTCTGTTTGCAAATGAGCGACAATGCGTCTGTATGAAGGAAATGTTTTAAGCGGTATTCATAACTAATAATATCGAAACTAATAATCCCGAAGGACCAGAAGATATAACAACACTGAGAATGAAGTACGAATGAAGTACAGGGCGACTTTTACGGCCGCCGCATTAGCAGGATGTCGCGTAGCAATTTCAAGTTTTCAATAATAGATAAGTTTAAAATGAAAAACAGTAACTAAATTACTTTTCAATCACTTGCCAATAAAATTTTAAATTATGAATTTGTAAAGAAATCACAAAGTCAATCTAAATAACATAATGTATGTTGCCTGCAGACTATATTTTCCTCCTGTTGGAGAGTAAGTTTTACAAGCATTAGGAATCTATTTCCATTCGATCTGGCTCAAATGTTGTTAACATATTCATATGTACATTTTTTTATCTAGGGGGTGCCTGGCCTAGATTTTCAATTTCGTTTTGTTTCATATTGAAATTCCTATTAACAAATTGTGTAGACTCTGATCAGACGCCGCATTATGCGGCGTCTGATCAGTCTACACTCTTTGCCTACGTCCCATATATGAGATCGTGGGAGTAAATGGGTTAATATTCAACAGGATAATAGTGTGTGTCAGCATCGAGATTAGATAAATACAGTTTCAGTAATAACAAATGCTAGAACTTACACTTTAGACAGTGCCTTAGTTCATATTACAACCGTTAATGATATGCCTGCTCATATTAATACTGTTGGTTGCGTAGTGACATACTGCATGCACCGAGGCACGGTCTCTCGTGTCAAACAATTCGACCTATATCTGAACATGTATATCCCACACTATTACATGTAGATATTATTCCATAGACAACCGATCGTTACAGCTCCTGTATGCTTTATCGTTGGTTATTTATATATTGTAACATTTACTTCTTCTGTCAAACCTAAAATAACAACATATTAACATAATTCCCAGCAGCAGAAACAACAGCACCACAAACAAATATGACGATACATATGATGATGATGATGGTTGTAGAGATGATGTTTGTAGTGGTTGTTAAGTGATCATGATCATGATCATGATTATCATCATCATCATACTTTAAAATGTACGTATTACAGATACATATTAGCTATGATACATAGCTAGATACATAGTATATATGATAACTACAAGTCCTTCCGCCCGCTCGTCACTCCTTCTGTCTTTTTGGTGAATGTTATAGAGTATATTATTTATCAAGGTCAACTAAGATGTACTCATACATCTTAGAAAATTGGCGCGTATTGAGAGACAAGACAAACCATGAAAGGTGGTACTCGCAACACCCCTGTAGATAAAGCCACTATTTTTCAGAGCATGCCTAATCGCCATTTTGATCAAATCTGGCCAGGACCCGATTCTGTAGCAGAATGATTAAGAATAGATAGAGGAAATAGCTGGTATAATGAAACCTTAAGAGAAAATAGCAACGGAACTTAAAGCGAAAGTAACTGGTATAAGGAAATCTGAAGCGGAAATAGCTGGTATAATGAAACCTAAAGCGGAAATATATACGGTAGTATAATGAAACCACGAGCGAATATAGCTGGTAGCATGAAAGTATAAGAGAAAACAGCTTGTGCAATGGAACATAAAGCGAATGTAGCTGGTATAACGAAACCTAGAGCGGAAATAGCTGGTACAATTAAACATCAGATGGAAATAGCTGGTATAATGAAACATAGATCGGAAATACATGTAGCTGGTATAACGAAACATAAAGCGGAAATAGGTTTTGTAAAATGAAACCTAGAGCGGAAATAGCTGGTACAATGAAACCTAAAGTGAAAATAGCTGGTAAAATGGAACCCAGAGAAGAATAACATATGAAGCAATAGCATTTTGGTCATGGCAGAAACTATAGAATCTGACTTATTACCCTACAGGCAAGTATAGCAGATACTAATTAGATGGTTCGATCAGGGGACATTTGATCTGTTCCGCTGAACATTGTTTTCAAACACATAAAACTATGCCCTTAATTAGATTAAAAGTTAATACTTTAAACACCCTTATAAATGCGACTTTATATGTCTCTGCAAACAGAGTAGACCCAGATCAGACGACTCCTGTAGGAACCGTCTAACCAGTGTCTGGTTCTGTTTACGTATGATGTAATATAGATCTGATTCTACAGCTTCTGTTATGACCAAACATGCTTATGACTGTGTGCTATAATATTCATAATGTCATTTTATATGAATATTCATGGAGTAAAGCGTGAAAACAGTTGGTACATTTGTAGCTTAACCCTTTCCCTGTTATATGTTTATTACAAATTTCAATACCTACTGAATATTCATGGATAATATATTTATAATGAAATATGGAATGCTGAACATTGTTGCTTTTATAAAAACAAAAGAAACATATTTCAAACTGCAATAGCAAACAGAGCAGACCCTGATCAGAGGGCTCCTATAGGAGCCGTCTGATCTGGATCTTCTCTGTTTGCAAATGCGTGGAAACACGTTTATTTGAGGCGAACGTTTATGCATGTACAGGGCGAAAGCAAGGCAGATATCTCCTATTGTATCGTGTAGCATAACCTTATTTAGATTTTAAATACGATAGTGCCACACTGCAACACCGCCAACAACATACAGTTGTATTACACAGGTTGTCTAATGGTTGCACAGACCCGTCGGCCATTTTCTTATCACCTTATATATCGAGATGTGTCACATTCATAAAGAACACTCATTCATTCGCTTACTTCAACCGGTGTAGTTTAAATGAATTCGCTCAGATGTAGCTATAAAACTAACTAACGTTAACGTGAAGAGGGCGAATGTATGGTAATACCACACGTGTTGATAGAAATGGTATTACATATAGTGTACACGTGCACGTACTAACTGATCTGGATGTAATTCTAAATACTAAAACTTCCTTAGCATGCATGTGTTATCCCATTCCCTGATATTGACGATTTTAGACGATTTTGTAAAAGTCACTTTGTGAAACCATTGTGATAAATAGAGCATTTGCTCCTATAGGAGCAAATGCTCTATTTATCACAATGGTTTCAAACTAACAAATTCTGAAATTTTTCTTTTCTCTAGTTAGTGCTACTTTTCGGTAGATTTATTCAACGAGATTGGATCTAAATATAGTCTATGAGGTAATGGGTTAAATTAATTAGCCTTTCTAATGCCAAGCGCGTATTGGCTGTCGTATGCAAATAGTAATCAGAGTTTCTCCGCGTTTCAATAGGATCCAAGCTGTTTGACACTCGGTCAAGAGTTTCTCAAATGTCTTGCCAATATGTCTGACACTCAGTCAGGAGTTTCTTAAACGTGTGACTAAATCAAAATTCAAGGTTCAGCAAATCCGATATTGAGTAGACATTATTTTGTCAGCATGAGAAGGATTGAACGAGTGTTATATACATGTACATTTACATGCCATTTATACAGCAATACACGTATGTGAAACTTTAACAAGCGCGAATTGTTGGAACCAAGTACCGGGGATTTATCATGAACGGTTGGATAGTGCCGTTTTTGAAGGATTTAATTAAACAAAACGAGAGGACCTGTTATTTAGGATTGTGATGTAATTAATTGGATAGTGACTAAGTCACCATGTAATGGATTATCCGGCGATTCATGCGTATATTTATTATTAATTTTGATAATGTGAAGTGTGACAAATCTGACATTGTCCATCAGCTTGGATCTAGATCAAACACCGCTTATCCGAGGCGTTTCATAAGAATCCAATCAGTTTCACACCCGGACACCGGTTTTTTGATCGAATACAAAGTGACAAACTCTGCGCTGGATTTGGATTCGAGCAAATCTCCTTTTTATCCATTTCCCTCATACAAACCAATGTTAACGCACTGACACACAGAGAAGACCCAGATCAGACGGCTCCTATAAGAGCCGTCTGATCTGGGTCTGCTCTGTTTGTTTATGAAGTTATAACATATCTGACTCTTCAATTCATACAAATACAAAAATATCATGTAATGCATTTGCCATTACAAAACTTATAAACAGCTAATACATATTGATGACGTCATTTATTCTTGCATGAATATTATTATTATTATTATACCACATTTATATAGCACTGATTTACACAGGATATGTGCCTTCACACTATGATATAAATTATTTTCAACATGTTACAATGATCAAATCTGGCAGAAACTCCCTCAAATGAAGATAGTTATAATTCAATACAGTCTCGCTTAACCTTTTACTCTATAAATACGCCTTTCTACGCATTTGCAAACAGAGTAGATCCAGATCAGACGACTCCTAGAGGGGCCGTCTGCTCTGTTTGCATATGATATGATATAGATATAATTCTACAGTGTCTGCAAAAACAGCTAAATACCCCTGTGGCAATGTGCTACTATAACAAATTAATCTATTTAATTAATACTCATGACGTCATTAATTCTTGCATGAATATTCATAAAGGAAAGGGTTAAGCGACCAAATTATTTCTTATCCCCTTACTACATAAATGCCCTTTCTATGCCTTTGCTATAGGAGCCGTCTGATCTTAGTCTGCTCTGTTTGCTTATGGAATTATATAGATATGAAGATGCTGTTTCCGCCATGGCCAGAAATTCCTGTGTTCATGAGTCATTATAAATGTTAAACAAATTAATATTGATGACGTCATTATTTCTTTGGTGAATATTCATGGAGTAAAGGGTTGATATAAGAGAATGCAAAAGCAGGTGGTCGCTTAATGCAGGGCATCGGAAGAGTTAAACGTACAGGGCGCAAAAATGGACACACTATATATAGCTGACTGGAAATGAATATGTGACCACGAATTAGGTGGACATACAGGAAGTGTCAGTTCTTGTGAACTGTATTGAAAACTTTTCAGGATCTGGAATAAATGACATACCTTGATACTGATATGACTGTGATGACCAGGAATGATATTTGGAACTGAATTATAAATGTGAATACAAAGAATAGATAACAATAAAATACGATTGGCAGTCTGGCTGGAAGCGCGCCTCGATTGGCAGTCTGGCTGGAATCGCACCTCTTGTTTATCGCAGACAGGCTATGTGAACGTATCTAGTGACTACGTTTTTCAGATCCTTTATACCCAACATGGGCCGGTTCTTCCATGTCTTGTGTGTGGTTTCCTTTATGTCCGTAATTCCCTTCATAATTTTAGACTTGTCAGGAACGTTCTTCAAAGGCCAGAGTCACTTCAAGGTACTTAAAGCATTGTCTGGAGCCTACAACCCTAATGTGTCTGCTGATGAGGTAAGAAAATTAATAATTAGTTCACTCACTCTTTCATATTCATTTCTTTCCAGATCACTAACTCAGACTCACTGACTCACTGACTCACCGACTGACTGACTGACTGACTGACTGACTGACTGACTGACTCACTGACTCACTCGCTCACTCACTCACTCACTCACTCACTCACTCACTCACTCACTCACTCACTCACTCACTCACTCACTCACTCACTCACTCACTCACTCACTCACTCACTCACTCACTCACTCACTCACTCACTCACTCACTCACTCACTCACTCACTCACTCACTCACTCACTCACTCACTCACATACATTGCAAACAACTTGCACCCAGAATTATTCGGCACCTCATAATCGTTTGCCCTTCAATGTAGTGTGAACGAATAGGGAGCATAGGTGCAGATAAGATGCGTAGATTAACCCTTCGCTTGCTGAATTCTAAAATATATTTCTCCTTCTTTACCCATGTCCTGTTGTATAATTACATATATCTTCACTGTGTACAAGTATTTTGCTGTGCAATCACTGCTGTGGAGTGCACTGGTTGCACAATTAATTTGTAAATAGTGCAGACCCTGATGAGACAGCTCCTGCAGGAGCTGTCTCATCTGGGTCTTCACTATTTACAGGAACGTATATTGACGTGAATAGCAAGCGAAGGGTTAAAACATGTTCCAAGAATAACGTCTTTATTTCTCCACCAAACCCTATGTTGTGGCCACTCTTTAGAACTATATCGAAGACACGATTCTAAAGAGTAGTGACAACATACGGTTTGGTGGAGAAATAACGACTTTAGTTCTACAGTACTCAAGTCATTTAACATTTTAGAATATCAACATTACAGCATGACCATAATCGAGAGTGTAAATTCAAATATTCACAAGGTGAATGATGGGTGTCAAACGTCTTTGCACTCTTTCCATATGATCTGTTGATGCATGACTGTTAAAGGGTTCCACAGTGATAAATAAAAATCGGAAAGTTTAAAAAAAAGTCAGTTTTACGTATATTTCAATCTACACCACATGCTAACATCAGCTTTGCCAACAATTCATATACATTCAGAAAAAAAATATTAACGACATCTGAATACTGCTAAATCTTTAGTAAAACATCCGATTTTTAACAGACGAATCACTTCGTCGATTACACGGAAACCAACGAACACGTTCGGCCATTGTCCGTTTTTTTGTCCGTTGGGTTTTCACGGAGCTACCTGATCCGGGTCTACTCTATTTGCAAAGGTGCCAGATGTTCTTATGAGGGAAAGATTTCACTAGCTACTTAACGATCACACCCCTTTACCCGTTTGCAAACACGGTAGACACAGACGAGACATGGTAGTCACAGACGAGACATGGTAGACATAGATGTGACATGGTAGACACAGATGAGACATGGTAGACACAGATGTGACATTGTAGACACAGGTGTGACATGGTAGACACAGACGAAACATGGTAGACACAGATGTGACATGGTAGACACAGACGCGACATGGTAGACACAGATGAGACATGGTAGACACAGATGAGACAGACACAGATGAGACATGGTAGACACAGATGAGACAGACACAGATGAGACATGGTAGACACAGATGAGACAGACACAGGTGAGACATGGTAGACACAGATGAGACATGGTAGACACAGATGAGACATGGTAGACACAGATGAGACAGACACAGATGAGACATGGTAGACACAGATGTGACATGGTAGACACAGATGAGACAGACACAGATGAGACATGGTAGACACAGGTGCGACATGGTAGACACAGATGTGACATGGTAGACACAGATGTGACATGGTAGACACAGATGAGATATGGTAGACACAGACAAGACATGGTAGACACAGACGAGACACGGTAGACACAGATGTGACATGGTAGACACAGATGAGACATGGTAGACACAGATGTGACATATGTCTAATCGCGGAATGTTCATTTTGCTTATATGCTACAGATCTGATTATCTACAGTTTTGTCGTGGTATTACATTACTTTAATCATTTCCATGTGCAAAATTCATGCAAGAAATAAAGACGTAATGAATATTTATTGGCTGAATGTTTATAAATGCATAGTGTATGTATACATCTGTTTATAAATGCATAGCGTATGTATACAGCCGTTTATAAATGCATAGCGTATGTATACGAACATTTATAAATGCATAGTACACTTGTATGTATACGAACATTTATAAATGCATAGCGTATGTATACATACATTTATAAATGCATAGCGTATGTACACAGACGTTTATAAATGCATAGCGTATGTATACATACATTTATAAATGCATAGCGTATGTACACAGACGTTTATAAATGCATAACGTATGTATACGGACATTTATAAATGCATAGCGTATGTACACAGACGTTTATAAATGCATAACGTATGTATACGGACATTTATAAAGGCATAGCGTATGTACACAGACGTTTATAAATGCATAGCGTATGTATACGGACATTTATAAATGCATAGCGTATGTATACAGACGTTTTTGGTATTGGTAGACACCGAATAGTCATGTCTATTCTAAAAATATAAGAAAACAGACTATAGACCATGCGCAGACGGCTCCTATAGGAACCGTCTGAGCTGGGTATTCTCTGTTTGCAAATGCGTGAAAAGGCGTTTATATGAAGTAAAGTGTTAACTAGGCCCTACACGTAAATGTAAGTTGTTTTTAATATATAATTTCAATACAATTAACTACATTGTACTTCGATGTCATAGCCAAATCTATTATTAACTTTGCAAAGACGTTGAAAAAAATGTCTCAGTTTGAGAATCCTGGGTCCATGTTTATAAAACTTTTAGTTGAGTCTGGGTTCGTTCTCAAGTTTTTGATTGGTCAGATTTGAGCCTTTGGCTCAAATCCGACCAATCAAAAGCTTTAGAACTCAAATCTGACCAATCAAAAGCTTGAGAACGATCTCAGACTCAACTAAAAAGCTTTGTAAGCATGGACTCTGATGAAAGCAGAGCCACAAACCATTAGATAACTGGTTACATTTTTTGTTATTCTGCAGATCGATAAATGGCAACAGCTGGCCTCAACTGAGACTCGCTGGAAACAGGTAAGTTGAACCATAGCATGATGAACAAATATTGGGTAATTTAAAACTTGGTCTGCGTCAGTATATTTTCACCCTGTCCTTTATATAAACACATTTCACGTTATTTTTTACGAAAAGAGTAGCCCTTGATCAGACGGGACTTGTAAGAACTGCTATCTGATCAGGTCTACCCTGTTTGTATACGATTATAAGTTTCTGCTTTAGGAAAACTGTTATGTTTTCATATACCATTATAAAAATAAATCTAATATCCATCTGACGCCTTTTGTGGCTTCTGTAGAAGTCATTTTTGGAAAACAGCAAATGCTCAACCTATTAAATTGGTGTTCTAAAAATCCCCATTTTCTCGTAAATGCCACTTTTCAGTAAATTAATTCAAAGAGGGTCGGTCCAAAAGTAATCTATGAGGAAATGGGTTCATGATATACAGTAATTATTTTTACATGAATATTCCACAAGCTGTATTGACTGTTTTTCCAATTTCATATTTTGATTTTCAAACAGTTTTGATCCTGATACGACTCCGAAATATCCAGCGTCTCGCATAGATTCAAAATGTTGTTGAACGTCGATATCTCGAATTTCAGTGGAACATGCGAATTACTTCGAGATAACAGAGGTTCGACTAATCCGATATCTAATCTGAACAATTTCTTCAGTTCACCGCTTAGTGCAGGTCGAAAGTAATGCTGACAGCTCTTATAGAATCTCTCAGTATTACTTTCGACATACATTGAACTTTGACCAAATACGCGTAGTGATACAATGTGAAAACAGTGAAAACAATTCCGTATTGTAAATTTTGAAAGACCAAAATTTTACTTCGAGTTATCATGAAGTTCGAGGTAACCGAGTTCGAGATGTCTATATTATATAGAACTATATTTGCATAAGTGTGATTACACCTTTGTTGTAATTGGACATAACAAATAAATAAACTACATTTCTTTCACTAGTCTAACAAATACAGACTAAATAAATAAAACAAATCAAAATATGTCATTGAAATTTAGTGTGGTGTTGCTGTGCAATACCGGAAGAAAAATATATTTTCGATAGGTTTTAAAATGTCGGAATGCACTTTAACAGCTACCACACTTGCATTGATATTACATTAACAGCTACCACACTTGCATTGATATTACATTAACAGCTACAAATGTACCATACTTTTATTGATATTACATTAACAGCTACCACACTTGCATTGATATTACATTAACAACTACCACACTTGCATTGATATTACGGTTCATTAATTCAGTACTTTATTCCTGGCCAACGATCAGCGTTGCAATATTCCCCCGGGATGGTAAAATTGACCGAAAATACACGTCTTCTCTGTTTGCTGATAAAACAGACATACTAAAATAAAAATACTGTTATGGTAAAGGATCCCTTATTCGTAAGGTCGTTACAAAATTCTTCTAAATCTACATGATAATACAATACAATACAATGTAATTATTTCTTATATTCTCATCAGATAAAGGGTTGACTCTCATATACTATACTGGCAGTCTACAGTATGTTCTGTCCCGATTAACTCTTCAACTGCTAAGTAAATTTCGTTTGCAGCAATTGTCGTCTGCTACAATTCTTGAAATAGAATTACTCTCATTTCTTTTCAAAACTATTGGTCAAAGCGTCAAACAGTTTGGATCCTACCACACTTTCATTGATATCTGGATAAAGTGTCAAACAGTTTGGATCCTACCACACTTTCATTGATATCTGGATAAAGTGTCAAACAGTTTGGATCCTACCACACTTTCATTGATACCTGGATAAAGTGTCAGTTTGGATCCTACCACACTTTCATTGATACCTGGATAAAGCGTCAAACAGTTTGGATCCTACCACACTTTCATTGATACCTGGATAAAGTGTCAAACAGTTTGGACCCTACCACACTTTTATTGATACCTGGATAAAGCGTCAAACAGTTTGGATCCTACAACATTTTTATTGATATCTGGATAAAGTGTCAAACAGGTTGGATCCTACCACACTTTCATTGATATCTGGATCAAGTGTCAGTTTGGATCCTACCATTGATATCTGGATTCAAACTGTTTGCATAGGTAATCGCGATTTCGCCGTTTTATTGGACAGAGTTAAATTCTAATTAAGATAGTTTAATCCTAATTGACCTTTGTAAGATATTTCAATGGTAATATACATAGGTCAAAGAACAGCGAATACTCTACAAATTATGCATATACAGTAAAACCCTTCTAATGCGACCACTTAACGAATAAAGATGAACGCACGCGCTATTAAAACCACATATTTGTGACGTCATTTACCCACGCAGTCATAACTATAATACGAGAAAATATTTTTGCTCAGTTTTAGTTAAAATAAAATGTCATCTGCTTCAAAATTAGAAAAAAATGCAGTTAGAGTGTAAACTAATTGAACATGATAAGACGTTGAGTTATTCAATGTCTCATCCAAACTACAGTAAAATCTCGATTATTCGAATTTTGGTTATAAACGAATTTAGACCCTTTTAGGCAGGTGGCTGCTTAATGCATGATGAAAGTCATGCAGAAAGCTCCTAGAGGAGCTTTTTGCATGACTTTCACCATGCATTAAGCTGCCACCTGTCTTAAAGATCGATAATAATACGTATTTTAGTGTTCGGATAATCGAGGTTTTACTGTATATGCACAAGGTTTATGACGAATTGAATGAATGAATGAAAGTCTTGAGAGTAACCCAATTAATCTAAATTAATGGTGTTTATTTCGTTATTCATGTCTGATTCTAACGATGTATAATTCATATTCAGATGAACTTCGATATCTCGACCTCGGATAACTCAAACTCCGGGATAACCCGAACTAAAAGTTCCGTCCTCCGAAAATTTACAACACAGTACTGTTCTAAACTGTATCTCTACACGTATCTAGAAACACATGTGATAGCTTAATGCAGGTCTAAAGTAATGCGGAAAGCTCCTACAGGAACTTTCAGCATTACTTTAGACCTGCATTCAGCTGTGAACTTTAGAAAATGTCTAGATCAGAAATCGGATAACTCGAACTCTGTTATCTCGAACTAATTTGTCTTTATAAGCAGGTGGTTGCTTAATGTAGGACTAAAGTAATACAGAAAGCTCCCTGCATTAAGCTACCACATGCCTCTACAACCTCTAAAGTGAAGATGTTACAATAGTTTTGCACCAAATTCGTTATGATGTGATAATGTGTATATAAAGGTTTGTTCATTTGGTTACACCATAGAGATTGTTGAATAAGTTATTGTTATTGAGTTATTTGAAGAGTTTGAAGAATAACTTGGTAAGGCATGCTTATCCTGAACTCTGAGTAGAGGAATAAAATAAGTACAAGACAGTTGCATTTTGTGTAAAACATTTATTGGAAAAGTTCAGGGAAAACACCATGATAAAAGTCTTCATGCATAAAGCCCTTAGCAGGACTTGAATGTGTATGTAGTAACCAGTACTGTTGGCGTTTTAACCCTTCAAAAACTAAGTAGCTCTGGGTCCATGCTTATAAAACTTTTAGTTGAGTCTGAGTACGTTCTCAAGCTTTTGATTGGTCAGATTTGAGCCTCTGGCTCAAATCTGACCAATCAAAAGCTTGAGAACTCAAATCTGACCAATCAAAAGCTTGAGAACGAAACTCAGACTCAACTAAAAGCTTTATAAGCATGGACCCTTGTGTGTTTTTATGTTGTCTTGTAGATCTGTTTTGTCACCAAAACATGAACCAGTGTACAACTGTACATGGAATTTGTTTTTTTTTACAGATACTGTTTTAAATTAGCAAACAGGACAGACTCTGGTTAGAGGGTTCCTATAGGAGCCTTCTGATCTGGGTTTACACTGTTTGAAAAAGTAATGAGTACATAAAAACAGGTACATAGTGCTGAAAGAGTACATGGCAGACAAATTCAGAAAGGCAAAGTTCCTGTTGGCTCGTGTGTTATTCAGTATGTGTATGTCTGAAATGTCAAACAGGTTTTAACAAACCAATTGCAGCTACTAGAATGTAGCTGTTACTATCTGTAGCAAATAAGCAAAACAAAACTATTATGTTCATTAAGGTTTGAAACATCAGATCAAAACAATAAATTTTGAACCAAATATCTTTGACAATATCTGTACATGTAACTCATTCCCTCATACTGACACCTCTTAATACATCTATAAATGTCATGTTTTGAAACCAATGTGATAAAAAGAGCATTTTCTCTACTTATCACATTGGTTTCAACACTAATATAAAATTTTCCTTGCTCCTTGTCAGTAGATTTATAGTATTCAACAGGTTGGCTCAAAAATAGCCTATGAAGGAATTGGTTAACATAGAATCGTAACAGCAAACCCTGAGCAGATGGTTTCTACTTAGTTGCAACTGTGTCAACAGTTGTCCCTATGAGAAAATGTGTTGATTCATGAATATTAATATAAGACATTATATGACATTATGAATAATAATTTGATAAAACCTTCACTGCATGAACAATCATGTAAAACGTAGCGACACCATGAATAACTGATTTTTACATTGGCATATGTACATATGAATTGTTGGCCTTGGTAGAAACAGTAGATTTAAACTATTGTTATTTCATATGCAAGCAGAGCAGACCCTGATCAAATGGCTGCTATAGGAGCCATCTGATCTCAGTGCTGTCTGATCTTGGTCTACTCTTTTTGTAAATGCGCGAAAATGCGTTTATGTGAAGGAAAGGGTTAATTGAACATAGAAAGTGTTTTGCAACCCCCACAGTACCGACATCATTGTCTGTGCAGGTGGCTATTATACATAGGTTTTAATGTTTATTTAACCTTTCGCTTGCTATTCACGTCAATATACCTACCTTCAAATAGTGAAGACCCAGATGAGACAGCTCCTGCAGGAGCTGTCTCATCAGGGTCTGCACTATTTACAAGTTGATTGTGCAACCAGTGCACTCCACAGCATTGATTGCACAAGGATATACTTGTACAGAGTGAAGATATGTAATTATACCACAGAGCATGGGTAAAGAATGAGAAACGTATTTTAAAATTCAGGTTAAAGTGTCGATATGTTCGCTAGTACCATCGTATGCTACTTGCCAATACAGTAGAACTTGTCTGAAGTGGCAATTAAAAAGAGGTCTTATTATGGATCTGTTAACCCTTTCCCTCATATAACCGTGTTTTCACGCACTTGCAAACAGAGTAGACCCAGATCAGGCGGCTCCTAGAGGAGCCGTCTGATCAGGGTCTGCTCTGTTTGCTAATAGAATTTGAAAGATCTGTTTCTGTGCTTTCTAAAAATGCCTACAATGCTCCATCTTTCATATTTATTTATAACTACTTTGTTAATGAATATTCAGTAGGTATTGAAATTTGGGCTAAATATAGAACAGGGAAAAGGTTAAGTAGGCGGTAGCATAAGGTCAAAAGTAATACAGTAAGCTACTTTTGCTCTGCATTTAGCAACAACCTTCTTGTGCACGAATGGCAACTTAACCCTTTCCCTGTTCTATGTTTATTACAAATTTCAATACCTACTGAATTTTCATGGACAAAATAGTTATAATGAAATATGGAAGGTGGAATATTGTAGCCATTTTAGACAGTAAAGAAACAGGTCTATCAAATTCCATAAGCAAACAGAGGAGCCGTCTGATCTGGGTCTACTCTGTTTGCAAATGCGTAAAAACACGTGTATATGAGGGAAAGGGTTAAGAGATGTTCTACTCTATATGTTGCCTTTGGCATGTTACATAAATATGTGCAATGATAAACTATAGACATTCAGGGCATTTTAAAATTATAACAGAAAGATACAATAGTTGTATAAAAACAAGCCTTAAGCTACTAGATACAATGACATTTTATTATGAGTATGTAAGGCACGTAATAGCTCATTGCAGGAAACAGTATTTTAATAATGGAGAAAGCTCCCATATGAGTTTTTTCCATTATTTTAAGCAATCACCTGCTTTTACGACGTCTTCGTTTAACCAGACCATGTTCTTTTAGAACAGGATTGACTCGTATAAGTATGCTGTTTCACGTCAAGTAAGTATAATACATGTACGTTGAATAGTATCTAAAGAGACGCTTGTAGGAGCCGTCTGAACGGGACCTGCTCTGTTTGCGTATGGAATAAGGTGAAGCTAATTCTACATGTTCTACAGTTACCAACAACCTCTGGGTTTATTTGCCATTATTAAAATCATATGCTCGAGACGCTCTCGGCGTGGGGTTGTCTTGAAACATTGCCGACACTGTAGACTCAGGACGGGTCTCGGATGCAATGTTTAGAAGAGTCTGCACTGTTTGACCCTTATCGAAAGTATGTAGTATATTATCCTCGATCTTTCGCTATAATGTAAAGTTTGACCTGTGAGCTCGCCAGATACATGATGTCTGATCTGGATCTCCATTATTTACAATGTAGTATGACCCAGTTTCACAACGGACTCCATGGGACATTTTAGTTGGGTTTTCTATTTCATACACAGTAGAACCTGTCCTAAGCCACCATTCCTTTTATAGAATATCATAATTTTAAAATCAGTTGGTTGCTTAATACAGGGCAAAATTAATGCAGAAAGCTTTATAAGAGCTTTCTGCATTCCTTTCGACCTGCATTAAGCTACCACCTGTCTTACCGACCCACACTCAGATCTTTTTGATGCCGCTTAACCCTTTCCCTCATATTAACATGTTTTCACGCATTTGCAAACAGAGTAGACCCAGATCAGACGGCTCCTAGAGGAGCCGTCTGATCAGGGTCTACTCTGTTTGCTAACAGAATTTGATATCTGTATCTATGCTTGCTTAAATGTCTACAATGTTCCATCTTCCATATTTCTTTATAACTATTTTGTGAATGAATATTCAGTAGATATTGAAATTTGGAATAAACATAGAACAGGGAAAGGGTTAAGACACGCTCTACTTTATACATATTAATGAATGTTAAGCTCAAACAACACATCCTAAGGCAAAATAATATTATTTTCACCGGAAATGACATCATCACTAGTTACGATAACAAATATAAATTTAATCTACCTGAGAAATCATTTTGTACAATTGATAAGTATACAATAGAACCTCTCTCCTAAGCGGCCATTCATTTACTAAACGAAGGAGCCGTAAAAAGCAGGTTGTTGCTTAATAAAGGGCAACAGTAATTCAGAATGCTTCTATAGGAACTTTCTGCATTACTTTTGACCTGCATTAAGCTACCACCTTCCTTACAGGCCACTAATTAGACATCTTTATTGATGGTCACTTAAGAGGAATTCTACTGTTTAATAAAAGCAAGAATTCCTTCGCAAATAGTGGATGGTAGATGTTTAACCCTTTCACCGCCGAAGTCGCAAAAATGCGCCACGACAAATAGTGCAGTCCCAGATCAGACGCCGCCTTTTCAAGGCGGCGTCTGATCAGGAAGTTCACTTTTTGTCTCAATCTTTATTTCTATATCTGTGATTTATTCCTTTGAAATTTGCATTTATTTATCTCATTTCCTTACTTTTCCGAATGATTTAACACAATTGGTTTGCAGACGACAGTTAGAAATTTGGCACCGAAAGGGTTAAGCCTCTAAACTATATAATACTATTCGTGACTTTGACTCGCGTTTGCAAACCGCTGGAATTCAGATGAGACGCACAGTAAGTCGGCGTCACACACGGTCAATGATTTCTCAAAATCTTGATCAAATCAGAAGTAGATAACATCCAGATCCAAATTTGAGAAGACATTATGTTTTCACGAAGGGATTATGTTAACCCATTACCTCATAGGCTATTTTTAGACCCAACCTCTGTGAATAAACCTACCAAAAAGGAGCATTAACTAGAGAAATGGAAACTTTTAGAATAGTGTAGTTCTGAAACCAGTGTGATAAATAGAGCATTTGCCCCATAAGAGGCGTCAGTATTAGGGAATGGGTTAACACTTTCCCTCATATAAACGCTTTTTCGCAAAGAGAGTAGACTCAGATTACAATGTATAGGCTCAAGATTAGAACCTTCTAGTAAGTGTCGGCTCTGTTTGTTTATGAAATTTAACACATTTGTGCGATCCCATATATGGGAAATAGGCAAGCATTGTAGATTCTGATCAGACGCCGCATAATACGGCGTCTGATCAGAGTCTACACTGTTAGTCTGACTGTTTGCTGTTAGGAACTCCCATGTAAAACAAAACGAATATAAAGATTTAGATCAGTCATCCCTAAGATAAAAAATGGACTAGTCCAATATATGAGTTGCAAGAATCCACTGGGCGCAAGTGGGTTAATAGACATATTGCCAGAGACCTATATATGTTTATATGTCTCTGATACTGCCAAAGTTTCAACCAATACCAAAACCTCGTGTGTAGTTATGCCATTATAAAAAAGTAGTTAATGAATATTCATGATTATTTCTTACATGAATATTCAACCGGGAAAGGGTTAGTACCCTACTGATGGACGTATTCTTCTTTTCAGGGTTCTGTACAAACTGAAACAAGATGGAAGACATTTGGAAATATTTACAGACTGACAGCTACTAATAACGGGCACGAAGAGGCATACGTGGAAATAAGTGGAGGAGGCGTGTTTCTGTTTTCTGCGGTTGGTTTGAACACAACCGCCAGCAAATATTGGGACTTTTACGTCATTAATGCTTGGGAACCGCGAAAATATCTAGACAAATCTTACACGTGTTGTCTTATGTATAGTGACAAAACAAAACAAATGCCGACAATGAAGAAACTTTCATTCAAACCAAATTTCGGAACCGATAAATCAACCGTGCAAGGTCGGCAATATGTCTGTAGAAATCCGCTTAGCGGAAAAAGTCGCGATGTACCGAAAGGAATTTCATTGGTTAAAGTCAACCAAAAGTGTCCAATAGATAAGCGCTTTTACCTTAAGCCCGTGACACCGGATATGCTATTTCAGAACTCTTTTGTTGTGTGTGCGAAGGTTGTGTTTGGGACAATGGATGCTAACAATCTAATTGAATGGATTGAGTACCAGAAACATTTTGGAGTGACTAAAATTGTTGTTTATTTGTCGTATGATACGCAAGAAAGTGCCAAACGTGTATTAGAACATTACAAAGAGGAAAATGTTGTTGACGTCATACCCATTGGAACATTACCAATGTTAGGTAAGGAAGCTGTATACAAGGAGATATCTCCGATTCTTTAATCATATGCTATCCAGTTTATACTCTATGAATATTCATGTAAGAAATGATAACATCGTGATTAGTAATTCAGAGCTACAGATAACGATGCGTACTCAAATACTAAAATCGTCATTTCTCACCAAACGGTATATTGTGACCACTCTTAAGAATCGTCTCGAAGAGACGATTCTAAAGAGTGGTCACAAAATAGGGTTTGGTGGAGAAATAAATAAGTTATACTTGAAAATATTGTAATTTACGCATCTTATCTATCTGGAGTTCTGGTAATGACTAATTAGACAAATGTTTATTACCGCGTATAAACACAGGAAGTTTTGACCATGGCAGAAGCTGTAGAATCACTATTTTATTTCATAAGCAAACATAATTCGTCTAATCAGCATCTGCTCTGTTTGCAAAAGCAAAGATAAACGTATTTAAGGAATAAAGTGTTATAAAATTTGACAACCGCTTAGCCACACACCGCTGAGGTTCGAATCCTGGTTCCATGCTTATAAAACTTTTAGTTGAGTCTGAGAACGTTCTCAAGCTTTTGATTGGTCAGATTTGAGCCTTTGGCTAAAATCTGACCAATCAAAAGCTTGAGAACTCAAATCTTACCAATCAAAAGCTTGAGAACGAAACTCAGACTCAACTAAAAGCTTTATAAGCATGGACCCTGTCCTAGGCATTTGAAATTTTCATTCGAAAAAAGTCTTCCAGCTGAATTTCCGGTGGTTACACCAGCATGATCTGTACAGGAAAAATTCAGTTCTTTTCGTACACGAAAAAAACAACATCTGGGATGTTCCTCTGCATTTACCAGCATCGAGCACATTCTTAATTTGTGATTAGTTTGCGACAATAATGTGATCACGAACTTCTCAAATGGGAATAATTTGATCCTTGAAATTTAAGCTCCGACAAGACTTCCACAGAAAATTAATGTACATGTATTAATTAAAACTAAACCCATAGTTGTATTGTCTCGGTTACCACTTTCCTCCAGGAAAACGCCTTTTCATACATTTGCAAACAGAGTAGACCCAGATCAGACGTCAGTCATGTGATAAGGCGTTTAGATAAGGGAAAGGGTTGAACTTTAATTCTGTTTTCAGACCAAAAACGAGATTGGGGAACAAAGAATAATTTCGAAAATGTTGCCCAGGATACGGCTGTGATATTGTTTGATTTCCAGGCCCGTTGCCATAGTTACACATTTGGTGCTGTTATAGACCCAGACGAGTTTGTCGTCCCGAAAGACGGCAGTAAGACATTTGTGAAGTTTATGGTGAGTTACATATCATTTTCTTGCTTTGAACTTGACTCTTAAAATCGTTAGTACAGTTAAACCTCTCTTAACCGGAAGTTAAATTTAGTATAAATATCGGTCTTGGGACAGGTGACAGCTTAATGCAGGGTGGAAGTCATGCAGAAAGCTCATAGAGGAGCTTTCTGCATGACTTTCACCCTGCATTAAGCAGTCACCTGCCTAGACTATATAATTTCTTCTCTACTAGAATTCCGGTTAAGAGAGGTTTTACTGTATATCAAATAAGGGCATTAAATCGGGATACAGAGGAAGTGGGTGGGGTGTAGTATGGACAGTATGGACATAGTTCGGGGGACCATGAATGAGGCCTCTTATCAGGGTCCTTTAACGAAATTCTCTGTTTGGAATGCTTCTGATTCAATGTAACGTAAAATACATAACCTTCAGAATAATAGAATATTGTTTCTAAAGTATTTTGTTATTTATATCTGCAAAATTTAAGTTTTTATTCTCTTTATTATTCCAGTTTCCTCTTTTCTTTATTACTTGTTTATTTCAGAATGGTATTTTGAGACAGAAAGGTTTATCGCGGATGGCATCAGTGAAGTTGGTCCCCGAGTTCCACATTAAGGACTGGCAGACCAGTAACAGTTCAATCCCCATGATGCTAACAAAATATGCCTACCATTCTCCGCCGGTGAACCGCTCGTTCAAGAACTTCTACGTGACGTCACGTGTGGTGCATGGTACCATAGCAACGCATTCGGTCACGCCAAAAGAAACATACAAACAGTAAATAATATTTCTTGTTGAAAACTTTATGAATGGACAACGAAAACAAAATGAAAAGAAAAAAGTTTATTTTCGATAACCAATGTAAATTTATACTAAAGACCTGTTTTACGACAACAACTGTTGCTAGGATAATACACTTTAGTGTGAAGTCGTACAACAGTGATTGTTGTAAGTTTAGTGTGAAGTCGTACAACAGTGAAATGACTAAAGTAAGACGACTTTAACAGGAATACGATAGAAATTATCATAAATTCCAACATTCGACACTGGCAATGAAAGTTGCGATGGTCGCACAGTAAAGACCCTCCAATATAATGCGACCACCAAAAAGGGACATAATTCTGGGTGGCAGAGGCAGGTGGTAGCTTAATACAGGACGAAAGATATGCAGAAAGCTCCTATAGGGAGCTTTCTGCATAACTTTTGACGGGCATTAAGCAACTACCTGCTTATAAAGACAGTTTTGATTAATTTTTAAGTGGTCGCATTAGAAGGGCTCTACTGTACCGTACACTATACAATACTTTCAGTCATATGATCGAAAGTAAAACGGGCCTGTAGACTGTCCTAAGCTCTGGCGTTAAAACTAAGTTTCAATCTTTAGAAATGGTTTATTTGTTAACCCTTCTCTTGCTGAATTTTAAAATACATTTCTCCTTCTTTACCCATGCCCGGTGGTATAATTACATATATCTTCACTGTGTACAAGTATTGCGCTGTGCAATCACTGCTGTGGAGTGCACTGGTTTTTGCACAATCAACTTGTAAATAGTGCAGACCCAGATGAGACAGCTCATGCAGGAGCTGTCTCATCTGGGTCTTAACTATTTACAGGTATATGTAGGTACATGCTTAGTGAATAGCAAGCGAATGGTCAAACTTGCGACAGTGTCCTTAGCGACATCAACTCTGTCCCCTAATGTTTACACTGCATTTTATTTCAGGGTGGACGTAGATCCAAAAACCGCAGTACTCAGGCACTACCGGAATTGTGATGGCAAGTTCAAGGATGAAGAATACGAGCGCTGCGTCCAGGGAAAACACAGAGTTATGGACAATGAAATCACGCGGATAGCTTCGGCTATATACCCAAAGGTGGATGCAGTGCGGAAGAAACTTGGCATAGAGTTTACTTGACTAAGCTATTTCTTGGATAACGAATTCAAATATAATGTAGTATTTTGCTTGTAATAAATCATTAGTTCGCTTTGAAAAAGCGATTCTACAAAGATGTGTTGTTTCTGTAGAAGAAGCATCTGCTTTCGAACACCCCATCAACGGCTGAGCGTAAGCGTAGATGAACCTTACAAATATATTAGACACTTCTTTTCCTATATAATTATTTCAAAGTCTATACAGTAAAACCTCTCTATAAAGGCCACTAAGTTGTGTTAATAAGTTGGTATTTAGGACAGGTGGCTGTTTAAAGCAAGGTGAAAGTAAAACAGAGCGCTCCTGTAAGATCGTTCTGTTTTAATTTCACCTTGCTTTAAGCAGCCGCCTGCCTTGAACACAAAATACTTGGTGTAATTTAGTGGCCGTTTAAGAGAGGTTTTACTGTATTTTTTTACCAGAGTGTCAGATAGTTTGGATCCCGGTGAAAGTTTCTCGGCGTGTCATCTGGATCCAAAATGTTTGCAAAGATCATCAGATGTTCGCCCCGTATATTGTAGTCACATGTAGGACCGCGTTGCCGTCAAACTTCAACATGTTATCCACTAAATACAGAAAAACCTGTCTAAATCTGACATTAGATTTGGTATAAATATCGGTCTTAGAGACAGGTGGCAGCTTAATGCAGGATGAAAGTCAGGCAGAAAGCTCCTAGAGGAGCTTTCTGCATGACTTTCATCCTAAACTACGCAGTCACCTGCCGAAATGTTTCCAAATTCTTCTCAACCAGAATTCCGATTTACAGACGTCTTACTGTAATTGCAATAAAGGTATTCTGCCGTATTCGTTAGTGTTCGTACAATTTTTCTGAACAAGGAAAATGTTTCTTTAATCCATTCCCTCATATTGACGCATTTTGACGCTGTAAATTCACTTTCTGAAACCATTGTGATAAATAGAGCATTTGCTCCTTATGAGCAAATGCTCTATTTATCACAATGGTTTCAAAAACTATACAGTTCTGAATTTTCCTTTTCTCTAGGAAATGCTCCTTTTTGGTATATTTAATTACAGAGGTTGGATATAAAAATAGTTTACGAGGGAACTGGTTAATAAATTAATCTGTAACATGTACCGGTGTATCATTAAACATAATTTCCCTGTTGAGTATTCATTTAAGAAAAAATGACATTATTATTTTTTTTTTAAATTGTATATGCACCCACAAGTTTGGCTGTGACAGAAACTATACAATTGTAGCAACAGAAACGGAAACATCAGGTCTATGTAATTCCAAAAAGCAAACAGGGCAGATCATGATCAGACGTCTCTTACGGAACCGTCTGATATGGGTCTGCTCTGTTTGTGAAGGCATGAAAAAGCGTTTATACATGTATAAGGGAAATGTTTAACCCTTTCACTGCCGCAATCGCATAAATGCACCACGACAAATAGTGCAGTCCCAGATCATGCAGACGCCGCCTTTTCAAGGCGGCGTCTGATCAGGGACTTCAACTATTTGTCTCAATCTCTATTTCTATATATGTGCTTCATTCCTTTGAAATTTGCATTTATTGATCTAATTTTCTTAATATTACTGAATGATTTAACAAACTTGGATTGCAGACGACAATTAGAAATTTGGCGCCGAAAGGGTTAAACTATTTTCGATCTAAAAATTAATAGCTGATGTGTTATAATCAGGCAAATTTTATTACTGGAAAATACTGTATAGGTCTTGACTTCATGAATATTAATGTCAGAAATAGTTACTGTACATGTATACATATTTATTAGCTGATTGACATTATGAAAAAGGGAAGTATTGACCATGGCAAAACTGTAGAATCAGGGTCCATGCTTTTAAAGCTTTTTAGTTGAGTCATAGCAACCAAAGAGTAGATCCAGACCAGACAGCTCTGACAGGAACCGTCTGATCCGGATCTGCTGTATTTGCGTATGAATGTATAGTTTCTGACCTCACCAAACATTCCCGTGTTCATAGTTATTATGATAATAACTATATACTATTCATGATATCATTATTTCTTGCATGAGCATTCAAAATGCAAAGAATTAACCCTTTCCTTCATATAAGCGCCTTTTCACGCATTTGCAAACAGAGTAGACCTATATTAGACGGCTCCTGTAGGAGCGGTTTGATCAGGGTCTACCCTGTTTGCTTTTTTGGAATGAATAGGTTTGTTAGGTTTCACAACAGTGAAAGAATGCCCCTCTGCATGTTCTATAGTATTCAATCTGTCCCTGAATACTGAATGAGGCGAATACTCGTAACTGATAAACAGGGAAGGGGTTAAGTAAGTATGTACCTTATATATTAGATCTAGTTAGTCATACAGTAACCAAACAAATAATTCCTTGTTTCTCTTTTATTCAGTATCTTGTCCTAAGGTTGTATAAAGGAATGTCTGTCTTAAAGGACCATAGGAAAGAGGTATTGGTATATACATGTACGGCATAACACGTGGTAGCTTAATACAGACCAAAAGTAATGCAGAAAGCTCTTATAAGAGCTTTCTTCATTACTTTGTCCTGTATTAAATAATCGCCTGTGTTCTAAGATTCATGTTTTCATTCAATATAATTATGGTCATTTAAGACAGGTACATGTACTACTGTATAATGAGAGTACATATTAACGAATCGACCAGCGACTTTGTAAATGCCCGAGGGCAACTTATAACTTATTTCAAATAAACTTTCCCTCCTTATCTATGTATTTCTTCTTTTCCTTCTTTGTTTTCCCCTCTCACATCTCTCACTCTAACCTTCTCTCTCTTTCTTCATCTCTCTCTGTTTCTATGTTTCTCTCTTTCTCTCTCTTTCCCTCCCTCTCTCTCTCTCCAAATCTTCCCTATACCTCTTTCTCTCACCAATATTTCTCTGTCTCCGTTAGTTCTTCGCTACAATTTAAACCTCGTACGTCACACAAAGACTGACGAATTTGCCAAACTCCAAACGATTCTGCTGTTTCGGGTTACTTTCATAAAGCTACAAATTATCAAACACCTCCGCAAGACAAACACAGCTGATCTTTGATATCTCGAACTTCAAGGGACCATACACATTGATTCGAGATAACAGAAGTTTGAGTAATCCGACTTCTAATCTGGACAATTTCGCAAGTCCGAAGCTTAATGCAGGTCTAAAGTAATGCTGAAAGCTCCTGCATTACTTTCAACCTGCATTAAGCTGTCACATGTCACAGATGTGCGTAGTGATACATGTTAAAACAATTCTATATTGTAACGTTTTGAAGGACCGAGCTTTAACCGAGTTATCCCGAAGTTCGAGTTGTCCGTGTTCGAGATATCAAAGTTCATATGTTGTTACCTTTCATTGCAAATCTTTTTTTATCGTCAAAATGCCTATGTATAATCTGAGTGGCAAACAGCGTAGCTCCAGATGTGGCACGGAGCTATTTGGTGGCTCATCCGCATCCATACTGTTTCCGTAAACATTTTAGAAATCTCCGAAGTACTTCGTAAATTATGACGTCAGGTCGGACAAATATTTTCGCTGCCAAATATTGTCGTCTGCAAAAAATGCCACCTGCTACAATTTTCGTTTGTTTAGTTATTTCCCCTTTTCTTTTTCCTTTTTGTTTACCCTTTCCCTCATAGGCTATTTTTTAGATCAAACCTCTTTGAATCAATCTACCGAAAAGGATCATTAAATGGAAAAAAGGATTTTCTTTTAGAATTTTGTAGTTTGAAACCATTGTGATAAATAGAGCATTTGCTCCTATAGGAGCAAATGCTCTGTTTATCACAATAGTTTCACAAAGTGACTTTTACAGAGTCGTCAAGAGTCGTCAATATCAGGGAATGGATTAAAAACATTACCATAGTAACAAAGAGTGTGTATCCTGTTGAGAGGCCAAGTTGCTCGGGGTCTCATCTGGATTTAATCTGTTTGCAAGGTAACCATAGATGCGACATTGGCAGTGAAAGAATTAAGAAACAGAAATTTGTTATTTAACTTGCCGAAAATAAACACAAGTTTTATAACAAAAGTAAAATATTAACGCAACCCAATTTATCCCTAGTCTAGGCTACTACACGATGTCCCATATTATACGACAGTGTAGGTCTAGGCAAGGACACGGGTAAATGTCCCATGTTATGTGACAGAGTAGATCTAGACCACACTCTGGTTACTCTCTGCCTGGTTTTCCAGTTTGGATAATTAGTGTATTATAAATCCGGAGTGCCTATATGCATAAAACATGTATATAATGTGTTAAATACAGAAGAGCCCGTAATGCGACCGCTTATATCATTAGAATACAATGTATGTATCTTTAGAAGCAGATGATCACTTAATGCAGGACGAAAGTAATGCAGAAAGCTCCCATAGGAGCTTTCTGCATACTTTTCGTCCTGCATTAAGCGACCACCTGTCTTTAAGACCATGAATTTGACCCATTATTGATGGCCTCTTTATAAGGGTTTCACTGGTAGCTTAACGATTTATGTCATGGATATTTCATGTAAGAAATATTTACTTGAATAAGCATTTGCGTAATCTTTATAATGGCATATGAATACGGGGATTTTTTGGCCATGACAGAAACTGTAGAACCCCAAAAGCAAATGAAGCAGACATTTATCAGATGGCTCAGAGAGTTATCTCTGTAAATAGTAAGAAGGCGTATGCATGAAGTAAAACGTTACTGCCAAACAAAAGCATGTTTTCATATGCCATTATAATAAGATTCAGCTAATTAATATGCATGGTTTCATTATTCTTATATGAATATTCACCATCTAAAGGATTAGTAAATGTGCTGTGTTATAACTGAATGTAAATAACGAAATATTTAGCGTCTCTCAACGTCCGGTAAATCTGGCAGATCTGGTAAATCAGGAGAGTCAGGCTCCTCCGTAGTCACCTCCCCTGGCATCGTCGTAGTCCTAGGTGATCGCGCAGTGCTTGTTGGAGTTTTATCGGAATTGATTGATTGGTTCGCTAGCTTGTTACTATCTAGTTTGACATTTGTACTCGTGACGCCAGATGATTCATTTCTTACTACCTGTTTCCCAAGCTTTTCGGTAGCTGTCGTTTTTGTTTGAGGTTTCATGCTATTTGCGTTTCCGGAAATATGTCCTTGGTTTTCACTTGTGAGTTCTACAGGGGCAGTTTTAATATTAGTATTACTAAGTTGTTTCGGATATTTTGAATTGTTAATGTCAGATTGGATACTGGCCATTTCTGGCTTTTTACTGGTTATTTCTGGTTTTACGTTGATCATGTCTGGTTTGAAATTGTTTATATCTGGTTTGACATTAACTGTGTCAGGTTTTACAGGTTCAAGTTGACTCATTGATGTTGTTTTATGGATTGGATTTCTGTTAGATTTTCTAAAGTCCGAAAACCTTCTAGGACTGGAAATGCCTACTGGACGAGACACTCCGAGAGAATGGGAAATCTGAATCTTTCGTCGCTGGTTTCCCGTAGTAATTTGAATTCTGTGATTCAAAGGTTTAGGAAGGCCAAATGGTCGTCTCATATTTAGTTTTATACTAAGCCTACTGTGTCTGCCGCGTGAGGACTTCGTATTTCTTGGGATTGTCGTTAGTGAATTACGCACATTTAACCTAGTGCTGAACACTGAGCGTGTTCTAGAGTTCACACGCGAATCTCTTTTCTGGGGTATGTTGACGGCATCAGGTCTCTTGTCGCTGACTGTATGGTGTGTGGCACGAGGGAAAGTACGTTGCATCGTAGAGTCATGTGTCTGGAACCAGGCTGATGGATTCCATGGTATTCTATTTCTTGCTATCGCATTGACACGGCTATTGGTGTTTTGAGGGGCGTCGGGTTGCTGCAAACACGAAAGAAAACCGCATTAAAGAATTTTGTCTGAATCAGTAACACTGACATGAATACGAGCTGATATCTCGACGAAGATTTTCGGTCGTGTGAATAAACCCATTTCCTCATATTGCCGCCTTTTGACGCCTCTGCAAAAGTCACTTTTTGAAACCATTGTGATAAATAGAGCATTTGCTCCTATAGGAGCAAATGCTCTAATTTACCACAATTTTTTCAAACTACAAAATTCTAAAATTTTCTTTTGCTCTAGTTAATTGTCCTTTTCGGTAGATTTATTCAAAGAGGTTGGATCTAAAAAATAGCCTATGAGGTAATGGGTTAAGATAAAGAAAGTATATGGGTGGGATAGACCGACATAGTTATGGTACCCACAGATGTAAGTCACGTGAGTATCATACACATTTCGTGTGCATTTAGGTTCGTATCATTTGTATTCAGATCTGGTTCCCTATGTTGTTCCGATTTGCCCTGGATGTGTTTGCGCCATCGTAATGATATTTTGAACAAAACAATATTTGTGGCGATGTAAGCCTGTGTTAATGAGTCTTATATAAGTTGAACCCCTCTAATGCGACCACTTAATAAATACACATGGTTGTGTTTATAAGCAGGTGGTTGCTTAATGCAGGGCAAAAGTAATACAGCTTTCTGCATTACTTTTGTCCTGCATTAAGCCGCATCTAGCACCCAGAATTATACATGTACCTCTTTTAGGTGGTCGCATTAGCGGGGTTATACTGTATTTTAAAAATGTGTTATTTATAGACAGATAACCTTTAAGCAACCGCTTACATGTGATACAAAACGTGTATGTGGTTGCTTAATGCTGATATTGAGCAATGAAGAAAAGTTTGAATCACTAACACTGACATGAATAGGAGCTGATACAATGTACCTCGCTATAAGACTATATCCAGCTATAAGACGATTAATATTTCTTCCAAACACAGTAAAGTGTCGCTAATCCGAAGTTTTAGCAAAGAGTAAATGAGAAGTTTTTTATGGTAGGCATCTATTTAAGGCAGGATGAAAGCCATGCAGAAAACTATAAAAGAGCTGTCTGCACGACGTTTCACCCGGCATTAACCCTTTCCTTGTTCTATGTTTATTCCAAATGTCAATACCTACTGAATATTCATGAACAAAACTGAAGAATACAATGAAAAATAGAAGTTGGAATATCGTAGCACTTTAGAAAGTAAAGAAGCAGACCTTTAAAATTCCATTAGCAAACATAGCAGGCCCTGATCAGACGGCTCCTATAGGATCCGTCTGATTTTGGGTCTACCCTGCTTGCAGATGCGTGAAAACACGTTTACATGAAGGAAAGGGTTAAGCTGCCACCTGTCTATAAGACCGATAGCGTAACAATCTAACTTGGTACACAGTTAAACTCTTGCATATTCGGCTTTGAAGCAAATCTTTCTTACGCTATCTGTTCTGGGTCTGCACTGTTTGGAAACATCCAAAAATGTACAATATCTGTCATTTCTCACAGTTAGAGACCGAGTAATAATGTTACACATACAAAAAAGTGACACTTGTAGTAAAATATTAATCTTTACTGGTAAAGAATTGAAAAGGTTTTTTGAGTTGTTTGTTTTCTTACCTAGCTCTAATAATATTTTAATCATTGCGACGTCCAGTTAAATATAGGTGGAGAAAGACCCAACAAGTTGTTCGTGCACTGTACACATTACATTGACTTATATTAAGGAAAGAGTTAAACATATTTATTTTATTAACTTTTATGAAACAGTGTATCATCGCAGATTCAAAAAGGTTTATATAGTTCAAAGACTGACCGATTGTATAGGTTGATATGCTATACTCGTATTGTAACACCACTCTATAACGACCACTATATTGTATTAATTAGTTAATATTTAGGGCAGGTGGATGCTTAAAGCAAGGTGAAAGTAAAACAGAACGCTCCTATAGGAGCGTTCTGTTTTACTTTCACTTTGCTTGAAGCAGCCACCTGCATAAAACACAAAATACTTAATGTAAGTTAGTGGTCGTTATAGAGAGGTTTTGTATTTTGAATCCTGATGAGCCGGATAGATCCTGATCAGCTGACCAATGGTCTTCATTTATACTTTCCAATCCTATTTCTCACGAAGCGCTTTCAATTTTGATTAAAATATAATTATTTTACCTTTTGTCCTATGTGTCTTCCGGAAGCTGCGCTGATGTAGGCGCAGAAAAAAAACGCCAGTTTTAAACATAGTGTGGTTTTCATCTTTTCCTGTAGTAGTCTTCTGTCCTGAGTTTTACTCAACTATCCACTTTTAAATTAACACTCCTTTTTGTCAGTTCATATATGCTGTAAGTTTGATGATAAGTATTGCCTTGTGCGTTCCTTCTATGAAGAAATTATAATTTTAAAGAAATCCGTAAAAAATAATTTCCGTAAAAACAGTAGATCTATTTCCGTTAATTCTTATAAACCTATAAATTCGTTCTGTGACAGTTGTGTTCAATAACTAGTGGCATATTAAACTTAATTGGATTATGTTCTGAAGTAGTCTTCTTGCTAGTGTTTTGAGTTCTCTGGTTTTTGTTATTCTTACTCTTACTTTATATGTATCGAAACTCTCATTCTCATAATGTATTACGTCATCCCCTACGTCTATTGTCACGTGACTAACGTTAAAAACGTCCTTGTTCGAGGTTAATTCTATCGTTATATCACGTGTTGTCGTGTTCAAAAACGTATGGTCTGCTTCAAAATTCGTCAGTTATCGTTCTTCCTCTTTATTCTAAATCGTAATGATCTTTGCAGTTTTGCTCCTGATCAAACACCGACTTCTTCATCTGGAACCAAACTGATTGTAAAGATGATAACATATTTACTAACGGCAGCAAGAGTTAAGATATACTGTGCGGGACACGAGTCAGTAATGTCCTTTGTAAAGAGTGTATACCCATAGAGAGGGCTCCTCTCATCAGGGTCTGCACTGTTTGTCATATCACACGTTCCTTTAGAAAAATCCCTACACATTCAACATAAGCTTGACCTGTTTGAATTTTGGAATATTCCTTTGAAAACTCAACGTTTTAAGGGTTAAAAGTAAACACAATGTAATTAGATTTTACCCTTCTCGTGCTGAAAAAATACTGTCTGCCCAATCTCTCTGATTTGCTGAATATTTCACTGACTTCCGACTCGTTCAATCATCTGAGAATGCACTGGCCGAGTGTCAAACAGTTTGGATCCTGATGAGATGCCGAGTTACTCGGCGTCTCATCTGGATCCAAGCTGTTTGTAAATACGTGTCAGGTCGCCAGTAGCGCGATGAAAGGTAAACGGTGCATTGTCCATTAAAATGGACAGATTTATAGCGTAATATTGATTTGTATATCAGAAAGTTTTGCAGTGTAATAAATTGATTTGTACTCCATGGAGCACTGTATATCTAATAAAACTTTCCGGGGTGTAATAAAATAATGATGGCGTACATTGAACAGGTGAGGAAATGTGTGATAGCAGATTGGATCCGTTACAGGGAAGTGGCGTCTCTTAGAGTACCAACTGTTTAGAGTTAAAAGAACTGAGAGAAATGTAAGAAACAATACCCGCCCGGATATTTATAAGATGATTTTTTTGTAAATTGAATATAACAACAGCAATATTTTGCCCACGACAAATGAGCAAAACAGAGCAGACCAGGGTCAGGCAGTTGTCTTATCTGCTTTCTAATGAAAATACATAGATCTGATTCTACAGTATTTGTCAACAATTTCCTTTTAAATAGTTTCATTATAAAATTAATTAATGATTCATGATGTTATCATTTAATGCAAATATGTTCTTTAGGGAAAATGTTAATGATTTTGTTGATAATCAGGAAAGCAAGGGTGTCATACATCCGAGTTACTAGACAATTCATTACATTATGCATACTTATGTAAGTTTCATGCCCTTTATTACACGAGCACAGTAAAAACTCGACACTGCGAAATTTTAGTAAGGAGGAATTTATGTCTTTGTAGGCTGGTGGCTGCTTAATGCAGGATGGAAGTCATACAGAAAGCTCCTAGAGGAGCTCTCTGCGTGACTCTCACCCTGCATTAAGCTGTCACCTGTGTCAAAGATCAATAATGGTAGGTATTTGAGTGTTCGAAGTATCGAGTTTTACTGTAATTCGGTTCTAACATTAGCGTAGAGTACGGACATATATTGCCATGGCAAACTATTCTAACTTAAAGAACCAGGGTCCATGCTTATAAAACATATAGTTGAGTCTGAGTTCGTTCTCAAGATTTTGATTGGTCAGATTTGAGCCTTTGGCTCAAATCTGACCAATCAAAAGCTTGAGAACTCAAATCTGACCAATCAAAAGCTTGAGAACGAAACTCAGACTCAACTAAAAGCTTTATAAGCATGGACCCAGACCTGTATGATATAAGCAAACTGAGCAAATCCTGACCAGACAGTTCATGTGCATGTCTATCTGGGTCTTAGATATTTGCATTAAAGGCGGGGTGGTTATCAAACACATAGTTCATTGAGACTGGTCAGCCCAATGTGGCTTTTAATGACAAAGAAAAAACGAATTTAATAAATGGCCAGGCACTGGAATTTGCCAAATAGCTCAATTTCTATAACAAAAATAGCAAAGACGTAGTTTTTCTTTCTTTTTGTTCAATACTTAGATCGCCCATGAGGCCAAATACTTATACAGCAAACACATTATAAAACGACCACTTTAAAGAACACGGAACTTGAATTTGTATGACACATGGGAGCTTAGTGCAGGACAAATAAATGCAGAAAGCTAATACTGTGTTGCGTTTCTGTAGTAAGCTCCTGCGTACCCTGCGTTTAGCTACAATCTGTTCTCAAAGACTCCTATCTTAACCGTTCTTTCTTATGTCAGTAGATCTATCGTATATATCTGCATTTGCGAATGGTGTAGACCCATATGAGAACGCTCCAAGAGGAGCTGTCTCATGTGAGTCTGCACTAGTTGTCATGATAATTCGGTGGCTACATTTGATCTACCTCAACGCTTCGCTTGCTGAATTAAAAAAAAACATTTCTTCTTCTTTACCCATGCCCTGTTGTATAATTACATATATCTTCATTGTGTACAAGTATTTCGCTGTGCAATCACTGCTGTGGAGTGCACTGGCTGCACAATGAACTTGTAAATAGTGCAGACCCTGGGTCTTCACTATTTACAGGTGTATATTGACGTGAATAGCAAGCGAATGGTTAAGAATTATTCACATAATTACTGTTCATAGTAACTGGTTCACATTTGCACATTCAGCATAAAAAAGATCAACCCTTTCCATTATGTAAGCGCATTTTGACACATCTGCAAACAGAGTATACCCAGATCAGTCGGCTCCTATAGGAGCCGTCTGATCAGGGTCTGCTCTGTTTGCTTATGGTGTTGCTCCTGTGTTCATATGCCATCATAAAAATAATCTTATTAATATTGATGACTTCATTATTTCTTACAACAGGGAAAGGGTCGCTATCGGAAATTTCTACTGTATATAGTATGCCCTAAAGCTATTTTTATGTAATTAGGCTGGACAAATTGAATGTTTGTTCATTACCATTGTATGCATATTTCAACCAGATTGCCGTTGGCGACTTGCCGATACAATCAGTTTGGATCCAAATGAAAACCTTTATAGGCTAGTTATAGATCCAGACCCCTTGAATAAATCTATCGAAAAGGAGTATTTACTAGGGGAAGTATAGATTTTTAGAATTGTGTAGTTTTGAAACCAAATGTGATAAATGGAGCATTTGCTCCTATGGAGCAAATGCTCTGTTTATCACGTTGGTTTCATAGAGAGACTTTTACAGAGGCGTCAAAATGCGTCAATGTGAGAGAATGGGTTTGTAATATTGGTTGGAACTTGTGTAAGTTTCTTTGTAGGGAAATCTATTTATAAAAAACTGTAATTAAAAATGAACTATGAAGTTGACATCTTGAGTATGTATTGCAGCTGTTTAGTTGAAAACTCCCAAATTACCTGTCACCAACCGACGTGTCGTCACATGTATATAATTAGTCGAGGTAATGTTAGGTCATATATGATTATTTTATGACATCAAACTTTACTTGTATCTATCTCTACGCAGAAAAATAAAAATAGTTATCAATGATTTACGTATATTTTTAATGATTTGTTGATGACACTAATAAACCAAGTACAAATGTACATGTACTAGATATTTGCTATATCACTGTACATGTACTAGATCTCTGCTATATCACTGTACATGTACTAGATATTTGCTATATCACTGTACCATGTACTAGATCTCTGCTATATCACTGTACATGTACTAGATATTTGCTATATCACTGTACCATGTACTAGATCTCTGCTATATCACTGTACATGTACTAGATATTTGCTATATCACTGTACATGTACTAGATCTCTGCTATATCACTGTACATGTACTAGATATTTGCTATATCACTGTACCATGTACTAGATATTTGCTATATCACTGTACCATGTACTAGATCTCTGCTATATCACTGTACCATGTACTAGATCTCTGCTATATCACTGTACATGTACTAGATCTCTGCTATATCACTGTACATGTACCATTGTTTGCTTAACCCTTTCCTTTATATTAACGCTATCTTACTAGTTGCCAACAGAGTAGACCCAGATCACACACGGTTCCTGTAGGAGTCGTCTAAACATAATCTACTCTGTTTGCTTATGAACTTATAATGGGTCAGACTATACAGTTTCAGCCAATAACAAAACACATTGTGTGTACATAGGCAATTATAAAAAACCCAGCTAATAAATATTCATGATTTCGTTATGTATTATATAGATATGCAACTGGTAAAAGGTTATCATATCACACAGTTTGTCAAAACTTGAGCAAAAGCTATCCAAATGAATGTCAAAAGTTTAAGTGTTCTTGAGACCCGAGTAAAGTTTAATCTAATTCAAAACTGTTTGCAAATATATTTCCACCAATGGTATTTATATAACAAATAAAGTAAGTCGTTTGATTTAACCCTTTCGGCGCCAAATTTCTAATTGTCGTCTGCAATTCAAGTTTGTTAAATCATTCAGTAAAATAAGAAAATGAGATAAATAAATGCAAATTTCAAAGGAATAGAGCACTTATATAGAAAAAGAGATTGGGACTAATAGTGAAGTCCCTGATCAGACGCCGCCTTGAAAAGGCGGCGTCTGATCTGGGACTGCACTATTTGTCGTGGTGCATTTACTCGACTGTGGCGGTGAATGGGTTAAGTCTACTCTACAAAATGCATATCTATGAGGTAAATGTTAAATAGTTTGCTCCTTTAAACGCATTTACAAACAATGTACACCCAGATCAGACGGTTCCTGCTGGAGTCATGTGGTCAGGATCTGCTTTGATTGTGCATGGAATTATATAGACCTGATTTCACTGTTTATGCCATGGTATGGCGCTTCCGCTACACAATATGGTGTTAGTAGCTACATGTAAGACGGCCGTAGAAAATGTAACTCTTCGCTTACAATTCTACGGCGACCATACGGCCTATAAAAATTAGTACGGCGGCCGTACAGACACGGCAGATTTCAGCGATCTACGGCCGCCGTATGGCAGCCATAGCGCAAATGTGACTGACGTTTAATCTTAAGCTTAATATAAACGAAGAACAGGAAGGCTAGCATTTCTCATTCACAAACACTAAATTTCAGTTTTCAACATTTTATTCAACAAGTTCACAAATCTCATACATGTATATATGCTAACATTTCGTTTCGTTATTGCGTTCAATGTCTACATACAAATAACACAGCTGATCAGTGCCATGGAATATAGCGCCAGTGTGCCGTCAAACCATACTGTACGTCAAGCGAGTATATAGAAGTATTGTCAACAGTGTAGGCCCGGATAAAAAGGCTCCTGGCGGAACCCTTTGACCAGGGTCTACACTGTTTGTCATAACATTATTTTTGTCAGTGATAAAGTTTGATACAGCTTTTTGCTTAATGAATGTTCAGAAAAGGAGGAGGAGTCAGTTTTAATTATTCAGAGATTTAACTCTTTACTCTATAAATACAGTAAAACCTCCTGAATTGTGTTAATTAGTTGGTATTTAAGGCAGGTGGCTGCTTAAAGCAAGGTGAAAGTAAAACAGAACGCTCCTATAGGAGCGTTCTGTTTTACTTTCACCTTGCTTTAAGTAGCCACCTGGCTTTAACACAAAATACTTGATGTAATTCAGTGGCCGACTGGCCGTTATAGAGATGTTTTACTGTACAGTACGTTCTAGTTTGATTTTGCAAACAGTGCAGACCCAAACAAGACCGCTCCTCTAGGAGCCATCTGATCAGGGTCTGATCTGTTTGCTTATGCTATAATATAGATCTAATCGTACAGTTACTGCAACGGTCAAAATGCTTGTGTTTAGAATGTCCTTGTAAGAATTCAACTCATTAATATTCATGATGCCATTTTCTGCATGACTATTTATGGTACAAAGGATTAAAAGAGGTTCGGCCAGTCATCACTCAGAGAAAGCCATCCTGTCAGGATTTCTACACTGTGTAAGGTTGATTAATTATCTTTTAGCATGATTCTGGTGTATACGTGATTATGTTTACAATTTACAAATATATTGAATCCAGATGAGACGCCAATTATTTGTTTACACACGGGCTATGTGTTTTAAGAGAAATACAGTAGAACCATCTGTCTTAAGCGGCCATCTAAATATTAGTATGTAAGGTAGACGGTGGCTTAATGCAGGTCTAAACTACAGTGCTCCCTCTCTACAACGACACCCTTTGTGATACGAAGACTGTATGTGTTGTTCAGAGGGGGTTGTTATAGGGAGCGAAAATCAAACATAATTAGCTTGTTTGCAGATCCCCAGATAAGGTTTATTTCGAGAACTAAAACCGTTATGCCTCCATCAAACCCTATGTTGTGACCACTCTTTAGAATCGTCACTTTGTGACGATTCTAAAGAGTGGTCACAACATAGGGTTTGATGAAGGCATAAAGAAACTACGATGGAAAAAAAAGTTGTTTCTGGAGCCTTGTTGTTTGAAACAGTGACATGCGTTGTTGTAAGGAGGGAATCGTTATTGAGAGGGTCGTTGTAGGGAGGAAGCTCTGTAATCCCAAAAGCTACTACAGGAACTTTTTGCATTACTTTGATCTACATTAAGTAACCACTTGCTTTTTAAGACTCATATGTTCAATAAATAAATGGCCACTTAAGACAGGCTCCACTATAAAATAAATTATATTTCATTATGTTCTATTAATAAACGAATTTTCACCATAAAGACTGACATACTGAAGAGCAACATGGATGACAAACATTTAAGACCATGATCAAAATGGCCCCTTCAAACATTGCGATCATTCTGGATCAACACTGTCGGCGTCGCAACAGTACCCTTATTCGTTGACTCTTTTCCTGACAGAGACACAGAGTTCGGCGCATTTACAAACATATTAGACCTACACCAGACAGTCTCTAGAGAAGTTGTTCGAGTATTGTCTGCTCTGTTTGCTAAGTGAAACAAAATGTTGATCTGATTCTACAGATCATGTGATGGTCAGAATATTCCCGGTTTATATATGCGTGTATCATTGTAAAATATCATCTAAGTTATATTCATTAACCCTTTACTCCATAAATAATGTGCCTTTCTACGCCTTTGCAAACAGAGTAGACCTCATATCAGATGGCTCCTATAGGAACCGTCTGATCAGTGTGTGCTCTGTTTTCTATATGATATATCATACATACATGTATATGATTCTTCATCTGCCATGGCCAAACTTTCCTGTGTCCATTTGCAGTTATAACAAGAAAATCCAATCATTATTCACGATGCCATTGTTTCTTACATGTGTAATGGGGAAAGGGAGGTAATTTCAGGTGTTGGATATCATTGCTGTTTGAATACTAAATATTGTACAATGTTCCAAACATATCTTAGGTATTTTTAATATGTAACTTTTCATTATTCATTATTCATCAATGCATATTAATTAGTAATATATGTTTTACTTGTAACTATTCATATCTGTTAACCCATTTCAATGTACAACATCCTCTATATAACTGAGTTGTTGCACTTTCCAATGGAGATGGCATATTGAAATCTTTTAGATAAGGAAAGGTCACGAACCTTGTTGTCTCTGGAAGGTACGTAGTACCTGTTTAAGATATAAGCTAATTGTTATGCCAGTCATGTAGATTATTTGAGTTTATTAAAGAGATTTGTGAATGCCAAGTACTGTGTCTGTCCTGTTTTATTAAGATAAGAGTTCCCCTTTCTCAAACAAAGATCTCGGCGTTGGTAACGGGTGAAGCCTCCCCTAGGGCTTTGCCCGCTACACATGAATATTTATGGGAACATGTCAGTACTTTTATATGAATGTTCATTAGGAATATGGTTAAACGGTTCAGTACACATAATGCGGAAATAGCAATTATCACACAGAACAAATGTTTAGGACGTTTTGAAACCTCAACTCGAGGGCTTGGTGCAAAACTATTCTAACTCCTTCACTTTGTGAAGGAGTTAGAATAGTTTTGCACCAAGCCCTCGATTACTGTCTTCAGCAGATACTCAAACGTCCCAAGATATTCTCATCAACCCTTTGCACCATGGATATTTATATAACAAATACTGACATTATCAATATTAGCAGAATTTCATAATTGCGTATGAAGCCACGGCAGAAGCTGTTTTATTCCATTTATAAGCAAACAGAGCAAACTCTGATCAAGATCTGTTTGCAAATGCGTTAAAATGCGTTAGAAATGTGTTAAAACGCGTTAGAAATGTGTTAAAACGTGTTAAAATGCGTTAAAATGTGTTAAAAACGCATTGAAGTGCGATAAAAGGCGTTCAAAGGCGTATCAATACGGAGTAAAGCGTTAATCTCAATGTATTCAGTATACACGAATAGTCATAAAACAAAAACTGACATCAGACGAGCGGATACAAACCAACTGCCAGTAAGCTACAGTAACCACTGTATATTTCGGACACGTAACGCTAAAGACAAATATTTCACGCGTGAAATAAATATTATACACCGTAGCAAACAGAGAAGACCCAGATCATATAGATCCTGCAGGAGCCGTCTGATAAGGGTCTGCTTTGTTTGCTTGTGATATAATATAGATATGATTCTACTGTTTCAGTCATTGGCAAATGTTTGTGTGTCCAAGTCCTAATATAACATTTAATTTATTTATTTACTGATAAGTATCTCTTTTCAAATGCGTTAAAGATAACGGTTTAATAAAGTCATGGTATCCAAAATAATAGTACCTGCAACAATATTGGTCCCATAGTACTAACAATAGTACATACCTGCAACAATATTGGTCCCATAGTACTAACAATAATAGTACATAACGTCGCAACAATATTGGTCCCATAGTACTAACAATAAAAGTACATACCTGTAACAATAGTGGTCCCATAGTACTAACAATAATAGTACATAACGTCGTAACAACCCTTAATTGTACTTCTACAATTACAGTATCGCCTTCTCATAGCGACCACATCACGAACAGACATCGGATATCATAAGAGCAGTTGGTTGTTTAACCCATTCCCTCATATTGACGACTTTTGACGACTCTTTAAGAGTCAATTTGTCAAACCATTATATATCCTATAGGAGCAAATGCTCTATTTATCACAATGGTTTCAAACTACAAAATTCTATAAGTTTCATTTTCTCTAGTTAATGCTCCTTTTCGGTAGATTTATTCAAAGAGATTGTATCTAAAAATAGCCTATGGAGGGAACGGGTTAATACAGGGTGGAAGAAATGTAGAAACCTTCTAGAGAAGTTTTCTCCATAACTATCTACCTGTATTACATGTAAGCTACCGACTGGTGTAAAAAACAGAATTATTTACCTGAATCAGCAATTGTAGACAGTTTTACTGTAAAATTCAAATACTTAAACTACCTATATTTATATTCACATATACAAAATTAAGATATACATGTAACTCCAGTTGCTAATGTCGTCTGCTTTAAGTTTCGGAGTAAACGTTCCTTCAACTTCTTCTCTATAACGTAAGGTGGTTTGCCAACCAGTCTGGATCCTGATGAGATATCGAGTTACTCGGCATGTACTCGGCATCTGGGTCCAAAATGTATGCAAATATAATCATACATTCGCCCTTAACCCTTCGCTTGCTAATCGCGTCAATATACCTACCTGTAAATAGTGAAGACCCAGATGAGACAGCTCCTGCAGGAGCTGTCTCATTAGGGTCTGCACTATTTACAAGTTGATTGTGCAACCAGTGCACTCCACAGCAGTGATTGCACAGCGAAATACGTGTACACAGTGAATATATATGTAATTATACAACAGGGCATGGGTAAAGAAGGAGAAATGTATTTTAAAATTCAGCAAGAGAAGGGTTAAAACCCCTGAATTTCTCAGAATCACGTGTTTTACTACAGAGCTCACTTAGTGTGAAAGGTTTCAACGCTAAATTTGCAGAGTGGAATGACAAATAAGTGTTTATCTATAGAGTTTGTTTGTTTGTTTGTTTGTGTTGATTAACGTTTGTTTGTTTGTTTGTGTTGATTAACGTCTGTTTGTTTGTTTGTGCTGATTAACGTCCGTTTCTGCTCATTATAGACCTACCTGTAGAGTAATCTGAGTAGGAAATGATAAACTTATGAATGACAAACATTGCAGACATTGATCTTCGGTTTCTCCTAAGAGCCCACTGCCCTCTGTCCTCTGATCTGGGTCTGCACTGTTTGCGAACGACAGTGCATGCGTGTCCACCATTCAAAGGGTTTATTCGTGAATGTAATTAACCCTTTCGGTGCCAGCATTGTCGTCTGTTGGGCATAGTTTCGTTTATTTTTAGTGTAAGTGTGTGCACTTCTTCCATTTTCTTTATAAAACAGTAAACAGAGTGTCAAACAGTTTGGATCCTGATGAGACGCCGAGTTACTCGTTGTCTCATCTGGATCCAAACTGTTTGCATGTGATATCATAAACCCGTCATTGTGGCACGGAAGGGGTTAACAAAAACGAAAGCTAACACACTTTCAATAAACAACAATGTTTTATATTAGGTGACGTATCCAGTACCGATAATTTTAATACTAACGGCATTTGTATGTATGATTAATAAATATACAGACAGGTCGGTGAGTATATCACAATTCCTCAGAAACTTTTAGCAAGCTATTGTATAACATATTTCAAGTGAATGTTTAATCAATGGAATTTAAAACAAATGCAGGCTGCTAGTTAAAGCGTAATGCAGAATGCTCCCGATGAGACTTTCTGCGCGTTTCATTTATTCTGCATTAAGCTGCCGCCTGTTTTCAAAACATATACTTATACTCCTTTTCAGTGGTCGCTGAACCCCTTATATAATGAATATTCATGTAAGACATAAGGCCGGTGTGAATATTTATTAGTTGGATTTTTATAAATGAACACATGTCAGCCTGGCTATGGCAGAAAGTGTATATTCAGATCTATATAACAGCAGACCCTGATCAGCCGGCTCCTATAGGAGCCGTCTGATCTGGGTCTACTCTTTTTGCTAAAACGTCAAAAGTACAGGTGTTAAAATGGCTCACAGTAAATGTTACCCGGTTTGATTAAAGAATTTTTATGAGCAAGTTCACATACCACACGCCGCAACATTGTTTGGTGGGATTCTTCTGAAACTCAAACTAATGCAAGCTGTTATACATGAAAACAATGCTTGAATCAAATTTGAGAAAAATTGATCAAGAAATGAAAGTGCTTGAAGAGCAACAATGAATTATGACACACGGACGGACTGATGGACTGACTGACGGGCGTTACAATTATAGTCACATAAAATGAAAGTTTAGTCACATAAAAAGAAAAACACAAAAAATATTTTGGTCTTAGTGTCACATAACCACCAATCCGTGTCAGCGGACGGACGGGCTGGCGGATGGTCGGGCGGGCGGGCGGGTCAAAATCTTTATACCCCGTGCAACTTCGTTGCGTGGGGTATAATGCGTATTTATAATGGAAAAAGCCTTGGCTGAATATTCACAAAGTAAAAGGTTCAACCCCTGCTGGAGGATATTTTCTACAGTTTGTACCATCTGGTTGAAAATATTTTTAACTCTCGTTGCTGCGATAAAAACTCGCGAGATTTCCTGGGAATGTCGGTTGTAAATGGTTCGTTCTTACATCACATGTTCTCGAGTAATCTCGCCAATTCACTAGGAGACTTCACAAGACGTGGACCTTTTTTCGGCGGAGGGATATGCACGTGCAAGGATGTTGTTTGTTGTTCGGCATCTATTTCCTTGTGACGCACGGGCTTATGTCCAAGGAGTAATAAAATACTGTCAACTGTATCACAGAGTTCGGTCTCGAAGTTATGCATTCTTCTGTAAATAAAAAAACCCAATTACTTAACCATTATCGTGCATAGCGCGACGTGACTGACGTGACATAACTGACGTGACGAGACTGGCGTGACGTGACTAACTGACGTGGCGTGGGTTGGCGTGATTGCAAGTACAGTAACACTCGATACTACGAACACTCAAATACGTATCATTATTGATAATTAAGACAGGTGACAGCTTAATGCAGGGTGAAAGTCATGCAGAAAGCTCCCAGACTTTCACCCTGCAGCAAGCAGCCACCTGCCCACAAAGACATAAATTCTTCATTACTAAGATTTCTTAGTATCGATGTTTTTGCTGTAGCTTGAATCCAGGGTGAGACGCCGATTTAATTGGCCTAAGTTGTTTGTCACACGGTCAGTAGTTTCCTATAAGCTTGAACAAATAAGCACTGAGTAAAATCGTAGCAGATCATCGGAGTTTGAGCATACATTATTTTTGCAGTTAGGGTTCATACACTAAATTAATGACTTCAACTATAGTAAACCTCCGATAGTTAGAACACTATAACAAGTATTATAACCGGGCTTTAACAGTGGTAGCAGCATGGTGAACGTCATGCAGAATGGTCTTCTGCAGCTTAATGCAGGTTGAAAGTCACGCAGAAAGGTCCCCTTTCCCCAAGGAGCTTTCTGCATGACGGCCACCCAGCATTAACCCATTCCCTCATAGGCTATTTCTAGATACAACCTCTTTGAATAAATCTACCGAAAAGGAGCATTAACTAGAGAAAAGGATTTTTTTTAGAATTTTGTAGTTTGAAACCATTGTGATAAATATAGGAGCAAATGCTCTATTTATCACAATGGTGTCACAAAGTCGTCAAAAGTCGTCAATATGAGGGAATGGGTTAAGCAGCACCCTGCCTAAAAACTAAAGAAGTTCTCATTCCCCCAATTACTAATACTTGGAAGCATTGAGCGTTTATTGTACATGTATCTGTGTACCCAGTAATCTATAAAAGTCTGCAACAAATTTCTTGTAATATTTCTTTCATATTTCTTCAAATATACAATTACGGTGATATATGAACTAAAATATGTGTATACTATACATTTTGGATACTTATGAGCCAGCGAGTTACTCTGTGTCTCGCGAGTTCGCATAGTTCCAGTTAGACACAGCTTTAACCGGTCTTAGTATAACCCATTCCTCCATAGGCTATTTTTAGACCCAACCTCTTTGAATGAATCTACCCAAAAGGAGAATTCACTAGAGAAATGTAAAAATTTATAATTTTGTAGTTTGAAACCATTGTGATAAATAGAGCATTTCCTCCTATAGGAGCAAATGCTCTTTTTATCACAATGGTTTCAAGAAGTGGTTATTACAGAGGAGTAGAAATACGTAATTATGGAGGAAAGGGATAAATGCCAATCTATCAGACAGGTGGCATCTTAACACAAGTGCAAGTCACGCAGAAAGCGTTTGAAAGCGCTTCCTGCGCGACTTTCTCACCATATTAAGAAGTCACCAGCCTTAAGATGATCTAATTGTTTTCTAATTGTGTTTACTAATGATCCGGTTCAGAGGGGTTCATTTTATTAAATCCGATTTAAAACATCTTCAACTTACTCTGTTAGGTTTTCGAGTCTGTTGTCGATGTATTCGAGGGAGTGAGCCCCGTGCTTCCCTGCATGTGTCCCCATGTCAGCATCTATTTGGGTCTGGCCCCAGGAAAACCTGTGACCCCCGCTAGATAGGGATTTGGGTGTGTAGGACGTTGCTGCAAAGAAAATAAGTACCGCCTTTTACGTCATATATATTCACGTAAATATTAACAACTTCATGAATATTAATTAGCTGAATATTTATGTTGTCATAAGCACTGAATATTTTGGTAATGGCAGAAACTGTAGAATCAGATCTATATTATTCCATAAACAAATAGAACAGACACTGATCAGATAGCCCCTACCGAAGCTGTCTTATCTTGGTCTACTTTGTTTGTGAAGGATACCATGCGTTTCGTTATCATATTATGGTAAAGGGTCACAACAAATGAGAGCCGGTCTCAGTCTGCCTGCCGTGTTTTATGTGATATTGACATTTCTTTCTTATCATTTCTATCAAGTAATAAATTACGTCATACGTCATAGATAAACTGTCAAAAACAGAGCAGACCTAGATCAGATCCGACATCTTGCAGCCGCTGATAGTGTATTATTCTGTTTGCTTATAGAATAGTGTCGTTAGGATTCTATAGTTTCTGCTTTGGCCAAATATTCTTCAAGACTTTGGTACATTTATCATGATTATAAGAATCATTCTTATTAACCCATTTGCGCCCAGTAGATTCTTCCATGCTTATAAATTGGATTAGTCTATCTTTTATCTTAAGGGATGTCTGATCTAAATTTTCCTATCAGCAAACAGTGTAGACTCTTATCAGACGCCGCATTATGCGGCGTCTGATCAGAGTCTACACTGTTTGCCTACGTTCCATATATGGGATCGTGGGAGCAAATAGGTTAATATTGATATTCACAGAGTAGAGGATTAAACTCATTGAGTTTTGATAACATGGCGCTTGTCTTAATTCTGTCAACTGGTTTTATTTAATAAAATAAAATATTTTTTAAACGCTTGAATGAACCAGAGTACAACAAACTGTCCAGCAGTTCAGAGTTTTTACAAGATGGGAATAGTTTAATCTAATCCGTTATATAGGTGAACAATTTCTGACACGTCACACACTTCCAAACAATTTGACACACGTCATACGTTTCAAATTTGAACTAAGATGGACAGCATCATCAAGATTGTTACATAGCCACTCGGATGATATAAATGTATATTGAGATAGCTAGATATAATTATGTAGTATTGCTAATTTTTGTACGCTTAACTCTTTCGGAGTCAATGTCGCCTGTTGGTACCATTGAAAACAGTGCAGTCCCAGGTCAGATGCCGCCCTTTCAAGGCGGCATCTGACCTGGAACTGCACTGTTTTCTGTATTATTTTAGCCCAAGCATACAGGTTTTAAAAAACAAATGTTTTACTAATATACCTTTATTATTTAGTTTAGAATTATATGTAATATGAAATCATTATTGCAGACGACACCTTTAAATTTGGCGCCAAAAGAGTTAAAGTAGGCTAACGGTTAATCTATTAACTCATGTAAGGAATAATGACAAGGTGAATATTTATTGGCTTAATTATTTTAATGACATATTAATACAAGATTGGTGAGGTATTGGTAGAAACCGTAGATCTATATATATACCTCCATATGAAAAAAGAGCAGACCCTGATCAGACGGCTTCTATAGGAACAGTCTAATCTAGGTCTACTCTGTTCAGATGGTTGCTATAGGAACTGTCCAATCTAGGTCTACTCTATTCAGACGGTTTTTATAGGAACCGTCTAATCTAGGTCTATTCTGTTTGCAAAAGCGTGAAAAAGCGTTTGTACGAGTAAAAAGACTTTATATTCAGCATGCTACAAGTTTTAAGATCGCTCACCTGTTGAACCTCCGGGCGATAACTGCTGCTGGGAATGCTTAGAAGTTCTCTTAGAGTCGCCTCCCGTGCTAAGGTGTTTCTCTTTTCGCTTATTCGGTGATACACTGTGGTGACCTGGAAGTTGATGATTGATATAGGGTACACTGACAATAACCATTTACGTGATGGATATTCATACAAGACTAAATGTCAGTTATTATTACATGTACCAAGACTACAAGTAAACTGCATTCTGAGATTAAACGTCTGTTGTGTACGTGTATATTGTTTTTAACTATTTCCATCAAAATTACGCTTCTTCACACCCCTGTAAAGAGATCAGACCCAGATTTGACGGCTGATGCTGGAGTCATCTGATCAGAGTCTGCTCTTTCTGCTTATGAAATAATATAGATCTAATTCAGTACCAAAGTATTATATATTCATACAACATTGCAAAGATTAAGTCAACACAGAGCTACAGATACCTGTGCGTACCCAAGTTATTCTTGAAAGTGTTTTAATTTACGCATCTTATCTGGAGCTCTGTCAACAGATAGTCAAACTGCCATAAGTTCTTACATAAATATTAATCGGGTACTGGTAAGTACTACTTGCATTGAAGTTAACCCTTCGCTTGCTATTCACGTCAATATACCTACCTGTAAATAGTGAAGACCCAGATGTCTGCACTATTTACAAGTTGATTGTGCAACCAGTGCACTCCACAGTACTGATTGCATAGCGAAATACTGGTACACGGTGAAGATATATGTAATTATACAACAGGGCATGGGTAAAGAAGGAGACATTATTTCAAAATTTAGCAAGAGAAGGGTTAAAGTTAATATAACGGATGTTTATACTACACACTTGTAATGCAACACCAAACTGTCTGAAGCAAGTCGAAATATACATTGTAACTAGCAAAAGATCGTATGATTTTTATGTCAGTGATCAAAAGAATATAACATTCGTGCTCATTTACTATCGATTTTTTACCAAACGAGATGACTAAAATAGATATATCACTCGATAAGACTCGTGTCATATAATCTTAGTCAACTAATTGGAAAAAAATAGATGTGCACGAATGCAATAACCTCTATTTACATTAAAAAACACAAAATAAACGCACTAAGGCCTCTCCTGTATACACTTTACCTGGTTTTGAGGAGTCATGCGATCTGTCGGGAAATTCCTTCTCTATTTCAGTAAAGGCTTGTTCTGGCGACATTTCATGCGCCCGGGAGCCCAGAGCATCCTCGATATGGGTTTGTGTTGAACTCTGTCGGCGGGCCCGTGCAGCTTTCATTACTTTACCTACGAATAGAAGCGCAGTGGTGAAATCGGTGATCTTACTAGAGGTGGGTGAAGAAGAAGAAGAAGAAGAAGAAGAAGAAGAAGAAGAAGAAGAAGAAGAAGAAGAAGAAGAAGAAGAGGATGGAGAAGAAGAAGAAGAGGATGGAGAAGAAGAAGAAGAAGAAGAAGAAGAAGAAGAAGAAGAAGAAGAAGAAGAAGAAGAAGAAGAAGAAGAAGAAGAAGAGAAAAATCTAAGTTTGGGTTTTATAAATAGGTGGCAACTAAATGCAGGGTGAAAGTTATGCAGAAAACTCCTTTCGTTTTTCATTAAAGACATCCGTATTCACTCATTTAGTTGTCGATATAAATCCGTTTAATTTTACAGTAGAAACTGTCCTAATCGCAAATTCATTTATTGACACATGACCCTTGTAAAGCAAGTGGCTGCTTAATGCAGGGCACAAGTAATGCTCCTACAGGAGCTTTCTGCATTGCTTTTGACCTGCATTGAGCTACCACCTTCCTTTCGGACCCATAATTAAACGTCTTTATTATGCCCCCATGTGATAGGCCCTACTATATAGTGTAATCTATTACCTTCAAGCTCAATCTTCTTTCTCTTAGACTGTAAATGTGGGCGTTTTTGTCTAATGAACTTTAATGTCTCGTCATCAACTTTTGACTTCTTTCGTGTCTCAAATAAAGTCCCCTGAAAAATATCAAATAGATAAGACATTGTCGTGTTCATAAATATTTCCTTAATGAACAAATATGCATTAATTGATTACTTCATTAAAAATCATTAACTTACTTTTTGTATTTGTAAAATCCGACCTATGTGGTTATATACACAAACAGACCAGACAGCTCCTGTAGGTCTACTTTGTTTGCACATATGTTAACCCATAACCTCATAGGCTATTCTTAGATACAACATCTTTGAATAATCTACCGAAAAGGAGCATTAACTAGCGAAAAGGAAACTTTAGAATTTTCTAGTTTGAAACCATTGTGATAAATAGAGCATTTGCTCTTATAGGAGCAAATGCTCTATTTATCACAATGGTTTCACAAAGTGACTTTTACAGAGTCGTCAATGTGAGGGAAGATCTGTTTGTATGGGGGAAATGAGTTAAAAAATAATCTACATCAAGTAAATGGGTCAAAAGAGGAAAACTGATTAGATTTACCAGAACATATTCAACAAAGTTCATGTCTTACTCGTTTGAGGTTGAATGTGATCTGGATCTTGCTTAAGAATTCCTCTGAGAACTCCGGGTACTGCTGGAGAGTGTCCTTTAGGTCGGATATATCTATCTTGTTGATGTCGCAATAACTCAGGGCTCGTACGAAGTACAGTGACTGACACGTGGAGTCGAGAATCCTAGCGTCCCCGCCGAAAATATCGTCCTTACCTAGAACAAAAACACACACAAATTCTGAAAGTAGCATTGAAACTGATGATCCCGAAGGACCAGAAAATATATCACCACTGAAATTGAAGTACGGGGCGACCTTTTACGGCCGCAACACGCGCACTTAACACTTGTTGAAATAAAGTAGATACATTCTTAAGATCCTTCGAAAGCCAAAAAAGCAGTGCGGAAACAATATTGACAATGGTAAAAGTGATAATGTTAATAGGAATAATGATACATGTAATACATGTAGTAATAATGGAATGAGAATAAAAGTAGCATGATACAATATTGTCCTTACCTACAACATAAACAAAACTAAATTATGTTGATAGTAGTAGTAATAATAATAGTAATAATGATAACACAATAGTAACTAGATATGTTTGTAAAACATGTATACCCCAGACCCCCTGACCTTTGATCTAGTGACCTCAACTATAGAGGTCATCTAGTGGCCATGCCTAATTACCACAGCAACTTTGAAGATCCTAAGCCAAACCACAGATCATTTATTGATCTGAAAACATTTCACAAGTAAAGGTCATGGTGACCTTGACCTTAGACCTAGTGACCTCAAGAACTATAGGGGTCATCTAGCGGTCAAGACCAACCACCACAGCAAGTTGGAAGATCCAGAAACAAACCATTGAGCAGTTATTAATCGGAAAGCATTTCATCAGTTAAGGTCATGGTGACCTTGATCTTTGACCTAGTGACCTCAAAAACAATAAGGGTCATCTAGTTGTCATGACCAACCATCACAGCAAGTTGGAAGATCCTAAGCCAAACCCTTGAGCAGTTATTGATTGGAAACAATTTCACCGGTTAATGTCATGGTGTACTTGGCCTTTGACCTAGTGACCTCAAAAACAATAGGGGTCATATAGTTGTCATGACCAACCACCACAGCAAGTTTAAAGATCATATGCCAAGCCGTTTAATAGTTATCGATCGGAAACCATCCATCGACCGACCGACCGACCGACAGACCGACGACATGTGCAAAGCAATATACTTCCATCTTTTCAAAAGGGGGTATATAATAATTATTATAATACACGCGTTTCAGGTTATGCCAATATGTACTTACCAAGTATAGCCATCACACTGTTGTCCTTTAGTATTTCAAGAGATCCACGTGCGATGAAATAAATGGACGTCATGATGTCACCCGGATGTATTAAAGTATCCCCAGGGGGCGCATGGGTAGTTTTAAATTGCATAGCTAAGGCACGTAGACATCCTGAAAAAAGAACAAATGTTAACTCACCACGTTATCCGCGACTTGACCCACAAGTCTAAAGAGTTTTGATTCTGGTGAGCTGCCGTTTTCCCAGGATCCAATTTGTTTGGCATTGGGCTGATAGTTTCTCAAAAGCTTGACAGGAAACGGAAGTAGTGACTATGACGTCATATCAAAATTGAGAAGATATATAACTTTTCATAGCGAGGTAATGGTTAATCAAATCAATACATATGTTCTACAGGTGAACACGTGGCTAACCACACCAAGTCTCTGCATCTGCTTAGCGCGACATCACTACCATTTACTTTGCAAACAGTTTGGATCCAGATGAGACGCCAAGTATAGGCGTCTCACTAGGGCCCAAGGTCGTTGGCACACTGTCAATAGTTTTTTGAAAGTGTTAAGGAATCGATAATAGGTAAACATTGTATCATACAGTAGAACGTGAAGGGGGGGGGGGGCATCTAAAAGAGGTGTAATTATGGGTCTGTAAGGCAGGTGGTAGTTTAGCCCATTCCCTCATATTGACGACCTTTGACGACTCTGTAAAAGTCACTTTGTGAAACCATTGTGATAAATAGAGCATTTGCTCCTATAGGAGCAAATGCTCTATTTATCACAATGGTTTCAAGCTAAAACATTCTAAAGTTTTCATTTTCTCCAGTTAATGATCCTTTTCGGGTAGATTTATTCAAAGAGATTGTATCTAAAATTAGCCTATAAGGTAATGGGTCAATGCAGGTGAAAAGTAATACAGAAAGCTCCTACAGCATCTTTTTGTATTACTGTTACCCTGCGTTAAGAAATCACCTGTTTTTTAGACTCCTATGTTCAATAAATGAATGGCCTTCTAGGATAGGTTCTACTGTATCAGGTTTTGAATTAACATCATTTTTTTCAGTAGGTCAAAGATTAATGACGTTTACCTGTGGACGCCTTGTTGAAAGCAGGACAATTGTTGAGGAGATTTCTGTTGAGATGAAGGCAAATGTCAGCCTGCAGACACTCTGGGAAACTCTTCAGAACCTATGAAATGGAGGAAAGAAAAATGAGTCGCGTGGTAATTGAGCACGACTGATATTGATACATCTCTATACAGGACACCCTACTAACATATGTACATAGAGCACCCTACTAACATCTGTACATAGAGCACCCTACTAACATATGTACATAGAGCACCCTACTAACATATGTACATAGAGCACCCTACTAACATATGTACATAGAGCACCCTACTAACATATGTACATAGAGCACCCTACTAACATATGTACATAGAGCACCCTACTAACATCTGTACATAGAGCACCCTACTAACATATGTACATAGAGCACCCTACTAACATATGTACATAGGACATCCTACTAACATCTGTACATAGGACATCCTACTAACATCTGTACATAGGACATCCTACTAACATCTGTACATAGGGCATACTACTAAAATATGTACACAGGATATCCTACTAACATCTGTACATAGGGCATCCTACTAACATCTGTACATAGGGCATCAAACTAACATCTGTACATAAGGCATCATACTAACATCTGTACATAGGGCATCATACTAACATCTGTACATAGGGCACACTACTAACATCTGTACATATAACACCCTACTAACATCTGTACATAGGGCATCTTACTAACATCTGTACATAGGGCACCCTACTTACATCTGCACATAGGGCATCCTACTAACACCTGTACATAAGGCACACTACTAACATCTGTACATAAGGCATCTTACTAACATCTGTACATAAGGCATCGTACTAACATCTGTACATAGGGCATCCTACTAACATCTGTACATAAGGCATCTTACTAACATCTGTACATAAGGCATCCTACTAAAAGCTGTACATAAGGCATCCTACTAACATCTGTACATAAGGCATCCTACTAACATCTGTACATAGGGCATCCTGCTAACATATGTACATAAGGCATCCTACTAACATCTGTACATAAGGAAAATCCTACTAACATCTGTACATAGGGAATCCTACTAACATCTGTACATAGGGAATCATACTAACATCTGTACATAGGGAAGCATACTAACACATGTACATAAGGCATCCTACTAACATCTGTACACAGGACATCCTACTAACATCTGCACATAAGGCATCCTACTAACACCTGTACATAAGGCAACCTACTAACATCTGTACATAAGGCATCCTACTAACATCTGTACATAAGGAATCCTACTAACATCTGTACAAAGGGAATCCTACTACCATCTGTACATAGGGAATCCTACTAACATCTGTACATAGGGAATCATACTAACACATGTACATAAGGCATCCTACTAACATCTGTACATATGGCATCCTTCTAACATCTGTACATAGGGGCATCCTACTAACATCTGTACACAGGACATCCTACTAACATCTGTACATAATGCATCCTACTAACATCTGTACATAGGACATCCTACTAACATCTGTACACATGACACCCTACTAACATCTGTACATAGGGCACCCTACTAACATCTGTACATAGGACACCCTACTAACATCTGTACATAGGACATCCTACTAACATCTGTACATAGGGCATCATACTAACATCTGTACACAGGAGATCCTACTAACATCTGTACATAGGGCATCCTACTAACATCTGTACACAGGACATCCTACTAACATCTGTACACAGGACATCCTACTAACATCTGTACATAGGGCATCATACTAACAACTGTACACAGGACATCCTACTAACATCTGTACACAGGACACCGTACTAGCATCTGTACATAGGGCATCCTACTAACATCTGTACACATGACATCCTTCTAACATCTGTACATAGGGCACCCTACTAACATCTGTACACAGGACATCCTACTAACATCTGTACATAGGGCATCCTACTAACATCTGTACACATGGCATCCTACTAACATCTGTACACAGTGCATCCTAATAACATCTGTACGTAGTAATGCTTCTATAGCAGTAAATGCTCTATAAATCACAATGCTTTCAAACTAAAAAATCTAAACTTTTTCTTTTCTGTACTAATGCTCCTTTTCGGTAGATTTATTCAAAGAGATTGTATCTAAAATAGCCTATGGGATCATGGGTTAAGCGACGTAAAACCTGATCTAAACCAAACCAATCATGCTATAAAGTCGAACAGCTATCAATTAAAGACATTTTTATTCTGTCAGTCGATATTGTCTATTTCCAGACGGAAATCTTATTTGGTAAAAGGATAAACGTATATATTTGACCGCTTCCTTAATTTCCGGACCGTGCTTGATTCATTTCGCCCCATCTGTAGCCAATATAATCTGTTTATCGTAACTACACTCGTGTATTTCTTAGACCACTGAAAGTGTACTTGCCCAAATATGGTAAGTGAAAGAATCTAGTTTACACTTAAAGAAATGTTTCGGCAATAAAGCTTCTGTCTGAGATGCAACAGAACCTTCTGAGGCGGTCATGGAAAATAGCTCTTATGATTGGTTTGTAAGGCATGTGGTAGCTTAATGCAGGTCAAGATTAATGTAGAAAATTCCTATGGGAGCTTTCTGTATTACTGTTTGCCACGCATTAAGCAACCATCTGCATTTTAACCCTTTCGGCGCCAAATTTCTAATTGTCGTCTGCAACCCAATTATGTTAAATAAATCGGTGAAATAAGGATAAAGAGATATTTGAATTCAAAGGAATAAACTGCAGAGCTAGAACTAGATATTGAGACAAATAGTGAAGTCCCCGAGCAGACACCGCCTTGAAAAGGCGGCGTCTGATCTGAGACTGCACTATTTGTCGTGGTGCATTTTTGCGACATTGGCGGTGAAGGGTTAAGATGAAATGTGAACAGACGAGAGGAAAAACTGAAAGTAGCATCGAATTGGTCGAAATATTTGTTCTTTTTCATTCTGAATTTATTATAAAAACAATCGAACAAAATATCTATTTCACCAACTATAACATTGTATTTGAATGTGTGAGCACCCAATAGCAAAAACATCTTGGGAACCGACAAAAACACCCAGTTTCGATTTTCTTATTAGAATCTTTACAGAAATAATCCCCAAACCTGCAAATTGCAACACCAATGATGTACAGCTTGTACGGACAAATTCGCAATAACGATTACAAAAATGTTTGGACCCAGATGAGACGTCACGTAACATCCTGTATCATTCAGACCGTGAACATCTGAGACACTTTTGTAGTTTTATAGAGAATGGAACTATATGTAGCTGATTTCTAAAACGCTGAATACGCCCTGGTTTTAATATTTGAAACTTTACTTATCAGGCAAAAGGTACGAAAACTGCAATCACACAAGTGTAAGCCATCGACAGAAAAACGATGTCTTAGAAACAAACAAAATTACAATCTCACGCGTTTCATCTGCAGGGAAATTTGAAAACAAGAATGATAAATGGCTGCCCTGAACAAACAGATGCACGCTTAATCCTGGCAGTGTTCCTGGCTTCAAATAAGATATCCCTCTGTAATACTGGGCATTAGTTTTAACCCAGTCCCTCCTAGATTATTTTTAGACCCAACCTCTTTGAATAAATCAACCGAAAAGGAGCATTTACTAAAGGAAATGAACATTTCAGACATGTATAGTTTTGAAACTGTTGTGAATAATAGGTGAAACTGTTCTGTTTATCAGAATGGTTTCACAAATGACTTTTACAGAGGCGTCTTAAGGCGTAGGGAATGGATTAAACCTTTGTAAGTAAACCCTCTCTATAACGACCACTAATTTGCATAGAGTATTTTGTGTTAAAGGCAGGTGGCTGCTTAAAGCAAGGTGAAAGTAAAACAGAACGCTCCTATACCACCTGTCCTAAATATCAACTAATTAACACAATTTAGTGGTCGTTATAGAGAGGTTGTACTGTATATGGGAATACATTGGTATGTTCAAAGAATGCAGACCCATGCAGATAAGAGGACCCCTAGATGAGTCCATAGACCAGGGTCTACATTATCTGCCATTTAAAATCCTCTCACAAATTATACCCTTTCGTACTGGACGGACTCTATCAATAAACACTGATGGATGGTCACACTGAACATTAAGCAAATGAATAACGTTTTATTAACCATTCTCTTGCTGAATTCTAAAATACATTTCTCCTTCTTTACCAATGCCCTGTTGTATAATTACATATATCTTCACTGTGTACAAGTATTTCGCTGTGCAGTCACTGCTGTGGATTGCACTGGTTGCACAATTAACTTGTAAATAGTGCAGACCCTGATGAGACAGCTTCTGCAGGAGCTGTCTCATCTGGGTCTTCACTATTTACAGGTAGGTATATTGACATGAATAGCAAGCGAATGGTTAATGCAGTACATCCCCGTTACATGTAGTTCGAACACACATTTCGTGTCTTTAAAGCAAATGGCAGCTTAATGCAGGGAGAAAGACAGACAGAAAGCTCCCCTGTCTGAAAAGGCATCAGTTCTATATTACTTAAATTTCCTAGTATCGGGTTTTTACTGAACCTCAAGATTACATGAAGTTTCTCTCATCAGTATTGTTTCAAATATGTACGTTGTTTGCTTTAGTTCTGTTGGCGCCAAGTATGTTTCATTATATTTTGTTATAACTGTCTCACTTTAATCGACATATAACAGGAGTATCACACACGTTGAATCCTGACGAGTTCTATAACCTCGGGGCCAGGATTCAAACTATTTGACACTCGGCCAAGTTTCTTTAAAGCTCGAAAGAATCCGAAAAAACAACAACAAACATTGCATTAAATTGAAGTTAAACAATAAATGTGCGGACGCCGAGAATATGAAATATTTGCTCCTGATGGAACCCATTGATCCGGGTCTGCACTGTTTGTGATCAAACTCATTACTCGATGTCCCATCTGTCTGTTTGTGATCAAACTCATTACTCGATGTCTCATTTGTCTGTTTGTGATCAAACTCATTACTCGATGTCTCATTTGTCTGTTTGTTATCAAACTCATTACTCGATGTCTCATCTGTCTGTTTGTGATCAAACTCATTACTCGATGTCTCATCTGTCTGTTTGTGATCAAACTCATTACTCGATGTCCCATCTGTCTGTTTGTTATCAAACTCATTACTCGATGTCTCATCTGTTCGCAAACGCGAGTCAGGTCACAAATGGCGATAAAGGGTATCACGTGGTGATACAGGGTATCACGTGGCGATAAAGGGTATCACGTGGCGATAAGGGTATCACGTGGTGATAGAGGATATCACGTGGTGATAAAGGGTATCACGTGGTGATAAAGGGTATCACGTGGTGATAAAGGGTATCACGTGGCGATAAAGGGTATCACGTGGTGATAAAGGGTATCACGTGGCGATAAAGGGTATCACGTGGTGATAAAGGGTATCACATGGCGATAAAGGTATCACGTGGTGATAAAGGGTATCACGTGGTGATAAAGGGTATCACTAGGTATACATGGCGATTAAGGGTATCACGTGGTGATACATGGCGATAAGGGTATCACGTGGTGATAAAGAGTATCACATGGCGATAAAGGGTATCACGTTGTGATAAAGGGTATCACGTGGCGATAAAGGGTATCACGTGGCGATAAAGGATATCACGTGATGATAAAGGGTATCACGTGGTGATAAAGGGTATCACGTGGTGGCCAAAGGCTATCAAGTGGTGACCAAACACGGCATTGGGCAAACTAGAGTAAAATTTCGATTTTTCGAACACTCACATATCTATCATTATTTATTTTTAAACAGGTGGCAGCTTAATGCAGGGTTAAAGTCCTATAGGAGCTTTCTGCATGACTCACACCCTACATTAAGCAGTCACCTGCTTAAATGGGTATCAAATTTATTACTAAAAAGTATCAAGCATTACAAACCTATGGAGTATTTACTGTAGCACCGGAAGAAACGGTATGAACCGTTCTGTGGGAACGCGATTATTTTTACGCTGCAAACAGTGCAGACCCATATCAGCCGACGCGTTTCTGTCAACATGTGAATTAATGTATTTTCTATTCTTCCAAACCCTGGAAATCTTGATCTGATTCTTCATCAGAAATGGAACGTATGATCTGTGTCTGCACTATTCCAAACGCAAAAATATCCAATTTCTCAGCAAACATTTCACAACTGAACTTATCTCCTTAATTCAATAATCAAGGGTCTGTGAAAGCGGTTCAGTTTGTATGTTAACGGAACAATCTATATATTTCACAATTTCCTAGACAGCTTAAGATTCCTTTTAAAATATCTTGTATAAAAAGTTGGTTGAATTCATATATAAATCCATACATCTTCCAAAGATTTCTCATTTCTCATCTAGCAATGTCAAAATGATATGACAACTCGCTGATAAGATTTTACGACAGAGACGATGAGGATAATCTTCCAGGCTGATTTGGTTTAGATAGGGAATTATTCCTAACCCTGGCCACGGTGAAGTCGCCGAAATCCAATTAATTGTCATCCAACGTGGTTTGAAGATGCCAAATAAATCATCTCTCGGATATTGTGTGAGAGGGAATAGCAAAACGGAGATGAGGGGCTTCAATCCTGGTAATTTTCTCGTCTTCGAAGTTCTTTTAATCAAAACAGCAATGTTAGCCGTTAAATCAACGATGCTAGACCATTTTCATGTTGTGAAAATATTGGTCTGTCCAGACTATGTTCCGCTTCGTTGTTACAGTTTGTGCTTTTCGCTCATTATTGTAGATACTATACAGAAAGAGTGTTACCCTACTGCCCTCTACAAACATTGTAGTCTGCTTTTATTTTTACACCAGAACAACAGATAAAAGGTGCTTACTCAAATACCAAAATCACCCTTTCTCCACCAAATCCTATGTCGACCAGTCTTTAGAATCGTCTTCAAGATAGGATTCCAAAGAGGAGCCACAACATAGGGAAAGGTTGAGAAATATTTAATTTACGTATCTTATTTGGACCTCTGTTAGACTGTTTTTTCTTCCGTTTCTTCTGAAATACAGTGTGAGAATGACAAACAGTTTGGATCCTGGTGAGACGCCGAGTTACTCGGCGTTTCATCTGGATCCAAACTGTTTGCATAGGTTATCACAAAGTTGTCAGCAGAGTGCCCAATGTTAAAGGTCAAATTCGATTCACCGCCGCAGTCGCATAAATGCACCACAACAAATAGTGCAGTCCCAGATCAGACGCCGCCTTTTCAAGGCGGCGTCTGATCAGGGACTTCACTATTTGTCTCAATCTCTATTTGTATATAATTATGTGCTTTATTCCTTTGAAATTTGCATTTGTTTATCTCACTTGCTTATTTAACTGAATGATTTATCAAACTTGGATTGCAGACAAATTAGAAATTTGGCCCCTAAAGGGTTAAAGGTCTAGTCTGCTGATGTGTTTGCTTCTTTATGTACCAAACTTCCTTCCTTCAGCACCTGAAACGTTTACCTATGATTCGTAGGGATATGGAACAGTCAGAGTATTCAAATGTAGACAGCCATACTATGTACATTAGTTATCTGAATATCCATGGGTTAGCCCTTCCTCTGTTCAATGTTCATCTCAGAAATAATGATATCATGAATATTTATTTTCCAAATCTGTATAAAGTAAAGTTTTCACGGAACTTAATTGTTTGTTTGTGTTGATTAACGCCCATTTCTGCTCACTATGGGCTACTTGGACGCCCCGGAGAGAGGGGAGAGGACACAGAGAAACCCGGGCGCGATGCCCTACTCTTATTATCGACTGAGTTTCTCTGGTTCTTTAAGATGCCCAGTGTAAAGCACCGATACATCGGACCTCGGTTTATAGTCTCGTCCGAAAGACTTGGTTCGGCGGTTTGTTTGTCCGGCGGTTTGTTTGGCCTAATTAAGTTGTAGAATCGGATGTACATGTATATCATGTCAAAAGCAAACAGAGAAGACCCTGATCAGAGGGCTCCTGTAGGAGGTTAAACTAGACATACACTGGTATTTATTTGAGTTTTTTTTAATATGCTTAGCCATGTTTTGGCCATGTTACTGTACTACCTGATAGACGAACACCGAGCTACGTTAACCCTTTCCCTCATATAAACGTGTTCTCACGCATTTGCAAACAGAGTAGACCCAGATCAAACGGCTCCTAGAGGAGCCGTCTGATCAGGGTCTGCTCTGTTTGCTAATATAATTTGATTTATCAGTTTCTTTGCCTTCTAATATGTCTACAATGTTGCACCAACCATATTTCTTTATAACTTATTTGTTAATGAATTTACAGGAGGTATTGAAATTTGGAATAAACATAGAACAGGGAATATAGATCTACAGTAATTAAATGTGTATTCATGGAATTAAAATGTTAACCCATTCATCTAAGAAATAGATGTAATAACATCATGAATATTTATTTGTCAAAGTTTTTTACTTTTATAATGTAATCTTTTCAATTATTTATTTTTGCTTTGACAACAGATGTAGAATCATATCTACATGTATATCACGTCCAAACAAACTGAGCAAAACGCGAGTGGGCGGCTCCCATAGGCGCCGTCTGGACTGGGTCTACTCTTCTTGCAAATAAGTGAATAGAGCATTTATATGAGGTTAAACTAGACCAACAATGGTATAAACATGTACAGGGTGTCCCATAAAAAACGGAACCCGGGATTAAGACCTGCAAGTTATCCCATTTCTGTCAATATTGCTAACTTAAATTCAAAGTATTCACATATAGCTTAGTAGAGACAACATTTTGCCATATGTTGTCTAAATTTTGTCTAAACATATTCATTGGTTTTTAAGATGTCAGCATTTAAACGAAAGCACACAAAACTCCGTTTTAAACATGATATAGGCATGGACTATGGAATGTACGAATATCATGTTAAACCAGATTTTAGGTGCATTCATTAAAAAACTCATATCTTTTAAACCAATGCATATTTTTATGAGAAATTTGGCAGACATATGCACAACTGACTTATCTACAACAGTATATATTTATATTTTAATGTGTGAGGTTGCATTGATTAAAATACACATTTGATCCAGGGTTCCGTTTTTTCTGGGACACCCTGTATTTACTGTATTTGTAGTATTAGCGATATTTTATGGTATGTTTTATTGTACTTAATTTGAACCTGGCCGACGAAAAGTGAGCTACGCTAAATTGTTTCCGGTGTCCATTTAAACAGTTTTGACCAAGAGCAGTTGTCGTATACGCATACGCATTTTCGGGTTGATACATGCATGACCACTCAGTCTGGAGCTTTATAATGCGATCTGTTACCATAGAGACCATATTAACCCTTCGCTTGCTGTTCACGTCAATATACTTACCTGTAAATAGTGAAGACCCAGATGAGACAGCTCCTGCAGGAGCTGTCTCATCAGGGTCTGCACTATTTACAAATTGATTGTGCAACCAGTGCACTCCACAGCAGTGTACTTGTACGCTGTGCAGATATATGTAATTATACAACAGGACATGGGTAAAGAAGAAGAAATGTATTTTAAAATTCAGCAAGGTTAACTATTTTAAATGCCTGATACATTGTACGTGTACTGGATTATGTCTTAGCTTAAACTTTGACCTGTTGAGCAAATTATCTTTACACAATTTTTCACCCACTACATTTTAAAAATTCAAACTATAAATCAGTTTGTCTACCAAAATGCAATCAAAATGTCAAACAGTTTGGGTCTTGGCGTCTCGTCTGAATCCAAACTGTTTGCATAGGTAATTATGGAACCGGCCACAGCAGGCTAAATGTTAATAATGAGTACACAGTGTTAACCTCAATTTAGCTACATGTATCTTGTCCCACCAGGATATAAGCTGTTAGACACTCAGTCAATAAATTATCAAATACTATCTTGAAGTTTTAGCAGATTGTATTGTTTACAGCTGGGGTGTGGTGGGTGTGGTGGGGTGGTGTAGGGCTTGGGTGGGGTGGGTGTGTGGGTGTGGTGCGGTGGTGGGGTGGTGTAGGGCTGGGGTGGAGGTGTTCTAGGTTAACACTCTGACTAACACTATAGTCGACATGTAGTTACTATAACCTAATACTATACCCGTTGATTCTGAACAAACCCATCTGGGATACCTGGACCGTGAGTCAGTGTGTTGGTCTTGAATAACGCTTTACTTCATGAATATTTATGTAACAACTAATGACATCATAAATAATCATTATATTTTGTTTTCGCAAAATGTCACATTAATACGGGGATTTTTAGCCATGTGAGAAACTGTAGAATAGAATCTGATCTGTATAACTCCATAAACAAACAGTGCAGATCCTGATCAGACAGCTTCCTACGAGAGCCACGGCTGACACGGGTCTACCAACAGTGCAAATTCTGATCAGACAGCTTCCTACAGGAGCCACGTCTGACACGGATCTACTCTGTTTGCAAATATGTGAAAGGCGAATTTGTGGAGTAAAAATAAGAAAAACAATAATGCAAAGAAAAGTTTGTTTTTTAAAGTGTTTGCAGACAACACTTTATGCAGGTTGAATGTACTTATATTTAAAATATGTACCCCCGTGTCATGTACATGCTTGAGTGCTTTGGTACATAACGTTGTACCATATTTTTTAACCTTTGTAATGTATGTACTAGTATCTGTAGACAGTGTAGACCCAGGTCAGAGGGTTCGTAGTAGAGTCCTCTGATCAGGGTCTACACTGTTTGTTATGCAATATCCTCAAATAAATTAAACCCTGTCATACTGAATGGTGCTGTAGTAAAACAGAGATGGGCTCTACAGAGATGGGCTCTACAGAGATGGGCTCTACAGAGATGGGCTCTATAGAGATGGGCTCTATAGAGATGGGCTCTATAGATATGGACTCTACAGAGATGGGCTCTACAGAGATGGGCTCTATAGAGATGGGCTCTATAGAGATGGGCTCTATAGATATGGGCTCTACAGAGATGGGCTCTACAGAGATGGGCTCTACAGAGATGGGCTCTACAGAGATGGGCTCTACAGAGATGGGCTCTACAGAGATGGGCTCTATAGAGATGGGCTCTACAGAGATGGGCTCTACAGAGATGGGCTCTACAGAGATGGGCTCTACAGAGATGGGCTCTATAGAGATGGGCTCTACAGAGATGGGCTCTATAGAGATGGGCTCTACAGAGATGGGCTCTACAGAGATGGGCTCTACAGAGATGGGCTCTACAGAGATGGGCTCTACAGAGATGGGCTCTACAGAGATGGGCTCTACAGAGATGGGCTCTACAGAGATGGGCTCTATAGAGATGGGCTCTACAGAGATGGGCTCTACAGAGATGGGCTCTACAGAGATGGGCTCTACAGAGATGGGCTCTATAGAGATGGGCTCTACAGAGATGGGCTCTATAGAGATGGGCTCTATAGAGATGGGCTCTACAGAGATGGGCTCTATAGAGATGGGCTCTACAGAGATGGGCTCTATAGAGATGGGCTCTATAGAGATGGACTCTACAGAGATGGGCTCTATAGATATGGGCTCTACAGAGATGGGCTCTATAGAGATGGGCTCTACAGAGATGGGCTCTACAGAGATGGGCTCTATAGAGATGGGCTCTACAGAGATGGGCTCTATAGAGATGGGCTCTACAGAGATGGGCTCTATAGATATGGGCTCTACAGAGATGGGCTCTATAGAGATGGACTCTATAGAGATGGGCTCTACAGAGATGGGCTCTACAGAGATGGGCTCTACAGAGATGGACTCTATAGAGATGGGCTCTACAGAGATGGGCTCTACAGAGATGGGCTCTACAGAGATGGGCTCTACAGAGATGGGCTCTACATAGATGGGCTCTACAGAGATGGGCTCTATAGAGATGGGCTCTACAGAGATGAGCTCTACAGAGATGGGCTCTACAGAGATGGGCTCTACAGAGATGGGCTCTATAGAGATGGGCTCTACAGAGATGGGCTCTATAGAGATGGGCTCTACAGAGATGGGCTCTACAGAGATGGGCTCTACAGAGATGGGCTCTATAGAGATGGGCTCTATAGAGATGGGCTCTACAGAGATGGGCTCTATAGATATGGGCTCTACAGAGATGGGCTCTATAGAGATGGGCTCTACAGAGATGGGCTCTACAGAGATGGGCTCTATAGAGATGGGCTCTACAGAGATGGGCTCTATAGATATGGGCTCTACAGAGATGGGCTCTATAGAGATGGGCTCTATAGAGATGGGCTCTACAGAGATGGGCTCTACAGAGATGGGCTCTACAGAGATGGGCTCTACAGAGATGGGCTCTACAGAGATGGGCTCTATAGAGATGGGCTCTATAGAGATGGGCTCTATAGAGATGGGCTCTACAGAGATGGGCTCTATAGAGATGGGCTCTATAGAGATGGGCTCTACAGAGATGGGCTCTACAGAGATGGGCTCTACAGAGATGGGCTCTACAGAGATGGGCTCTACAGAGATAGGCTCTACAGAGATAGGCTCTACAGAGATGGGCTCTATAGAGATGGGCTCTACAGAGATGGGCTCTACAGAGATGGGCTCTACAGAGATGGGCTCTACAGAGATGGGCTCTACAGAGATGGGCTCTACAGAGATGGGCTCTATAGAGATGGGCTCTATAGAGATGGGCTCTACAGAGATGGGCTCTATAGAGATGGGCTCTACAGAGATGGGCTCTACAGAGATGGGCTCTATAGAGATGGGCTCTATAGAGATGGGCTCTACAGAGATGGGCTCTACAGAGATGGGCTCTATAGAGATGGGCTCTACAGAGATGGGCTCTACAGAGATGGGCTCTATAGAGATGGGCTCTACAGAGATGGGCTCTACAGAGATGGGCTCTATAGAGATGGGCTCTATAGAGATGGGCTCTATAGAGATGGGCTCTATAGAGATGGGCTCTATAGAGATGGGCTCTACAGAGATGGGCTCTACAGAGATGGGCTCTATAGAGATGGGCTCTATAGAGATGGGCTCTACAGAGATGGGCTCTATAGAGATGGGCTCTATAGAGATGGGCTCTACAGAGATGGGCTCTATAGAGATGGGCTCTATAGAGATGGGCTCTATAGAGATGGGCTCTACAGAGATGGGCTCTACAGAGATGGGCTCTATACAGATGGGCTCTATAGAGATGGGCTCTACAGAGATGGAGTATTTCACTTTAAATAGTCAGCGTTCAAAAGGTAAATCTTCTGCACGTTAATGGCGAATTTGTGATATATGCATGCAAGATACATTGTAATAAAATGTCGAAAGTTAAACTTGATGCTGAAGCAGAAGACATTTTAAACATGAGATATTTTAATAGCATACTAATGACTGACCTAAATAAGAACTTGCGAAACTATATTCTGCTTAAATTTAGAAACACATTATTCTTCCATTTGATTTTCGAAATCAGTTTCATCTCAGGTGCGGATCTAGGATTTCAGATTAGGGGGTGGCCCGTGGGGCGTAGAAGTTTTTTTGGAGAGGGGGGGGGGGGCGTAAAAGTTTTTTTGCAAAGGGGGGGGGGGGGGTTGTAGATTTTTATGTTTGATGACATAAATAAATAGTGTGTTTGTAATACATGTTGAAAAAGAGCTGTGTCAAAGGCAGGTGGCTGCTTAAAGCTATGGGAGCGTTCTGTTTTACTTTCACCTTGCTCTAAGCAGCCACCTGCTCTAAATACAAACTAATTAACACAATTTAGTGGTCGTTATAGAGAGGTTTTACTGTATATAGATCTAAAATATTACTAAAAAATTGTCTTGGTAATTTTAGAGGGGCGTACGCCGGCTCTAAATCCGCGCATGCATCTTACTCAGACATAGAGTTAATCGGCATTTCAACTGGATACAACCTGCGTACAAAAGGGTGTAAGGAACTTAGTTACATGTACCATACACGTACTAAATGGCATATATCTACGTCTTAACCCTTCTCTTGCTGAATTTTAAAATGCATTTCTTCTTCTTTACCCATGCCCTGTGGTATAATTACATATATCTTCATTGTCTACAATTATTTCTCTGTGCAATCACTGCTGTGGAGTGCACTGGTTGCACAATCAATTTGTAAATAGTGCAGACCCTGATGAGACAGCTCCTGCAGGAGCTGTCTCATCTGGGTCTTCACTATTTACAGATAGGTATATTGACGTGAACAGCAAGCGAAGGGTTAAGGCTAAGTGGTGGCTGAATGCAGAACACAGATTTAAGCAACCACCTGTTTTCAAAGACGCCAATACCTATTCGCTATAGAAGGTTTATAATGTAAAACTAGTTACACAATATTATCTTAAAGGTGTGTATGCATAGGTTTATAACCTGTTAACACCATCGCTGACCTTGTGATCACTGTTGTAGTCAGATTTGAATCTAGGTGGAGCACGAGTTCCGCAGCTTATTGTTAGAATTAACACCGTTTTGTTCATTCTGATTGTGTTTTCTTTAAATAAAGAAAGTGGAGGATAACATACACTGAGAATCGAAGAAAATATTTGGAGGGAAGTGGTCCAAAGCTGTACACGTATTTAGGTCAGTCTTCACGTCTAAAGTTGATGTATGTTACTAAAGTTAGGTCGCATTAATGGATAACTCGCTTGCCGGAAAAATATGTGTCGTCACGGGGGCGACCCGTGGAATCGGAAAAGGTATAGCATTGCAGCTTGCGAAGAATGGTGCCAAGGTATACATAACTGGAAGAACACTAAATGCACAAAAAGGCACACACCCCGGCTCGTTGAAGGAAACGACAGAGGAGATAGAGTCTTGCGGAGGTATTTGTGTCCCGGTAGTTTGTGATCATGCGAAAGATGATGACGTCAAGGCTTTGTTTGAACAGATAAAACGAGAAAATGACGGACAGTTGGATATTCTAGTAAACAATGCTTTTGCTGGGAACAAGGCCGTATTGGATCACATGGGCCAGCCATTTTGGGAGAAACCTGTTCAATTATGGGACGAGGTGAACAGCGTTGGCTTGAGAAATCACTACATCTGCGCTGTGTATGGCGCACAACTGATGGTTCCTCGCAAGACAGGTTTGATAGTGAACATTTCATCTTCTGGAGGTTTGTTTTATATGTTTGACGTCGCTTACGGCGTGGGGAAAGCTGGGTGTGACAGAATGGCGGCAGATGGCGCTCTTGAGCTCAGCAAACACAACGTGGCTTTCGTCAGCATGTGGCCAGGCCCGGTTAGTTCCGAAAGCAGTATAGCCATTGTCAGTGAGCACATTCATAACCCAGCCGTCAAGGAGAAACTTGGCTTTTCCGACATCGGCGGAGAGGAAGTCTTAAAGATGTTTGCAACGTTTGAGTCCGCTGACCTGACAGGGAAATGTATTGTTGCCCTGGCAACAGATACCAATCTAATGCAAGTATCAGGTAAAACATTACTAACCTATGGTCTGTGGAAGAGGTTTGGCATACAAGAGAAGAAAGAACATAACCCTATTGACCTCCGACAGGCAAATTCAGTACTTCGACAGACTGGATTCTCTAATCTTGCACGGTTTGTTCCCAGCTTTGTGCGATTTCCGCGATGGTTAATGTACTTGGCAGGGTACCGGTTCTAAGATTTACCTAACAGTTCCGAGATGGTTGAAATACTTGGCTGTGTACCATATTAACCATTACATGTAGCCTGTCGCCAGCTGACAATTATGCTATTTTTGGCAAACAGTTTGGATCCAGATGAGATGTCGAAAAAATCGGCGACTCATCAGGATCCAAACTGTTCGACATTTTGATTGTTTTTTTTGGAAAGAAACTCAAGATAAATCATTTCTAAAAATTGATAGAGACTACATATTCTACTTCCTAAGATGAACTCAACAGGGTCAAAGGTCAAGGCGACTCACTGTCACTCCGATAACTACAGTGTTTTTCTTTTCTTTGTTTTTCTTTTTATAAAACATTCAACCATCTTACGGTGAAAAATGAAATCTAATGCGACAGCCTAATGCAGGTTGAAATTAACACTGAAAGCTCTGAATGGAGTTTTTTTTCATATCGTTCGTCTTACATTAAGTTACCACCTGTCTTTAACACACAGACTCAGACCTCTTGTTCTGTGGTTGCTTTGATGGGTTTTATTGTTTCATTGCCCATGAGAAATCTGTAATTATCTATAAAATGTCGCATCTGTAATGATGCAATGTCACATGTCGCATCTGTAATTATCTATGCAATGTCGTATCTGTAATTATCTTTGCAATGTCGTATCTGTAACTATCTTATGCAATGTCGTATCTGTAATTATTATATGCAATGTCGTATCTGTAATTGTCTTATACAATGTCGCATCGGTGATTATCTATGCAATGTCGTATCTGTAATTATCTATGCAATGTCGCATCTGTTATTATCTATGCAATGTCGCATCTGTGATTATCTATGCAATGTCGCATCTGTGATTATCTATACCTACAGTTTGGCTTCAGATGAGACACTGAGTAAGTAACCCAATGTTTTATCAGGGTCTAGACTGTTTGTTACTGTGGTGAAAAGGAGAGAAAAAATAATTCAGCAAATATTGCAGACGACATCTTTGGCAGCGAAATCGTTAACAGAAGCAAGTTTCGCTTGCTCTCCTCATCAAATCCTACTGTAATAAACATAAATGAATAAATTTGTTCGAAACGATCAAGGGTGTTTTAATTATATTGTTTGACGTTACAAAACAACTGTAAAACAAAATGGCCCCCAGAAATAATTGCTCATGAACATGACCTAATAAAACTGAATCTGAATTTTCTCACTGCCGCTTTTACTTTCGGATCTCCAACATTCAGAATGTTGCAATACAAAGTGCTAGAATTGTAGAGTTCCGGTAGTCGATCTTCGATTTTAAACGTGAGCACGTCAATAACACGGTCCTTACAGCATGCATTTATAAACAGTTTGGATCCAGATTAGACATTACGTAACTCGGCCTTTGATGTCGTCTTGTTACTAATCTTGTTTCAAACTATCATTGTTGTAGGGTGTATAATCATTATCAAAACGACCATTGGTGTAGGGCATGATGTGAATAACCTTGTTCTAAACGATCATTAGTAGTGTAGGGCATTGTGTGAATAATCTTTCTCCAAACGACCATTGGTGTAGGGTATGAAGTGAATAACCTTGTACCAGACGACCATTGGTGTAGGGTATGAAGTGAATAACCTTGTACCAGACGACCATTGGTGTTTAATGCAGTGTGTGTCATTTACTCTTTCGGCGCCAATGTCGCCTGTTGGCACCATTGAAAACAGTGCAGTCCCAGGTCAGATGCCGCCTTTTCACTGTTTTCTGTTTTATTTCAGTCAAATCATACAGAAATCTAAAAACAAATGTTTTACCAATATATCTTTATTATTTAGTTTAGAATTATGTTTAATATGAAATTATTATAGCAGACGACACTTTAAAATTTGGCGCCAAAAGAATTAAAGTGATAGCCCTAGTCCCTACTTGCAACGTGTTTTAACAATGCCTAACAATTACATAAATCCTTTGTTTATATGCTGAAAAGATGTATATTGCAAGAAAACCAGCTGGAAAAAAAAACACCGAAGAAAACACAACATTCTTGTGTTTGATATGTTATTCGGCAATGTATTGGCATTTATTCGGCTCGCGTTTTAGCTTCGTTAACTGTTCGACCAAGGTCGGTTATATTTTGTTGTAGAATAAAAAATAAAAAGTATCGATGAAAACTGTTTACTTTTTATCACAGGGGCATTTTTGATGGAAGTTCAAATTGACAGTCTTCATAATAATGATTGAACATAACAAATACCAAGTATTATGATATTAATGAAACTATGCGTTCGTTATAGGGACTTCCTCTTTAACCCTTTCGGTGCCAACTTTCTAATTGTCGTCTGCAATCCAAGTTTGTTAAATATTTCAGTAAAATAAAGACATGAGATAAATAAATGCAAATTTCAAAGGAATAAAGCACATATATAGAAATAGAGATTGAGACAAATAGTGAAGTCCCTGATCAGACGCCGCCTTTTCAAGGCGGCGTCTGATCTTGGACTGTACTATTTGTCGTGGTTCATTTATGCGACTGCGGCAGTGAAAGGGTTAATATATATGCACCCTATTATTGTTTCGTTATCTTTTATTAGAAATATCGGCACAGCGGCGGTCTGTGACAGACTATGACGTAACCAACACATTTACTTGTATATTTGTTGTAGGCAATGGAACCACGGATAACGCTGCATTTGTTTTGTAATTAAAAACATAAATCATTCGATATGATAATAATAGTCAGTATAACTCAAATTACAGACATATTATATTTATATTTGGTAAAGGACTAAAACTATATATTTACGAAAAGAAATGAGGTCAAACATCTACAACTTATATACAGAAAGAGTTTCGTCAAGGCAACTTACTCTATAAATACGGTTTTCTACGCCTTTGCAAACAGAGTAGACCCAGACCAGACAGTCCATGTGTCATTATATATTTTTTTTAAAATCTAATTAATATTCATGAATGTGAATACTTTTACATAACAGCTTGGAATTGCATGTTACTCTGTTTGCAGCTCAATCATTGAGTACACTAGCGATAGGTGGATACAGTTTTATTTGTTTCACTTAAATATTTTTTGTTTTACAAGCACTTTACCACTGTATTTGCCATCGCGGTTGTTGTAGCTTAGTCGGAGAGGGGTTACGTTTATTTACACCGTTTGTCTTTTAGGGTGGGGATGGAATAAGTGTGAGGTTGGGCGACCCAAAACCAGTTTAAACCCGCAGTGACTTTTGTCACTGACTGTTCCAAAGCGGTACTTCCATCTTCCCCCTATTGTTTATTCTTTTGTGCGTCTCTTTATGTTTTTGCTAGTTATGTACATTTGCTGTGTTTTCTTGTGTTGCTATTCGGGCGGCTGTTTGTTCTGTATGCGGTGTTTCCTGCATGACTCATATTTTTACTTTTAACGACAAAATAGGTTTAACCTTTTCAACGACCACTTTGCAGAGTGAACTAGTTCATCCGTGTTATACTATAGAGTCCACTCAGTATAAAAGGCTTAAATGTACTTGAGGAATTTGAATTACAAACATTGATGTCCCGCCTTCAAAGGGTTAACTCTGTCAACGACATGCAATATTTGATATCTATGTCTGGAAGGGTAGCACCAAAGCTATCGACCGCGCCATAGCTCCAGTATCTCACCGGATTAGAGATTAAATATCTGACAGGGTTCTACTAATATTACACACATTATTATAACGCAAAGTAAAATCCTCGATTTTGATTGGTCAGTTAGCCATGTATAAAAGCCGTGTATCCCTCTAAATTCTGATGTATATACGGAGTCATGAGCAACAATGGAATTTCCCCCGTCGAGGGCCTCGCTCCCTTGATATAACAAAATAAAAATGGCCGACCAGCTTCACTTCGTCGATTCGATTCAAACAACCTCTCTCAAACGAAATATAAAGAGTTTGGAGCGGAAAAAAGTTATCCATTTAGAAACATTTTTGTTATAGTTGTTGTATAACAATGTAAATGAACCCTATATGTGGCGAAGGTCTTATTCTGCTTTGATGCTGCAAATGTTGTCAAAGTGCTTGTGCACGTACCGATTAGCCCCAAACCCCGCTTTTACAAAGATATTCCACACCCAATTCGATTCAGATTTTATTTATGTACATGCACAGTACACGTACCTGTAAATTGTAGTATAGCCGCTCCTTCCAACGCCCTTTGTTTGAATATTATAAAACCGTCATTTTGACGTCATCCAAATGACGTCGGAACTGCGCCAAAATTCCTTCAATTAAGTTAAATAGTGTCTGCTTAACATCTGATCTGCTGAAAGTTTTACTAACGTCTGATTCTTTCAATCCTTTGATAAACTAATGCACTTGGAAGATCCCTCTCTATCCATAAATATCATGAACTGGTTATTATGGACGATGAACTAGGGTTGCAGAGTGATATATAAGCCCTTACCTTACAGCAAGAGGCCCCGAGGGGAAGCAAAACGACGCCTAAATTAACAACGCTAATTAACTGCTACAAATATTAAACTTTGCAGTATAATAAAAACGGCTCGGGCAACATGATTTTCCTCAGCAGGAAACAAAAAGTCAGATACCCCGCCAATGATCTGTATAACTAATAATATTCGTCGCAATGACATTCAGAGTAGAACCAGAGCAGATGCAACGTCTCGGATACCGTTTCTGCTCTAAGTCTGCACTGGTTGCAAACTCCTCCGGCCTCAGTAAGCTGTTACATTTGTTGTTACACAATGTACCCTATTGTACTACTGTTTTAGCATTATGCGCAATAACGGAAATCGAATACGAAATGTTTTAACCGAACATCGGAAACACTTTGATAGCTTACCGGGTAGAACGTTTGCCTTGAAATAGAAAGTCGCGGATAAGACACTGGACGCCAAACCCCAAATACTGTTAACCCTTTACGAATATAAGAAATTAGAAAATTAGTTACAATGATCACCTATCATTCCGGTTATAACGGTCACTGGCAATTTCGGTTTTAACGATCACTTATTATTTCAGTTATAACGATCACTGATCATTTCGACTGTAACGATCACTGATCATTTCGGTTACAACGTCCGTAGGCTTACCGTGTTCATGTCTATTCCGTTTGTGTAGGACCACATGTGCGTGTAGGACTCCTGCAGTCGGTTGGCCAGATTCTTGGGTAGGTGATGGAAGTTAATGAACTCTTTAATGCTCTGCATCTTCTCATGGTATTCGTCAGTACCCTGGTAGATCCTCATCATAATCGATGAAACGTTACCGAAAATAGCAGCACTAAGTAGGGCTGTAAAAAAGATACATGCATGGGCTTAATGTACATGTAAAATGTAAAACACTAATCTAGTCTTACATGTAACATGTCGCCCTTTAACCCTGACCTCACTCACAACTGTAAACTTGTATCCAGATGCGGCGCCATGTTACTCGAGGATCAAGCTATTTAGCATTTGGTAAATAACTGCTTAAAATGTTGTTCGATTTTCAATTTTGTCAAGTACAATGAACCCTCATTATACCGGCATTCGTTACAATGACACCCTCGTTATACCGGTAGTATGCATTGAAACAAAATTACCGTTTAAGTATTTGAAACAACCACTGAATAAATAGGTACAATGCCAATCAGACAGGTGATCGATTAATGGGAGAACACAACAAGTGCAAAAAGCTCCCAAAGGGAGCTTTTTGTACTTGTTGTGTTCTGCATTAAGCGTTCACCTGTTGGTACTAGTTAAAAACTGGCCATATGGTTCCTTTCATATTTAAACTCGTTATAACGGCAACCTCGTTATACCAGCAAAATGTCTGGAAACAAACATCTCCGTTGTAACGAGGGTTCACTGTACATGTAAAAAACTAATCTAGTCTTATCCTGTCGCCCTTTAACCCGTTGTAAATAACTTGTACCCAGATGCGGCGCCATGTTACTCGATGATCAAACTGTTAAGCATTTGGGAAATAACTGCTCAAAATGTTGGTCGATTTTCAATTTTGTCAAGTAGAGAGAACCCTCGTTATGCCGGCATTCGTTACAACGACACCCTCGTTATACCGGCAGAATGCATTGAAACAAAATTACCATTAAGTCTTTGAAACAATCACTGAATATATAGGTGCAATGCCAATAAGACAGGCGATCGTTTAATGCAGAACACGAGAAGTGGAGAAAGCTCCCAAAGGGAGCTTTTTGCACTTCTGGTGTTCTGCATTAAGCGTTCGCTTGTTGGTACTTTCATATTTAAACTCGTTATAACGGCAACCTCGTTATACCAGCAAAATGTCTGGAAACAAACACATCCGTTGTAATGAGGGTTCACTGTAGTTTTGATCATAACAGTCGGGAGCCAAACTGTTTTGCAAGGTAATTACAGATTATCCCATTGCAACAAGCCCTAGGAGTCGAATTCTGGCAACTTAAGCGTTGAATATTCATGATTAGTCCCATTCACTGTTGAATATTCATGTAAAACATTATGATATTAATTTATGATATTATGAATATTTATCTGCTGAGTTTTTATAATGATATATGTACACATAATTATTTCCGTATTAGTAGAACTGTAGTAGTTTCAAATAACACACACTGAACAGACCCTGAACCGTCTGGTCTACGTCTATTCTGTTTGCAGAGACGTGAAAAGGGGCGTTGATATCGTGTAAAGTTACCATAACCATAAGTTATCATAAGTTGACTTCTGGAAGAAGGCTGCCATCAGCCTCTAACTCCAGATCGTCGTTGTAAGTTCTGCGTCCGGTTGCTATTAAAGTGTTATATAATGAGGATTCTAACATTTATAACTGATAATGTAAAAGACACACACTTACACCCAATCATCATGGCGAATATTGAGAATATCTTTTCATTTATTGTATTCGGCGCTATGTTTCCAAAGCCTATACTGGTTAATGACGTCAGAGTGAAGTACAGCGCACTGATGTAATAGGTCTTAATGCTCGGTCCGCTCGTCGTTACGTTGGCTATATACGGTTCGTTGAGTTGCGTTGCCAGGGTATCCAGCCAGCCAATGGCTTCTCCAAGATGAGGGCGTTCCCAGTAGGCAATTCCATAGAAGATACACGCCAGCCAATGACCGACGAGAGAGAACGTCACCATTAACAACAGAAGCACGGCGGCGCCATACTCGGCAAACTGCTCGATTCGACGTATGACACGCAACAGACGCAGCAGTCTCGCCGTCTTGAGAATACCGGCCACTGTCATGGTCTGGAAACGAAACAAGAAAACATCTTTAAAAATGATAACGGCGAAGTGTAAATACAAATCTTGTTGAACCTTTAGCCTGCTGAGCAAACTTTTGTTAGTTGAAAATGTCATAGACTTCAGTTATCACAATTGATTGATCTTGCATTTATTTTCAACAATGCGGTCAGAGTATCAAAGCAAGTTGGATCGTAATTGGACGCCGAGATACTCGGTGTCTCATCTAGATCCGGGCTTTTTGCATAGGTAATCACTCATGCGCCCATAGCAGGATAAAGGTTAAACATAACACAGTAAAACCTCTCTTTAATGGACACTAAATTATGTTAATTAGTTGGTATATAGGGCAGCTGACTGCTTAAAGCAAGTTGAAAGTAAAACAGAACGCTCCTATAGGAGCGTTCTGTTTTACTTTCACCTTGCTTTAAGTCACCACCTGCTTTTAACACAAAATACTTGATGTTATTTAGTGGCCGTTATAGAGAGGTTTTACTGGAGACAGTTGCAATATCGACATCTAAAAGTTTTCCCCCTTCACGGGTCTGTGATATCCTATGTAAACTGTTTGGATCCAGATGAGATACTGAGTAAGTTGGCGTCTCATCAGGATTCGAACTCTGATTATTCAGTTTATTAAAAAAATTGGTGAAACGTGACGCTGACGACAATGCACCAAGTAGAAAAAGTGTCTGGCAGCGAATCGTGTTAGCCAATTACCCTATAAGCTATTTTTAGATACTATCTCTTTAAATAAATCTACCGAAAAGGAGCATTAACTAGAGAAAAGGAAAAGAAAAAGAATTTTGTAGTTTGAATCCATTGTGATAAATAGAGTATTCGCTCCTATAGGAGCAAATGTTCTATTTATCACAATGGTTTCATGAAGTGACTTTTACAGAGTCGTCAAGAGTCGTCAATATGAGGAAATGAGTTAAACAGTTAATCAACATGTGCATATGTAGTCTGTAACTACAAGGATTGAACACAGTCCTGGAGTTAATAATACAAAATGGCACTATGCTTTGTCAAAATCTGAAATTGCCATAAAATCACCTTTCACAGAAACTGCTGGAAACTGAGACTAAACCAGTCACACGGTTATGTCTAACTGTAGTTTAAGCTTTTAGCATGCTAAATACATTTCTTTACATACAATGTAGATTCAGATTACACGTCGGATTACTTGATGTGTGATCAGAATTCAAACTTGATTCATCCTCTGATAGTTTTAATAGAAAAAGGAGAATGACGTAATTAATTGTAAGCCAATCATAGCGCTGCATGACCAATTCACCCCACGTGCCTGTTTGTAAACAATGGCTGAAGCAGCCGTCAGCTGTAGCCTGTTTCACTTTGAGGGCTATGTAATAAAACATCCTACATTAGTGTTCATTATAAATTGTTTTTATGAAACTCGTTTACTGTAATGCATATGACACTCGCTAAAGCGTATGTCATATTATCATAGTAAATTCATTCCATAAAAAGCAAAACCCCAAACAACAACAACAACAACAACAACAACAACAAACAACCAACAAAAAACACCTTTAATGAATTCTCACGTAAGATCCTTTGTATATGAAATTTCCGCATTACTTGTTTCATGTATTATACAGCAGCCATCCACTTTTAACAATACATAATTATGTAAAATCGTTAACCCTTTCGGTGCCAGCATTGTCGTCTGCTGGGCATAGTTTCGTTTATTTTTAGTGTAAGTGTGTGCACTTCTTCCATTTTCTTTATAAAACAGTAAACAGAGTGTCAAACAGTTTGGATCCTGATGAGACGCCGAGTTACTCGGCGTCTCATCTGGATCCAAATTGTTTGCATATGATATCAGAAACCCGTCATTGTGGCACGGAAGGGGTTAAGTAGCCACTCTAGAGAAGATCTACTGTACATAATCATCATATTTGCTATACTGTAAAAATAAGCAGACGCTGTTGTTTTGTTTCTCTCAGCCGACAATAACTACGCACGAAATGAAATTACTCCAGCGAGAATATGAGACAAAGGTTTTCTTATTTTATGACGGCGGTTGAAACAGCGACATTGCGACTGGTATGAAAACTATACAAGTTTTATTTGAAACAAATGTCCCCTGTCATACTTCTGAGAGCCTATTTTATATTTACATGTAATTCCCTCACCAAAAAGTGTGCCAGCAAATTTAATGCAGATACTTTATATTGTTAAACTCAGTCTAGTCGCAAGTTTTACCAGAATTGATCAAGTTAACCCTTTCCCTCACATGTTTTTCATGCATTTGCAAAGAGAGTAGGCACAGATAAGATCCTATAGGAATCGGTTGAGCAGAGTCTGCTTGTTTGCTAAACGATTTGTTTCTTTACTTTCTTAAAAATATTCATGGACAGATGTTCTAAATAGTTACAATGAAATGTGGATAATAAGGTGGAACATTGTAATCATCGGTACTGAAATTTGGAGTGCACACAGAACAGGACGTCAGTATTCAAACTGTCAGCTACTAGGTTGAAAATTTCAAATACGTATAGCGCATCAAAATAACGTTTAGATATAAAGCGGACATGGCATTTGGTTGACGTCATTTTTCAGGAGGAAAGATAAAAACGCCCTGTGGAAACAGAAGAAACCAAACTACATGCATTGTAAGAACCATTTGACCAGAGTCTGCTCTGTGTGCTTATTGTATTGTAAAGGTCTAACGGTACAGCTTCAGTTATGGAGTTATACAGGTCCTATTATACACCCTATTCCACATGCTATAAATTTCTTTATTGCTTTAAAATAGTTCGGCTAATTAATATGCATGATATCATTATACCGTACATGGATATTGAACAGGGAAAGAGTAATATAGTTTGGGGCTAGAGAAGACGACAGACGTCTTGCAAATATGAGTTCCCGTTCAATATCCTTTGACACATAATTATATGAGCCCAACTCATGCTATACGGCATTTGCAAACAGCATGGGCCCAGATGAGATGCCAAGCAACTTGACATCTCGTCAGAATCGAAGCTGTTTGACACTCGATCAGTAGATTATCAAAACTGTGAATGAAGTGGTTAGAAAAAGCTCAGCTGATCATGGTTTGAGCAGACATTATTTTTTTCAGTATTTGAAGGGTTGGATACAGCGGCTTATCGATATCTCGAACTAGAATAACTCGAACTTGGATAACTCGAACTTCGACATAACTCGAGTTTAAAATTCGGTTCCTTCAAAAATGTGTAATATCGAATTGTTCTAAAACTCACCACTTTATATATCTATTAAGACAGACGACAGCTTGGTGCAGGCCGCAAGGAATGCTGAAAGCTCCTACGGGAGCTCCTACGGGAGCTTTCAGCATTACTTCAGACCTGCATTAAGCTGTCACATTGAGAAAACTTTCAAGTTAGAAATAGGATGACTCGAATTGCCGTTATTTCTAAGTCCATGTATTGTGTATTTCCCCGAACGTTGGAGAGGTTCTACCGTATTCGTTATTATATACAGTAAAATCTCTCTATAAAGGCCACTAAATCACATCAAGTATTTTGTGTTTAAGACAGGTGGCTCCTTAAAGCAAGGTGAAAGTGAAACAGAACGATCCTATTCTGTTCCACTTTCATCTTGCTTTAAGCTGCCAACTACTCTTAATATCAACTAATTAACACAGTGCACTAACGGCCACTAAAGGACATCAAGTATTTTGTGTTTAAGGCGGGGGGGGGCTGCTTAAAGCAAGGTGAAAGTGAAACAGAACGCTCCTATAGGAGCGTTCTGTTCCACTTTCATCTTGCTTTAAGCTGCCAACTGCCCTTAATACTAACTAATTAACACAATTTAGTGGCCGTTATAGAGAGGTTTTACTGTATATGCAGAAATAACACTCGATAAGCAGCAGATCCAGGTGTTTGTGTAGAAAACAGAAGTGTTTAGAGGAGTACTTAATAATTGTTTTCTATTTTTTTATCCTTTTTTATCGATTTAATACTTGACAAACCCGTCCTGTTAATATCGTCAAGTAAATATAATCCTTTTCGCAGATTTAACTCCCAGAGACTACCCCCTGTTGAGACTTAATTGTAATATGGGATATTAATGTAGGTTTTCTCAGGCAAAAATCCCCCCTGTCAAGATCCAAAAGAAATTTCGACAGACTCCAACTAAAAAAATAATTGAGAACAAAATATTTGCATTTTTTATGTAACACACTTAAGGTAGAAAAACTCGTGTCTAACGTTATTTGTTAATTATAGACAAAACCAAACAATTTTGAATTTTACTTACTCTAGTGGTATGTAATTTCATTTATAACATTATAAAAAAGCAATTTATCGCATTTGGAGAAATATTATGAAATAAGAAGTTCTGGAAATATTTATTCTTGTATATACGAATGCAGTTGAACCCATCTGACGAGTACAGTAAAACCCCATCTGACGAGTACTGTAAAACCCCATCTGACGAGTACTGTAAAACCCATCTGACCTGTAAAACCCATCTGACGAGTACTGTAAAACCCATCTGACGAGTACTGTAAAACCCATCTGACGAGTACTGTAAAACCCATCTGACCTGCAAAAACCCATCTGATGAGTACTGTAAAACCCATCTGACGAGTACTGTAAAACCCATCTGACGAGTACTGTAAAACCCATCTGACGAGTACTGTAAAACCCATCTGACCTGCAAAAACCCATCTGATGAGTACTGTAAAACCCATCTGACGAGTACTGTAAAAACCATCTGACGAGTACTGTAAAACCCATCTGACCTGCAAAAACCCATCTGATGAGTACTGTAAAACCCATCTGACGAGTACTGTAAAAACCATCTGACGAGTACTGTAAAACCCATCTGACGAGTACTGTAAAAACCATCTGACGAGTACTGTAATATCCATCTGATGAGTACAGTAAAACCAATCTGACGCGTACAGTAGAACCATTTGATGAGTACTGTAAAAACCATCTGACGCGGCCACTCAATGAATAAGTATGAATGTCTTTAAAAGCAGGTGGCTACTTAATGCAGGACGAAAGTGATAGTAATAATGATACCGGTGATGGTGGTGTTCTTGGTGTTGGTGGTGATGGCAATGATTATGACAATGGTCATAATGATGATGATGCTGATGATGATGTCAAGCTGGCGTATCATACAGAGCTGATGATGATGGTGTAGATGATGCAAATGATAGTGATAATGGTGATGATGATGATGATGATGATGATGATGATGATGATGATGATGATGATGATGATGATGATGATGATGATGATGAAACTAAACAACTCTCCCAAACATTTTGTTCTTTTTACACAGTCCCAGTTACACCGATGTTCATAAAGGAAATTAATATATCGAAACAAACTCAGAAACAACAACAACAACAACAACAACAAAACGAAATTAAAATACAGCTGGAGAAAATTTAACCCTTTAAACTAACCAATCGAGTAAAAACTCAACCGAGGATAAATTAAGCCCGTTTTCATTAACGACAAAGAATCATGAAAACTTGTACAATTATAGAAACAAAAACCGCACGTTTCCTAGAAATCAAATTCGTTAGTCGACTTAATGCTTTCTCCGCGAAGATACAACAATGTCTGCCCACATCCATCTGGAGCTTGTGCAGTTTTGACTATTTCCGATTCGATGAAGTTTTTCAGAAACTTTTAACTTAATTGTCAATCGGCCCAGACCCTGATGAGACCCGTGTCACGCCACGTCTCATCTCGCCCAAATCTGTTGGCTAAGATAACCACAGATTTGCCAACAACAGCCAAACAGTTAACCCTTTCGCTGCCAAATTCTGTCGTCTGCTAACTTTGTCGTCTGCTACAAATTTTCATTCTTTTGATTTTCTTCAGTTTTGTTTCAAAAACGTAGTAACAGTAACAAACAGTTTGGATCCTGATGAGACGCCGAGTTACTCGGCGTCTCATCTGGATCCAAATTGTTTGCATAGGTAATCACAGATCCGGCATTGGCAGCGAAAGGGTTAACCCTTACAATGCTGAATTTTCAAATGGACTATTCCAACATTCAAAAAGGTCTAGCTTATGGTGAATATTTAGGGTTTTTCTAAAGAAAATTGTAACATGTCAGACAGTGAAGACTCTGGTGAAACGGTTTCTCTAGGAGCCATCTCATCTGGATCTACACTGTTTTAAAGCACATTGGTGACTCGTATCCACACTGCAAAGGTTAAGCCTCGTGTTCAATTAACCAGTGGAAATTAGGGACACTTTTTAATGGGCAAAATTTCTGTTTTTAATTAATTCCATTTATTTTATCGTTATCTCTAAATTAAATGCTGAAAATACATTCCAATGCACAAGAGGGCCAATTGTTCTCTATATCGCACATCTGATGTTATGACGAAGTCGCAAATGTCACATTAACGCAGATGTCCAGATAATATGCGTAAATTAAAACAATTTCAAGAATAACGCTTTTATTTCTAAAGATTGACGGTTCCAAAGAGTGGTCACAACATAGGGTAGGGTGGAGAAAGGACAAATTTAGTATTTGAGAAGTGGTCACAACATAGGGTTTGGTGGAGAAATGACGATTTTAGTATTTTAGTACGCATCTTGTTATCTGTTGCTATAGCATAAACGTATGCTCACACGTGTAACAAATGCGTGCATATTCTTCACACTTGCTAAAGATACGTTTGAACACGTTATAAAATGAAAATGAGACATATATGCTTAAGAGATGTGACATATACATCTGAAAACGTAAATGAAACGGTGATGTGACATATACGTCATCAAATGGAGATGTGACATTTACCATCGAACATGTCATCAAATTAAGATGTGACATAGACGTTCGAAATGCGTCATCAACAGGATATGTTATATACACATTCGAGTTACGTCATAAATTGGATATAATTTATAACATATACGTTCAATTTGTTTTGCTGACCACGATCTTCATAATATGGTGCCTTGGTTTTTATCATACGGTAGTCCTATAGTATTTACAATAAAATATATCTAGTCAGACGTCACAGCTGCATTTGAAACAAATCTTATAAACAAGTTGACAAACTATTCCTATATATACAGTAAAACCTCTCTATAACGGCCGCTAAATAGTTTTTAATTAGTTGGTATTTAGGGCAGGTGGGTGCTAAAAGTAAGGTGAAAGTAAAACAGAACGCTCCTACAGGAGCGTTCTGTTTTACTTTCACCTTGCTTTAAGCACCCACCTGCCTTTAACACAAATTACTTGATGTTATTCAACGGCCGTTATAGAAAGGTTTAACTGTATGGCATTAATTTATTTTATCTTTCATCAAAATAGATCAATAAGTGTCACCAACACTACCTGTTTGTGCAGAATTGATTTAGTTAGGATTATGTAAAGAAATAAATTTCCTGTCTGTGTATTTTTGCCTCAACTTTGAATATATCACAGGTTTATGATATCTTAAATATTCAGTTTTTCAAAACTTTAAATGTGTAAACTGTTAGACCAGATGTCTTTATTCGCAGTGGTGTCTTCTACCAACAGAAACCCAACAAAAGGTCGACGGACTTTGACGTTTGAATATGTTGTTATGTTGTTTTAAAAGACTGCAAACTAAAACAATGAATCCAACGACAAATGCGACAGAATCCCGCGCGTAATAACCAATTTGCTAAGCCATATCAAGATCGTAATAACTGTTTGCTAAGCCATATCAAGATCGTAATAACCGTTTGCTAAGCCATATCAAGATCGTAATAACCGTTTGCTAAGCCATATCAAGATCGTAATAACCGGTTGCTAAGCCATATCAAGATCGTAATAACCGGTTGCTAAGTCATATCAAGATCGTAATAACCGGTTGCTAAGCCATATCAAGATCGTAATAACCGTTTGCTAAGCCATATCAATATTGTAATAACCGTTTGCTAAGCCATATCAAGATCGTAATAACCGGTTGCTAAGTCATATCAAGATCGTAATAACCGGTTGCTAAGCCATATCAAGATCGTAATAACCGTTTGCTAAGCCATATCAATATTGTAATAACCGGTTGCTAAGCCATATCAATATTGTAATAACCGGTTGCTAAGCCATATCAATATTGTAATAACCGGTTGCTAAGCCATATCAATATTGTAATAACCGTTTGCTAAGCCATGTTAAGATCGTGATAACCATTTGTTAAGCTATTTAAAGACTGTGATAATCATTTGGTAAGCCATATAAAGATTGTGATCACCATTTGCTAAACGATCTAAAAGTTGTGGTAACTATTTGTTAAGCCATCTAAAAGTTGCGATAACAATTACTTAGGCATCTAAAGACAGCGATAGTCATTTGCTAAGCCTTGTAAAATCTGCGATAATCAGTTGGTAAGTCATGTAGAGGCTGTGAGGCCCGCGGTGAATATTAACCCTTCGCTTGCTATTCAGGTCAATATACTTACCTGTAAATAGTGAAGACACAGATGAGACAGCTCCTGAAGGAGCTTTCTCATCAGGGTCTGCACTATTTACAAGTTGATTGTGCAACAAGTGCACCCCACAGCAATGATTGCATAGCGAAAAACAAATGTACTTGTACACAGTGAAGATACATGTAATTATACCACAGGGCATGGATAAAGAAGGAGAAATGTGTTTTAAAATTCAGCAAGAGAAGGGTTAAACGAGTATTGAAATGATTCTTTATTCTCAACTACACCATGCTAGTAAAAAAACCTTGCAGCTCCGAAATCAAAATTGCAACTGTTTTACTGGAAACTTTGAAACAGCAGTACCCAGATATTCTGACTGACTGTAACAACACTAACAATGGACTATAGAAATGATATGCCGGAGTTGGCGACATGCTCATCCTATAAGGCTGATTACGTTTCTTAGCAATAAGTTACCGATCGGTCACTAGGGAACCAGGCTTAGTCTTTATCATGCTTAGGATGAATATTTAATTACATTTGCATGCAGTCTGGATCCAGACGAGACGCCTAGTATCTCCAATCTGTTTGACTCTCTCCGTGCATTTGAAGGACAATGCCAACATATTTAAGATCTGAAGACTACCGGGTAACGATATTTTCTAGATACGAACTGTGTTAGCTCAACATACTAAAAGTGGACCCTTACTCTGCTTTGGAAAAACAATACAATATGCTCTAACTGAGACTACTTCGGTACTGATCAAGCTTTTGAGAAACTATTGAACAAGTGTCATGATACAATAGTATGAGCAGCTATTGACCAAATGTCATGATACAATATTTTGAGAAGCTATAGACCAAGTGTCAAACAGTTTGGATCCTGATGAGACGCCGAGTTACTCGGCGTCTCATCAGGATCCAAACCGTTTGCAAATGAGACTTATGCCATCAAGGCTAGTGGCATAATGGTTACAACAAAGACGATTGACTTCAGTATCATAATACACATTATCCATCAACAAGTAAACTAATCTTGAGGAAACTGCAATCTGACAGACTCGTGGGACATGCTCACAGGATTTAGTGACAAGCCTCTGGGTGGAACTGTCAAACTATCGTCAACATAGGAGTGAACGAGGGAACTGAGCTTTGGTAATTCGTACAAAAGCATAAGTTATATGGCGCCGTTACTGGAAACGATTTGTACATGAATGAGCGTCCTTATTCATAAAGTTCCTTGGAAATATTTCATCCTTAGGACAACTTAATGACAATGCTTCTGTCTAAATATCGAGCCAAACTATTCAGAAAAGGCTGATTCGCTGGTTCTTACAATATTGTGTTAATTTATATTTTATATTAATACTTAATGTTCCGGTGTATAAAGCCTTCACAAAACAGTGTAGACATAGATAGACGGAGCTGATACTACATCGTTTGCTATGGCAAAATATCTCTAAATGTACGGGCATGTATAAACCTCACTTAATATCCATGAAGTAATATTTGCTTGCATGTAATGGTATACAGTTTTTATTTAATGTTAGTAGTACATTTGCCACTTTCTTCAGTTTTACACTAAAGCCCGACTGCCAAACATATAACCAGACGCCCCCTACTAGTCGGTCCTAATCTCAAAGACGTTTAACAATAGCCTTCATATAAACGCATTTTCACGCATTTGCAAATAAATATTCATGATGTCATTACTCCGTACATGAATATTAAACAGGGACAGAATTAAAGCTTTCTAATATTGCTCAAAATCAAATGGTCCAACTCTTTCACTACATAAATCACCGGACAGTGACTCACAGGACTTGATACAATGAGCAAACATGTATTTACTTTTACAAACCGTTTGGATCCAGATAAGACGCCGAGAAACTCGGCGTCTCGTCAGGATCCAAAATGTTTGGAACTCCATTTTTGTTTTTGAGAAAAAAATTGAAGTCTGACATTTAATGCTAATGATATGACAATGGGTGCAGACAAAAATTACTTGCGGCCGAAATCCTTTTACAATGGGTGCAGGCAAAAATTACTTGCCGCCAAAATACTTGTACAATGGGTGCAGATAAAAATTACTTGCCTCCAAAATAGGTGTAGTTAGGAAGTAGACAGTATGGTTTATAATGGTCGTGATACATGTACAAATTGCAACTACAACCACTTCTAAACGACCATAAATTGGGAAACAAGCGGTCATGCCCGAAAAAGAGGTATACTTATGGGCTGTACAGCAGGTACTAGTCTAATGCAGGTCACAAGTAAATAATAAATGTACAGGACCTTTCTGCTCTACTTTTGTCGTGCACTAAACAACCACCTGCTTTTTAACCCTTCGCTTGCTATTCACGTCAATATACCTACCTGTAAATAGTGAAGACCCAGATGAGACAGCTCCTGCAGGAGCTGCATCATCAGGGTCTGCACTATTTACAAGTTGATTGTGCAACCAGTGCACTCCACAGCAGTGATTGCACAGCGAAATATTTGTACACATTGAAGATATATGTATATATACAACAGGGCATGGGTAAAGAAGGAGGAATGTATTTTAAAATTCAGCAAGAGAAGGATTAAGACTCACATGTTCAATGAATAAATTAAGACAGGTTCTATGGTACCTCTTAACGACCATAAACAGTGACATGGACTCTCCCACTTGAGTACATTACACTACCGAATAACATTAGAGCGTTCGCCGTTTCACCGAGTGACAGTTGTACGGAGAGACTCCTCAATATCGTAAAACTATTGTCTATCATTGTTTATGGTGTAAAGCTGAAGGGGGAAAGAAATGTAAAGACACTCTGGGGAACCGTTTACAGTTTGCAGTAACACTCACACTGGGGCAATTCCGCGATGATAAAATGTCCAACACTCCGAGTAAGTTCTCGCAATATAATTGATTTGACAGAAATGACACATCTATACGGAATCCTGTTCGGGCAATCTTGAATTTCGCCCTTCGAACACGTGTGGGATATTGTCGCCAATATACAACAACTGATATAACTTTTAGGTCTAAATTCTTGTACAAAACAATCTAGTGCCAGATCTGTCATTTATGCCTGACCTTCTAATTGGAAACAATGATAAAATGAATAAGAGTCAGATTATGTAGCCGGCACATGGTCATGGTAATTAATTTTTCAAGGCGATATTACAAGTGAAAACAGAAAATGCATTGTGCTTACAGCTACATGATGTCTGCGCTATCGCGACGGACATATAAGACCGTACAAGTGTGGGATATTGTACGGTCTTATATGTCCGTCGCGATAGCGACGGACATGACCGTACAATATCACACTTGTCGCCAATTAACCTTACTAATAGGTAAATCCTTACAACTTTACACCATTTAGATAATATTCTCCAGAAAGAAGATAAAATGGCGGAGGTTTTAATTGCTGCTGACAATTGCAGATAAGAGACTCGACTGCAAAAGAACCATATGCCCATTTTAAGAAAAATCTCCCTCTCTTCACAATAAACTGTTATGAACCAGATCACTGATACTGTTCTCAGTGAGTGTTAATCTAGATATGTTCATACCAAAACTGTTATACCAATTTCTTTAGTATACATGTATGTATCAACATATTGTGAATTTGTTACATTTTATACTTTCATGTTTTAGCAGACATCATGTAGCTGTAAGCACAATGCATTTTCTGTTTTCACTTGTAATATCGCCTTGAAAAATTAATTACCATGACCATGTGCCGTCTACATAATCTGACTCTTATTCATATTATCATTGTTTCCAATTAGAAGGTCAGGCATAAATGACAGATCTGGCACTAGATTGTTTTGTACAAGAATTTAGACCTAAAAGTTATATCAGTTGTTGCATATTGGCGACAAGCAAAGTTGTAGCAGCAAGCGATTAATACCACCTGTTGCCCTGGCCTTAAACATGTATATGTGCATATATAACTGTAAACAGAAAATATGTCTTGTTAAAATTCGCATACGTTTATTCGCGATGAAAAAATGGCGCTAATATTGGCGTGTGACCACATGCTACATGTAAATCAGATATAAGCAAATACATACAATTATGTCTTAAATTTCGCGTGTATATACATCAGACATTAACCATTTCCCTCATATAAACTCTTTTTCACGGCTTAGACATATATATATGGCGGCTCTTGTACGAGCCGTTTGATCAGGGTCTGCTCTGCTTGTTTATGAAATCATAACAGATATGACTTAACAATTTCTACTACAGTAAAACCTCTCTTAACCGGAATTCTAGTAGAGAACAATTTAGATAATTTTAGACAGGTGACTGCTTAATGCAGGGTGAAAGTCATGCAGAAGGATATTTCTGCATGACTTTCACCCTGCATTAAGCTGTCACCGTTCTCTAAGACCGATATTTATACTAAATGTAACGTCCGGTTAAGAGAGGTTTTACTGTAATACAGAAATACCCGGTGTGCATTAAACCCTTTCTATTTGCCGACTTTGCGTCTCTTCAATCTTCTCATGAAAAGCACGATCTGGCTGTCACTGGCAAACAGCTGAAATCTAGATCAGACGCCGTGTAACTCGCCTCATCAGTCTTACAAGCTGTTTGACACCCAGTCCAATCTTACTTAAATGTTTGAACAAATCTGATTAAAGTGAACATTGAAACAAATCAGTATTTTAGCTAGCTAGCTATATATTTTCAGTGTGAGAAGTGCTATATTTAATTACGCTCTCAAACGCCGTTCTATTTGCCCGCATGATGTCTCGTAAGTAAACCTTTAGCACTGAACAATTGTCATCTTCAAAAATATACTTCTGCGTCAGTTTTATATACCATTTATCTTCGATTTCTTTTCAAAACAAAGTGTGAGAGTGAACCAGTCTGGATCCCGATGAGACGCCGAGTAACTCGGTGTTTTAACTGGATTCATGATATTTACAAAGCTGATGATATATTCAGAAAAACCAGCGGAGGGATAAAGGGTAAACGCGTCTCGACAACAGTAAAAGCAATTGCCACCAAAACAAAGTGAACTGAGCAAGTCGAAATGCGTTTAAACTCACTAACTTTAACCCCTCGCTTGCTATTCACGTCAATATACCTGTAAATAGTGAAGACCCAGATGAGACAGCTCCTGTAGGAGCTGTCTCATCTGGGTTTGCACTATTTACAAGTTGATTGTGCAACCAGTGCACTCTACAGCAGTGATTTCACAGCGAAATACGTGTACACAGTGAAGATATATGTAATTATATAGCAGGGCATGGGTAAAGAAGGAGAAATTTATTTTAAAATTCAGCAAGGGAAGGGTTAAAGTAGACTGTGGGTAACTGATCCCGGAATTTAATCCTTTCAGTGCGGGAAACTAGTCAATTATGTCCTTTAGCAAACGCTTTACACCCAACCTCATAGAAGAGACCTATCGTCAGGGTCTTCACTGTTTTCCTTAAAAACTCCCTGAATATTTGTAACGTGGTAAAAAATGTATAGCATTGTGTTCTATCACATAAGTGCCGAATGTACCTTATAACCAAGTGATATACGTGCAGTTGGACCTCGATATCTCGAACTCGTATAACTCAAACTTCGGTGTAACTCGAAGAACTCGTTCCACAACTTACAATACAGAATACACGTAGTTCTTAGAATGTATCACTGCGCATATCTAGAAACATGTGTGACAGGTTAATGCAAGTCGAAAGTAATGCTGAAAGCATAAAGCAGTGAACTTGGGAAATTGTTCAGAATAGAAATCAGGGTCCATGCTTATAAAACGTTTAGTTGAGTCTGAATTCGTTCTCAAGTTTTTGATTTGTCAGATTTGAGCCAAAGGCTTCAAAAGCTTGAGAGCTCAAATCTGACCAATCAAAAGTTTAAGAACGAAACTCAGACTCAACTAAAAGCTTTATAAGCATGGACTCAGATGACTCAAACCTCTGTTATCTCGAGGTAATTGGTATGGTCTCTTGAAGGTCAATATCGAAGTTCAACTGTATTTATCTACAGAACAAATGGAAGTACATGTACTTACATCGCTTGTCCCTGATCCGAACAGCAGTAGATCAAATGGAATGGCAGCAATGGTGTCGATGAAAAACCAGCCTTTTATGTAATTAATGGCTATCATTTTCTGGTTCATCACTACCTCACCATTATGGAGGTATGTAGTTCGAAAATTAATCAAAATATCCGCAATGAACATAAGGTCAACAATTAGGTCAATGATGACGAGCGGGTTCGCTCGGGAAGACTCGGGACTTTCCGTACGCGTCGCTGCGTCCCGGTTTAGTCTCATCGTTGTTTCTTCTTCGTTAAGCAGGAAAGCGACTTGGTAAGGTGTAAACACGGCGGTGTAGAGAACGAGAATAAGGATGACCCAGTCCCACACGGCTTTAAATGGACTGAAAAATATTTGGAGAAAAAAAAACATGCTTCAGTATAGCGTAATATATATCTCCGTCGGATACCCCAATTAGAACGCATCGGCTGTATGTAACAACACAGACGTCTCTTTGGAGCACGCATGAGTGAGCCGAGCGGTTAGAATTGCGGATATCAACGAACTACGCATATTCTTAACACCTATTTATTGTCCATGTGGCATGTCAGAACCCCTCATGTTAAATAAAATGAAGAACCTGCTGTCGTCATAATTTGGTGAGGAATATTTTCTAAGCAATTAACCCATTACCTCATATGCTATTTTCAGATCAAACCACTTTGAATAAACCTATCAAAAAAAGGAGTATTAACTAGAGAAAAGGAAGTCTTTAGAATCGTTTGAGTTTGCTACCACTGTGATAAATAGAGCATTTGCTCCTGTAGGAGCAAATGCTCTATTTATCACAATGGTTTCAACAGGTGACTTTTTCAAAGGCGTCAAAAGGTGTCAATGTGAAGGAATGGGTTAACCCATTCCCTGATAGAAACGAATTTTCACGCCTAGGCAAACATAGTCGATCCAGATGAGCCGGTTCTTGTAGGAGGCCTTGTCTGATCAGGACCCGCTCTGTTTCCTTATTGTAATTATGTATAATTCAATAAACAGTTTCTGCTATGGTAAACAAACCTGTGTGTCTATACCATTATAAAAATAGGCTATTAAATATGCATGATGTCATTGTTTCTCACTAGACTCTTCACCAGGTAACGAATTAAACAAAGTTAAAATGCGATTTAATTTTCGTTACAAACAAACTAAAACTTACATTATATGACAATGCATATAATCACAAACAACTTAGCGATTTCAAACATCTTAAATTATTTTCCCATGCTGTTTTTCTTTTTGTATATGTTTTTTTTATCGCGTGATGCAGTAATGTTGTTATCTTGTCTGGGAATCCAAAGAAAAATAAATATAAATACGAATTAATTAATGTTGAAAGCAAAAACTCTCTACCTCTCTAAAGGAAATGTTTATCAGTGCTGCAAAACCTCTCCAACTCTCTAACGAAAATATGTGTCAGTGTTGATTTATTAACTCATGTCCAATTATTTACTTATTTCCATTAGAATTGTGCGTGCGGTGTAAACACTGCTCAAAACTCTTTAACATAATACTGTGCTGACAAAACCTCGTATAATGAAAATCACTACTTTTCAGGAGAAGCCAAAAAACTGATTATTTTTATGAATTCATCTTTATGTGACAAATAAGGTCTATATTCTGGTACCATATTAAAACACAAATTAATAGATAAAACATTTCAAAACCTTATTTTTTCTATCATTTGGTATGACGAGTTTTTACATGTACGATATTTTTTGTACCAAGTTTTCTTCACCTTATGTATATACATGTACGAGCTTTTACCACTTATACGATATTTCGTCGTTTTTTTTTATCCGGCGATCTTGATATACGACAATTTACATTTCACTCGAGTTTAAGCGTTGTACCTTGACACACAGAGAAAAGGACAGACCTATGCTCTATGTACCACAATACATGCACTGACCTAATTATCTGCATGTGTTTTGATATGTTTAATGTCATTGCTCCGCATGCTCGAAGAGTAAAATTTATACGAGGTTTTGATATTGAAAAATTCAGACCAACAAATATACTAGGTTTAGCCACAGGCGAGTTTTGACAATTTTCATTGGTCGATTGCGCTGAGATTTTGACAGGATGTGGGCATTGTACATTTAAATCAGAAATCGTGAAGAAACGATTTTCGGCCAAAATGGATATACGAGGTTTTGTCAGCACAGCGACGAATAATAATTATGTAAATTCTACTTGTTATAGGGCGAATCTCTGTTTGTAAACAAACCCGTCGATTTCGCGCATGCACAGTTTACTGGTGGGCAAAAAGACCAGTACCGACCTATGTTACCCCATGTAAAGGGTAGGCAACAGTTAGCCTACACATCATTTAACGACTGTCTTGGGTTTGAATTGTTGATTTCTGTACATTTACTGTATCCTCTGACTATAATGACAATTATGTATTAGTTTCTAAGGATAGATACAACAAGAAGATTGAATAAATCGGCCCTATAAACTACCAGCTGAACTTTGAAAAAAAAAACACACGCACAAAACCCCGATCCCTTGATCTGGCCTTTCTTTGAAATGGGAGACATTCTTATATATTTGTTGGACATGCCTGATATGTCGAATAATTTAGATCAACAGTATTAAAAGAAATTAATTCTCGTTTTATTTCAATAAGATCTAGATATACAGTCTCATGTCGTTCATTCGTGTGTTGTAAATTGTCTTTCTGGCTACTATACAGTACCGTAGCAGATCTAGTAAAAGTATTTTAGAATAGATCTAGATCATATCTATATTATCTTTAGAACCATATTTCACAATAAACTACCTTTTTGAATATACATGTATCTAAATCGTTGGGATTTAATTATGCTTAGCCATTGACCTAATTAGTCAAAACATAGTTATCTTCCATTATTCGGGAAGCTATTTAACAAATCATAACTTTAGACAATTGGCACATAGTTTGGTAGTTGTCATAATAGAAGCATTCCTGTTACGTAATAGTGCATTACCCATGCTTTGAAAAGCTTATATCTTTCAATTCCACAGGTTGTCACGTTAAACTGTTGTTATTTTTGTTACATAGCCGGCAAATAGTTTATTGTAGATCTGTCATGTTATTTGTTGTACAACCGACTCCAAACATAGATGTTTGTATCGTGTAAATTCATCTTCCAGAATCAATTTTCGGTTCATTTTTATGTTTTTACATGTACTATCGATGTAACTATCATCACCGATTGCACCATAATCGTTTTTTATTAATTTTAACAGAAGTTTTCAAAGTACTGTCAATGTTTCTGTTATTGTTTACATATCAGCTGTCAGTCTTTTTGCCCACCAAGCTTTTCTCGGCTAAGATAACAGGTGCGCGTGACGTCACGGCGATTCGCCCTATATAAGTGAATTATAAAACTATCTGTAATGAAGAAGATTGGGTACATAGCCTACCTATAATGTAGGTTATTGGATAAAAGCCTACATACATGTATGAAGGATATTGGATTTAAAGTATATATGTAACATAGGGATAGTATTACAAAATATACCTGTAATGAAGGATATTGGGTACGGGGCTTACGTGTAATGTAGCACATTTGGTATAAAGCCTACCTGTAATGAATGATATGAGGTACATATTCTACCTGTAATGAAGGATGTTAGGTAATAAACTACTCGTAAAGAATGATACTGGGTATATAGCCTACCTGGATTGTAGGATATTGGTTATATTGCCTGCAATGAGGGGTATTGAGCATATATCCTACCTGTAACGAAGGCTATTAGGTATATAGCCTACGTGTAATGAAGGATATTGAGTATATAGCCTACGTGTAATGAAGGGTATTGGGTATATAGCCTACGTGTAATGTAGCCTATCTACATGTACAATGAAGGGTTTTGAGTATATACCGTACCTGTAAAGTTGGATATTGGACCAAAAGCCTACCTGTAATCTATGCTTAAGTGTATGAAGTATAGCTGGTTGTTTGTATGCATCACTGTTTTACATTGCTTAAACTCTTTTGGCGTCAAATTTAAAAATGTTGTCTGCAATAATAATTTCATATTAAATATAATTTTGAACTAAATAATAAAGGTATATTAGTAAACCATTTGTTTTTAAAAACCTGTATGCTTGGGCTAAAATAATACAGAAAACAGTGAAGTCCCAGGTCAGATGCCGCCTTAAAAAGGCGGCATCTGACCTGGGACTGCACTGTTTTCAATGGTGTCAACAGGCTATATTGGCGCCGAAAGAGTTAACAGTATTTTCAGTCAAATCGCGGCAACCAGCTAATTATAGGTTGAGGAAGACCCCGGGGTTTTCCGTTTGATAACTTTATTTATACATGTTTGTTGTTACTGTATGTATACAGATGTGACTGAAAAAAGTATGATATTGGATACAAAGCCTACCTACATTATAGGATAGTTGGCACAAAGCTTACCTGTAGTGCAGAATTATAAACTCGGGCTGGGGGCCACGTATTTTGGAGCCATGGTCCTGGGCTTGGTCGATGGTCGAAGGCTCCTCGGACTCCTCAGTCTGGTCATCAGTCTTGGAATCCTGAAAAATGAAATAGAAATATTTTAAAGGACATTATACATGTAGAACCTGCTTTAAACCACCTCTACCATTGAGAGGAGATATGTGCACAATGAAGGATATATAACGTCCTCATTTAATTTTACCAGACAATGAAGTTAACAAATCAATACTCTTTTTTTGTATAAATTGCTTCAGAAATTAGTGAATAATATGTCCATTGCCTTTTTTTGGCACTGGAGATTTTGTTTTTGACACAATTTGATGACTAGAAAATCCCTTTTTTAGCATTATTCGCATTTTTACCGAAATTTCAGTTGAAAAAAGTAAAACAATTTGCATAAGTTAGTACGGTGACCAATGCTTTTTCCTCATTTTAAATCCAACCTTTGCAAAAGAATATTCACACTAAAAATGATAAAAAAATATTGTTAGAAGTTTTGTAAATCTAAAATATCTGAATCTAGACAAAAGTTTTTCCCTTTTCGTATGCCATTATATACAGTAATACCCCGCTAACGCGACCACCTAAAAGAGGTATAATTCTGGGTGCTAGATGCAGGTGGTAGCCTAATGCAGGACAAAAGTAATGCAGAAAGCTCCTAGAGGAGCTTTCTGCATTACCTTTGTCCTGCATTAAGCAACCACCTGGTTATAAAGACACCCATGTTTATTCATTAAGTGGTCGCATTAGAGGGGTTCTACTGTATATTAAGTATTTCGCCGCCATTTCGAGGGCTTGGTGCAAAACTATTCTAACTCCTTCACTTTGTGAAGGAGTTAGAATAGTTTTGCACCAAGCCCTCGATTTGCTAATCCGTGATAACCTTTTCAAACTGATCGGACAAACAGGACACGTGCACGAGCCTCATCAGGATCCACACTGTTTGACACAGATCATATTTCTGCATACAAATTAAAAAAATCCAACGTTTAAACCTGAAACAGACGATAAATCACAGCAGATGAATGGAATGTTGGCGCCGAAAGAATTAAGCCGTATATACATTATTTATAACATGAAGCAACACTTCAGTACAGTTAAACTACCTCTCTATAACGGCCACCAAATTGTGTTAATTAGTTGGTATTTAGGGCAGGTGGCTGCTTAAAGCAAGGTGAAAGGAAAACCGAACGCTCCTAAAGGAGCGTTCTGTTTTACATTCACTTTGCTTTAAGCAGCCACCTGGATTTAACACAAAATATTTGATGTGATTTAGTTGCCGTTATAGAGAGGTTTTACTGTACATGCTTTTTGCTTAAAATACACCGACGTTTATGTGAGAACAAGCATCCGTCGTTGCTTGGGCCAAGCTGATCTTGAACTCCTCGAGAAAAGTAAAGTTATTAAGCTCCCCGGGTCTCGCTCAAAAACAGTTCTTTTCCTATACTCATTCAAAATCAGAGTCCTAAACAATGAGGAGTAAATGATCCTATATAATTTTCTCTTCACAATATAAACATAGGTCATAATTTCGTGAGTGCCTTTCATGCTAGATAATAATAATGCAGTACGATCTGACAGACACCGACTCCTAATGAAACCAATGATTCTTCACTATGTGGCTACAATAAAGATGGTCTATTGTTTTCTGACTGGCGATATTTGGATGATATTTTGACCCAATGCTGACCTCAAAGGGACCTCGTACACATGTATTATTTATAAAGCAAACACTAGTATAATATGAGTAAATCTGATTACTGAAACGCTGGCAATCGGAATAGATTTAATCCTCTCCACCATAAGTATTCATGCAAAAGAATCATTAACCCTTTATTCCATGAATATTCATGTAAGAAATAATAACATCCTGAATATTAATTAGATTACAGTAAAACCTCTCTATAATGGACATTGAATTACATCAAGTACAAAAATGTATGTTGTGTTAATGGCAGGAGACTGCTTAAAGCAAGGTGAAAGTAAAACAGAACGCTCCTAAAGGAGCGTTCTGTTTTACTTTCACATTGCTTTAAGCAGCCACCTGCCCTAAATATATTATATTTAACACAATTTAGTGGCCGTTATAGAGAGGTGTTACTGGTAATTGCAATAATAACATATGAATGTTTGGAAATGGCTGGAACTAAAGACTAAGATCTATAAACAAAAAAGCAGACCCTGATCAAACGGCTCCTGTATGCACACGTGAACGAGCAGACCCTGATCAGACGGCTCCTATATGCACACGTGAAAATGCAGACCCTGACCAGACGGCTCCGGTATGCACACATTAACACAAAATGTTTTGGTTTGGGCAGAAACAGTAGAATCAAGATTCATATGATACCGTAAGCAAACATTGCCGTCTGATCTGGGTCTACTCTGGTTTCAAAGTCGAGAAAAATGCTCCTATATCGGGTAAAAGTTTAAGAGGTTTCTGCCTAGAAAGTTCTCTCGAGTCTCCTGTACTGAAAATTCGAAAAAGTGAGGTTAGTGTTTTTAATTATTTTATTTCCAATCTGATAGAAAACAAGCTAAATTAGATTAACACCGTTTCCTGGTTGGTAAACTCGTCTCATGCTGAGTGAGTCTCGGCTCACATTTGCACACAGCTTGGATCAAGATCAAGACGCCCAATAACTCGGCGTCTCATCAGGAGCCATGCCATTTGACACCCTGTCAAAAGTTTCTCAAAAGTTTGATCTAAGCGGAGGTCAGCGGAAAGTTCGGTAAATCAGAGATTGAGCAGACAGTATTTTTTACAGCATATGAAGGGTTAAAATTAGTTTTCAAATCGAGATAAATTGGGCGCCGGAGAGGTTTTACAAATTAGTCGGCAGTATATCTCTAGTACATTAACCATTGGAGTGCTGGTGCCGAGTATAGAAAACGTTTGCAAACAGGGTCCATGCTTATAAAGCTTTTAGTTGAGTCTGAGTTTCGTTCTCAAGCTTCTTCAGAGTTTCGTTCTCAAGCTTTTGATTGGTCAGATTCGAGCCTTTGGCTCAAATCTGACCAATCAAAAACTTGAGAACGAACTCAGACTTAACTAAACGTTTTAAAAGCATGGACCCAGGGTAAACCCAGATCAAATCAAAGGGCTTTCGAATGAGCACTTTGGTTTGGATCTGTATTGTTTGGTATAACGTTCATTATATCCAGTAATAAACGTTGATACAATGTTTAGTTCAATTAACATATATAAATGGACGAGCGAGTTTTAATTATTCAGCAGACTAAGGGTCGAACCAGCTTCATGCGAATCGCCCCCTGGCTCACATTGATGCACAGATTGGAACCAGATCAGAATATCGAGAACATGATAACATCTATCTGATGTGGATACAATTTGTTTGACACTCGCTCAGTGTTTTTTGTAAACTCTTGGACAAATCTGCAGTAGGTTAACTTTCAAAGATTAAGCTAATTTGAGCAGAAATTCATTGTTACGGCAGTTTAAGGTTTCCATGGAATCAATGTCTTTTTTATGTAAATATTTTCCGAAAGGCGTGAAGCGACTAAATACGTGTCTATCTCTAAAGCCATTACTCATTGTTTTTGTTTTGTAGAAACATTGTCACAGGGATAATGTGATACACCATTGAAAACAATTTGTATCCCGACAAGACGCCGACTATGAACAGCGGCGTCCTTATCCGGGTCCAAGCCGTTTGGTCGTCTGAATCTCGTCTTTGAAAAGAAATGGAATCAATGTCTGTTTCCAACGCTGAAGATAATAATGTACCAGCGACGAGCGGTTGCTTAACATTCTAACGCTTTTAAACACCGTTGTTTTGTCTATGGAACATCCTTGTAAAATGTGTAACAGACGGATAAAAAAGAAGAAATTAAATATCTGAGAGAGAAAAGGATAAATGAGGACATGCGCAGTTGTTATCAGTTTTAGACACCGAAAAAGTCATAGACATGAATAATTTAGAAGAGTAAATAAAACCGTTTTAACCTTTTATACATAAATACGCGTTTATACATAAATACTCTTTTATACATAAATACGCTTTTATACATAAATACGCTTTTACACATCTTTGCAAAGAGAGAAGTACAATATCCTGTAGGAGCCGTCTGATCAGGTACTGCTCTGTTACAGTTTGCCTACATGATATATTATAGTTATGATTGTACACTTTCTACTACGGTCAAACATCCAAGTGTCCATGCCCTATCATAACAATAATCAAATTAATATTCATGATACCATCAGTTTTTATATGAACATTGGTAATACATGGAACTAAATGTCTCCGCAAACCCCCCATTGCATGACATTTGTTTAGAATGGTCACGTGATAGGGTTTGTTGCATGACATTTGTTTAGAATGGTCACGTGATAGTGTTTGTTGCATGATATTTGTTTGAAATGGTCACGCGATAGGGTTTGCTGCATGTCAATTAATTAGAATGGTCACATGATAGGGTTTGTTGCATGATATTTGTTTAGAATGGTCACGTGATAGGGTTTGTTGCATGACAATTGTTAAGAATGGTCACGTGATATGTTTTTCTTGCATGGCAATTGTTTAGAATAGTCACGTGCATAAGACAAATAAGATTATATTATGTGAAAAACGCACCTTATCTACCTTGTACCACTGACTATTATCATTGCGAAAGGTTATCTGTCAGGGATCATCTTTAACCCATTACATCATAGGCTATTTTAGATACAAGCTATTTGAATAAATCTACCGAAAAGGAGCATTAACAAGAGAAAAGGAAAATTATAGAATTTTGTAGTTTGAAACCATTGCGATAAATAGAGCATTTGCTCCTATAGGAGCAAATGCTCTATTTATCAAATTGGTTTCAAAAAGTTACATTTACAGAGTCGTCAAAGTCGTCAATATGAGGGAATATGTTAATCTACAGCAGAGTCTGCCCTAGGCGGTAATTCATTAATTGAACATAGGACTCTTCAAAAGCAGATGGTTTCTTAATGCAGACTAAAAGTAATGCAGAAAGCTTCTATAGGAATCCATGTGCTATAATAACAATAAATCGAATTAATATTCGTGATGTCATTATCTCATACATAAATATTCATAAAGTAAAGGGTTAAAGGAGTGTCAAGCAGTTTGGGTCACGTATTGATTTCTGGGCTTCATCTGGGTCCAAACTGTTTGCAAATTACCAAAACACGTAGCGCGTTGGAACGTTTTCCTGGTGAATATTTCCGTGAGCATCTACGTCATAATGAATACAGTAAAACCTCTCTAAACGGGACGTTCAATTTAGTACAATGTATAAATATCGGTCTTGGAGGCAGGTGGCAGTTCAATGCAGGATGAAGGTTATGACGAAAGCTCTTCGAGGAGCTCTCCAAGACTATTTTTAGACCCAACCACTTTGAATAAATCTACCGAAAAGGAGCATTAGCTATAGAAAAGGAGATTTCTAGAATTGTGTATTGATGAAACCAATGTGGTAAATAGAGCATTTGCTCCTAAGGAGCAAATGCTCTATTTATCTCAATGGTTTCTAAATGTGCCTTTTACAGAGGCGCCAAAATGCGTCACTATTAGTTAATGTGTTTAAGCAGCCACCTGCCTAAATGTATCTAAATTCTTCATTAATACAATGTCGGTTTAGAGAGGTTTACTGGCATCACTAATGTGACCTTTTACATGCACATATGGACACATGATGGTTCGGTCATGACAAAAAGTGTAGCATCGATCTATATCATCCCATAAGCAGTTATCAGATCCTGATCAGATGACCCCTACAGTCTGATACGGGTCTATTATGTTTGAAAGGCTTGCAAGAGGCGCCTCTGTCAGGTAAATGGTTAAGGGTTCAACTAGAAAGAAGTCTCTTCTCTAAGTAGTAGTGATAAAATGACAATTTATGGAAAGAGACGTTTATAATCGTTAAAGCAAATTGAAAGCCGGGCTTCAGTTACATTTTATAGACTTCCGCTTTCGTCGTATAAATAATGAGATAACTGCGGATTTTATTTTGTAGAAAAAAACATTGTTGAACACAAACATGTGTTGGAGCTCTCTTGGAACAATTAGACTCTCCTGGGGGGGTTTCTCTCAAGGATTTACTGAACACAGTATAATTGTGTATTTTAGACGCGGATGCAATCAGCTGCTCATGACTGTGTAGCTATGAACTCTTTATATAAGACGCGGGTGTCACCAGCTGCGCATAAATGTGTAGCTATGGAATACATGTATGTCTATTAGACGCAGACATCACGAGCTGCACAGGACTGCGTAGGTATGAAGTGTGTCTCAAGACGCGGATGCCACTAGCTGCGCGTGAGTGTGTAGCTACTAAATGTGTCTATTACTGTGTAGCTACTAAATGTGTATATTACTGTGTATGTACGAAATGTGCCTATTAGACGCGGGTGTCTTCAGCTGCCCATGCCTTTCATATGCTAGTTCGGATTAAGGGGTCGTATATGAAGCGAATTGGTTTGGATTCAGTTTTTATCAAATTTAATACGTTTAAACAGTCTGATACAGAACGAATTCCATGTTCCCAAAGACTTGTGATTTTCAATGAATATTCAAACTATGATGATTCTCTTTTTGTGATAATTACTTCACATTTCAACGTTTAATGGCTTTATGACATCTTTAACCTGCAGTTTAACAGCCAAACGCAAAATCGTTTTCGTATATACAGTACTTGCTGTATGTGAGATTTCAAATGACAAATATCCTGACGCCTTTGTTCAAACTGACCTCTTTTTGAAACAGAAATCCGATATATCGTCGAATTCTGACTTAAATGCCCTTTTGCCTGACATTCTTTCTTTCATCTATAATCCACTTCTTCTTTTTCTGGGAGAGAGAGACTGATATTCTGGGATACGTCGGGCTACAGAAGAGTGCTTATAAAGGAGTGCGACATTTAGCGTTGATGTTGCGACATATAGCGGCAGTACAATTTGTTGCAATATTTGGCGTTACAGATGTGACATATAGAGTCAATACAATTTGCTGTGACATTTGGCGTTACAGATGCGACATATAACGTCAGGATGTTTTGCGACATATAGCGTTGGTTCCAACATTTGGCGTCAGCCTTGCCACATATAACGCCAAGTGCGACATTTAGCGTCAGCCTTGCCACATATAACGCCAAGTGCGACATTTAGCGTCAGCCTTGCCACATATAACGCCAAGTGCGACATTTAGCGTCAGCCTTGCCACATATAACGCCAAGTGCGACATTTAGCGTCAGCCTTGCCACATATAACGCCAAGTGCGACATTTAGCGTCAGCCTTGCCACATATAACGCCAAGTGCGACATTTAGCGTCAGCCTTGCCACATATAACGCCAAGTGCGACATTTAGCGTCGGTGTGACATTTAACGTGATTACAGGCTCCTTTATATCAAAAGAGCACATTCAATCAACTGATATCGACATCAAGAGAGCATCCATTACGATACCAATCTCTTACTTTAGACATATTATCACTCAGCTTGTCCGGTAGAAATGACCGAGGTCTGTCTGCCCCAAGTCGTTGTATACAAAAAATAACAGGTAACGTATCGGTTATATACTGTCCCTGATTTTTCAAAGTGGAAAGGTCATTCACTGATCAATCCTCCCCTTCATGTAAACGCCTTTATATGAAACCTGCAAACGGAGTAGACCATATTAATCGGCTCCTGGAAGAGCCGTCTGATCAGAGTCTGCTGTGTTTGCCTATGATACAATATAAACGGGATTCTAAAGTTTTTGTTAAAGGAAAATATTCATTTGAAATGTTTTGTCTGCAAATGAATATTTATGATATCATTATTACATAAAAATACTGAACAGTGAAACAGTTAATTATAGAGTCCGTGGAGTGTAAGGAATATGCTACAGAATGTGTAATAACAACCAGTGTATACCCTGATCAGAGAGCCCCTTTCGGAGTCCTCTGATTTGGGGCTACACTGTTTGCAAAGTACATTCCATCCACGCATTGAACGAGTCACCAGTTCTACCAAAGGAACTACAGTAGAACGCCTCTTAACCGGAATTCTATCAGAGAATAATTTATATACTTTTAGGCAGGTTGCTGCTTAATGTAGGGTGAAAGTCATGCAGAAAGCTCCTGGAGGAGCTTTCTGAATGAGTTTCACCCTGCATTAAGCTGCCATCTGTCCCCAAGACCGATATTTATACCAAATTTAACGTCCAGTTAAGAGGAGTTTTACTGTACTATTCGTTTGCTTTAACTGTTTTCAAACAGTAATCATCCGTTTTGCTTAACCTTTACAATTCTGGACACGTGTGACTAATGCCAGTTGCAAACAGTGTAGAACCCAGATAAGAGGGCTCCTAGAGGAGCACTCTCGCCAGAGTCTGCACTGTTCGTCATGTTACAATTTTCGCTAGAAAAATCCCTAAATATTCACCTTAAGCTTGACCTGTTAGAAATTTGGATGTGTTCATTTGAAATTTCAGCGTTGTAGGGGTATACTTATCAATTCTGAAAACGAGTGTACATGTACTAGCGTCTGCATACAGTGTAGATCCAGATAAGTGGAACCATCTAGACAGAGTATGAATTGCATCTTTACCTTTCAAACTTCTCCAGTAAATCCTGTAAATCTGAATGTACTTATAGTTTACCAGTAATGGGAAATTCAACTTTGAAAATTAAGTATTCGAAGGATTAAGATTAAAAACAAAATGGCGCAATAAGTTTGATTTTAGAAATAAATGCAAGGTGTATGAGAAAGTTAAAACATTGGGCAAATTGACGTCTACAGATATTGTCATTCAAATACATGTATCACAATTTGAAATTTCTATTAGTTTCTGCAATATCAACCAAGGATCTGGTATATCACCTAGATCCGAATTGTTTGATAGGTAATAAAATTTATGTATTTAGTAGAACTTTTCTTAAGCGGCCATTCATTTATTAACTCTTCGCTTGCTATTCACGTCAATATACCTACCTGCAAATAGTGAAGACCCAGATGAGACAGCTCCTGCAGGAGCTGTCTCATCAGGGTCTGCACTAATTACAAGTTGATTGTGCAACAAGTGCACACCACAGCAGTGATTGCACAGTGAAATATAACAGGGCATGGGTAAAGAAGAAGAAATGTATTTTAAAATTCAGCAAGCGAAGGGTTAACACAGAGCAATCTTTAAAATCAGGTGGTTGCTTAATGCAGGGCAAAAGTAACACAGAAAGCTCCCATAGGAGTTTTCTGTATTACTTTTGCCTCTGCATTAAGATACCGTCATCCTTACAGGCACATTATTAGACCTGTTTAATGGTTGCTCCAAACAGTTTCTAGTGTACTAGTATTCGATTTTGTTTCATTTTAAAGTCGTTGATTGATATCTAATGACTTATTGCATTCATACAACATGCTGCTGAAATCTGATGTCTTCTCAGACTTTAACCCTTTGCACACTAAGTAATTTCTCGTCTGCAACAATTGTCGTCTGTTTAAATTCTTAAAATAATTTTCTCTCATTTTTTGGCAAAAATATGGTCAAGATAACAAACAATTTGGATCCTGATGCGGCGTCTCATCTGGATCCAAACTGTTTGCATAGGTAATCACAGTTTCACCGCTAGCGTGCAAAGAGTTAATTATAAATAAACTTCCGATTCACTCACGCTTTTGAGAATATTTCTGACCGAATGTCAAAGAGTTAATATCCTGATGAGACGCCAAGTAACGCAGCGTCTAATCTGTATCCAAGCTGTTAACAAGCCCGAGTCAAGTCGCACTTAGCAGTGTTATATTTAACAGATGGACTTTTCATTTCTTCAGACAATTTCTATTAATCGACCTCACGCACTGGAAATCGACAATCAAGAAAGAAAGTTTTCTCGTTTGTAAACCTGTCATTCAAACTGTCAGAGGAAATGGCCAGCTACAAGATAAATGGCAGAAAGATGCAGAATTGAGGCTCAATAAAGAGAACTGGGAAACTGGTGATGAGTGTTTATAGCCTTATAGGATTGTTGAACTACACGGTGTGGGCTATGGTTGGACCAACAGAAACAAGAACAGGGCTCTGCTGCAGTACGGAGGGTAGGTTGTCTTTTAAAGCACTCAGCGTTACACTAGAAAAAGACTTGCACAAGCGCGGGGTAATCATTGAAGCACTGCAAGGGTGATTTATATCTGTACCCTATCATCCATATCTATTTTGGGTAATGATACAATAAAGAAATATTTTATTGGATGACAATGATTCAACTTCTAAACAGTGGCATATTTGACTGATTTACTTAGTACATTGACATAATCGTTTTGATTATTAATTAACCGAATGTCTCCCACGGAAGGTAAGCGCTTTTCGAATTATATTTGGATTTCCTATTTAAAGTGTGTTTCCCTTTGTCGAACGAAGACAATAGTTTTATTAAAATGAAGTACAAAATTACTAATTGACATATCTATACTAATTAGCGTTAACATCTTTTTCTAAAATTGACCGCAATCCCGACACAAAATTGAGTCCATCTTTTCATTAATATATATTTAAAAGTTAAACACACCATTTCTCCATCAACAGGTAAATGCCGGACAACTCATAATTTAAATGACGGACAATCCATTATGTAAATAACACAAACATCATGATATAGATGACAGGGAAGCAATAAGATAAATGACAGTCAACTCCTAATGTAAATGACGGACTAGAAGTATAAATGTCGGACTACTCATCATTACATAAATGACGGACTACTCATAATGTAAACGACGGGCAATGCATACTTTCAAGGACGGATAACTCATGATGTAAATTGTGGATACTTGATTATGTAATTGAAGGGCTACTCACGATGTAAATGACGGACAACTCGTATTGTTACAGACGACTAATAATGTAAATGACAAACTACTCATCATTTAAACTACGGGCAGCTCATAATGTATGTGACAGACGGCTCATACTGTAAATGACGGACAACTCATACTGTATGTGACAGACGACTCATAATGTATGTGATGGACGACTCATACTGTAAATGGCGAACAAATCATAATATATGTGACAGACGGCTCATAATGTATGTGACAGACGGCTCATACTGTATGTGACAGACGGCTCATACTGTAAATGACGGACAACTCATACTGTATGTGACAGACGACTCATAATGTATGTGATGGACGACTCATACTGTAAATGGCGAACAAATCATAATGTATGTGACAGACGGCTCATAATGTATGTGACAGACGGCTCATACTGTATGTGACAGACGGCTCATACTGTAAATGACGGACAACTCATAATGTATGTGACAGATGGCTCCTAATGTATGTGATAGATGACTCATACTGTAAATGGCGAACAACTCATAATGTATGTGACAGACGGCTCATAAATTAATGTATGTGACAGACGACTCATAATGTATGTGACAGATGACTCATACTGTAAATGGCGAACAACTCATACTGTATGTGACAGACGACTCATAATGTATGTGACAGACGGCTCATGCTGTAAATGGCGAACAAATCATAATGTAAATGACGGGCAGCTCATAATGTAAATAACGGACAACTCTTATTGTAAACGAAGGGCAACTTATAATGTAAATAACGGACAACTCTTATTGTAAACGACGGGCAACTTATAATGTAAATAACGGACAACTCTTATTGTAAACGACGGGCAACTTATAATGTAAATGTTGGGTTACACGATGTAATTGACGGACAACTCATACCATAATGACTAACAACTCATAATGTCAATGACGGTCAACTCACAATGTAAACGACGGACAACCCATAATATAAATGACTGAAAAATACAAAGCAAATGACGGGCTACCCCCGAATGACGGACAACTCGTGATGTAAATGACGGATCAATCATTACGAAAATTATTTTAAGTAGTAACGCCTTTTAAAGCACTAATACATTTGCAAAAAAAGTAGATTCGTATCAAACAGCTGCAATAGGAGATATAAATTAATATTCATGAGGAGAAGTAGAAACTAATATTCATAATGTCATTATTGTTTTATTTGATATTCACGGATTTCATATTCAAACAAGTAATTATAAATCCTGTCCTGTTTTATTTTGCTTAACGCATTTAAAGATCGATCTACGAGTCAAAGACAAGTCTATGAGATACTTTATTATTTCAACTGTAAAACTAACACAAGATGAGTTAAGAAATAAATGATCTTGCACGGCAAATGAAAATATACTGTTTTAAATGTTAACGACAAATTTAGTAAATGGTCGATATGGGCTGCATCAATAACAATAAAATGAAAATAATCTAAGCTATTAAGTTACAGCTGTCCAAAATCTCATCACCTGTCTGCAGGACAAATGCATTTTGCTAATATCAATGTTCGCTATTTAGAAATGAAAATGCCACAGCGGTCTAATATCAACACCATTTCATTGTTTAGAGTAATAGTTTTAATAGTTTTAATGGTTTGTTTAGAAAACTAATTTAATTTCCAATCCGATGAAATGGAAAAAGTAGCCGATTCTAATCACGCCCATTTCCCGTCTGAATTCGAGAATCACATTTGCTCCGACATTGGTTTCAAGAATTGTAATTTGATAAACATGTGTGGTCGTCGTTTCTGTGTTTATTGTTCCGGTATTGTAAGGTATATGTTATACTTGTTGCTTTGATGTCAGATACACTTTACATTTTACTGATGAATACATACACTTTACATAACTACAATTAAAAACGTAAACTTTACATAACTACCATTGAAGACATACACTTTAAATAACTACAATTGAGCACATACACTTGACATAATTACCACTGAAGACACACACTTTAAATAACTACACTTGAACACAATTCATACACTTTACATTACTGCCACTCAATGCATACACTTTACATACATGCAATGGAATATATACGCTTTACATAACCAATGGGTAACACATACACTTTACATAACCACTGTTTAATATATACACTTTACATAACCACTATTTAATACATATATTTAATACATACACTTTACATATTCACTATTTAATACATACACTTTACATAACCTCTATTTAATACATACACTTTACATAACCACTATTTAATACATGTACTTTACATAACCACTATTTAATACATACACTTTACATAACCACTATTTAATACATGCACTTTACATAACCACTATTTAATACATACATACACTTTACATAACCACTATTTAATACCTACACTTTAAATTGCCACTGTTTAATACGTACACTTTACATAACCACTATTTAATACATACACTTTACATAACCACTATTTAATGCATACACTTTACATAACCACTATTTAATACATACACTTTACATAACCACTATTTAATACTTATACTTTACATTGCCACTGTTTACTACTTATACCTTACATGACCACCATTGAATACACACGCTTAACATTCTTTTAATACATATCTTTTACATAATTTGGGTTGAATATATATTTTCTTAACCGAATTTTAATACATATACTTTACACAACTACTGTTGAATGCATACATTTTATATATCCACTATTGAATACATACATTTTACATAACTACTGTTGAATACATACATTTTACATAACCACTATTGAATACATACATTTTATATAACTACTGTTGAATACATACATTTAACATAACCACTGTTGAATACATAGAGGATATTATATGAGTGTTCATTACAAATTGTTTTTATGAAACGAGTTTACAATAATAATATGACGCGAACTTTAGCGAATGTCATATTCTTTATAATAAACGAGTTTCATGAATACAATTTGTAATGAACACGAATGCAAGATTCTTTTTATCACATAACCCCTAAAATGCCAAAGAAAATAAAACTGGCTATAGCTGACGGCTGTTTCGGCCATTGCTTACAAACAGCGTAGTAATACAACACACATGGAGCGTTACGATTGGATAACACTTAAATGAGCGCTACGATTGACTAACGATTGCTCATTCGCATAAAAAATGCACTAGTGCATTTACTGTTGAATACATACATTTTACATAACCACTATTGAATACATACATTTTAAATAACCACTATTGAATACATATAATTTACATAACCATTGTTAAAAAGGCACATATTTATATGAAACATAAAATACCACTTACATAACACGACCGTTTCATTTTGACTTAACTCATTGTACGCGGACAAAAAAGTGTACTGACATATACAAACAACGTAGACCCATATTAGATGGATCCCAGAGGAGTCCATACTCTTACTCTTGGCGTCGTCGGATCTGGGTCTAGACTGTTTGCAAATGACAGTACAAATACGCGATCAGAAAGTCCAACAGTCCTGGTGAGACGTCCAGCTATATGGCATCTCATATGTATCCAGATTGTGAACACATGTATTCACACATACACCACTACTGTTAAATGGGTTATTTTAATGACAAAAAAAATATTGCACTCGTCAAGGTTGACGTCTTGTCATTCTTGTTAACACATTAAACATGAAAACCCCAACTAAGTTAAGATTCTGATAACTACAAACTGTGTTTAAGACACAAACCCAACACTTAAATTAAACCTTAAAAGGCAATACATTTGGATATTGAGTATCTGGGAGAGGACTGTTAAGTGAACAAGGGAAGGGTTTAACCCTTACTCCATGAATATGCATTTGCAAACAGAGAAGGCACAGACCAGACGGCTCCTGTAGGAGCCGTCTGATCTGGGTCTGCTCTGTTTGCTTATGATATAATATAGATACGAGTCTACAATTTCTGCCTCGACCAAAACTTCCTGTGTCCATGTGCTATTGAAACACTTTAATATATCTTATTAATATACATGAAGTCATTATTTCTCACATGAATATCCATGGAGGAAAGAGTTAAACAATGTGGCTGTTTTTGTAACAGTTTGTTTTATTTTGTGGTGTATATTGTGTCTTACCTAATAACCATTCCGATACATTTGCATTTACGAGCCAGTATATATCCCCTGGGAGAGCAATGAATTGAAATCCAAGATCTAACTTAAGCTGTAAAAGTTCGAGTTGAATACCAAAGTAACGTCTCGTTATTTTGAATTGCAAATCCGACCGGAGTTCAGGTAGACAACACAAGACAACGAACATTGATAATTCCCAAGGACATTCAATTTAGATTTATCTGTTGTGGAAAGCAAATAAAACTCGAAGTTAACCCTTCACTTGCTGAATTTTAAAATACATTTCTCCTTATTTTCCCATGTTATGTTGTATAATTACATATATCTTCACTGTGTACAAGTATTTCGCTGTGCAATCATTGCTGTGGAGTGTACTTGTTGCACAATCAAATTGTGAATAGTGCAGGCCCAGATGAGACAACTCCTGCAGGAGCTGTCTCATCTGGGTCTTCACTATTTACAGGTAGGTATATTGACGTTAATAGCAAGCGAAGGGTTAAAATACATCCTAGTTCAAACGTTGTTAGCATATCAGACAAACAACAAACGAATGCTTATATCGTATTACAGTAGAACTTGTCCCAAGCGATCGTTCATTTATTGAACATAGGCGTCTTAATAAGCATGCGGTTGCTCAATGCAGGGTAAAAGTAATGCAGAAAGCTCCTACAGGAGCTTTCTGCATTACTTTTAACCTTCATTAAGCTACCACATGCCTTACAAACCCATACCTAATGCTGATGGCCGCTTAGGACGGGTTCTACATATTTGATATGGATTCTATCTAATATGTCCTAAACCTTCTCATTCTAGGCTTATGTCTGCCAAAATGCTGATCTCATGAAAGGTTTACTGACATCAGATTTGTTCAAGTTATTGACCATTCCCTCCAAGACTACTTTAGACCCAACCTCTTTGAATGCATGTACTGCAAAGGAGCATATACTAGAAAATAGATGTTTTGTTTAGAATTGTGTAGTTTTGAAACCAATGTGATAAATAGAGCATTTGGTCCTATCACAGTGGTTTCAAACAATGACTTTTACAGAGGCGCTAAAAGGCATCAATAGAAGGGACTGTGTTTATATCTGTCCTCGAGGACATTCCAATAAGTAATGGTAGTTCATGTTTAGGTTCAGATATAAACGATTCGGTAGATAAGTACACATTTTATCTACAGCTTTTCCACTGGGTGATGATTCCAATAAATATTACACTTGATAATGGATAAAACACAAACTCGGATTACATGTTACACACACTAAATGCTATTTTCCCACCAACAGGAGGTTATGAGTAGGCGACACGCTGCAAACAATAAATGTAAGTTTCAATCTTTTCACAATCAGTTATAAGTTTACTAATATACTGTTGTGGAAATGTTTAGTCACAGCTAGACTTTTATCTGCAAACAGTTAAAGTATAGATGAGACGTCGAGTAACTCGGCGTCTCACCAGGATTGAAGTTGTGTGACATTCTGTCTGTAGTTTCCTAAAAGCACGAACACATTTATATTTATATACAGCAAATCAAAACAGAAATAAAGTTTTCAGCATAAAAAGAGTTACCAGTAGTTGTAGTATATATATATTGAAATGATAAATACTTTATTTCGAGTCACTTCAAGAATAATACCATTAGAATAACCATCTTGTTTAAAGTTACGTCAATCCAATAACACACTGTATACTTTGGAGACAGGTGGCAGCTTAATGCAGAGAAGGAAAGACATGCAGAAAGCTCCTCTGGGAGTTTTCTGCATGACTTTCATTCTGCATTAAGCAGCCATCAACATAAAAGTATCTAAATTCTGCTCTACTAGAATTCCGGTTTAGAGGGTTTTCACCTCTCGCTTTTTAGAACTGCAAATACCACAACATTCTAATTCAACGCCATATCACGGTTCAGAATAACAGTTTAAATGATTTGTGTAGAAACCCAATTAAATTTTTCAATCTGATGGAAAAGAAGTAACAAGCTCCATTTAATCACGCCCAATTTCCCGGCTAAATTCAAGAACTATTCTAGGGTGATTTTGTTTCAAGAAGTGAAAATACATTAACTGTTACGACGTTTACTTTTCAAATGGAATATTCCAAATTTTGAACGGGTGATGTTTTAATGTGGATATACAGAGATTGTTTTAATGGAAATGTTAACATGGCAAACAGTGACCATGGGGACATACGCGACTCGTTGGTGCAGACTCTGAGGACATACGCGACTCGTAGGTGCAGACCCTGAGGACATACGTGACTCGTTGGTGCAGACCCTGAGGACATAAGCGACCCGTAAGTGCAGACCCTGAGGACAAACGTGACTCATAGGTGCACACCCTGAGGACATACGTGACTCGTTGGTGAAGACCCTGAGGAAATAAGCGACTCGTTGGTGCAGACCCTGAGGACATACGTGACTCATAGGTGCAGACCCTGAGGAAATAAGCGACTCGTTGGTGCAGACCCTAAGGACTCAAGCGACTCGTTGGTGCAGACCCTGAGGACATACATGACTCATAGGTGCAGACCCTGGGGACATATATGACTCATTGTGCAGACCCTGAGGACATATGTGACTCGTTGGTGCAGACCCTGAGGACATACTTGACTCTTTGTGCAGTACCTGAGGACATACGTGACTCGTTGTCCGCGTTATAAGGGTTAAACTTTGGTAGATTGATCTGTACCCTATATACATGAAATGATATGTAACATAGTTTATCATTTATTGTTATGCCATGGCCAATAGCTCACTTGCTCATACATGTATGCATCTATAGCAGTTCAAAGGCAATTCTATTAAGCCAAATAGTCTTATTATCCAAAATATGAGACACAGTCAATGACAATCATTGTAGATCCATGTCAGACTCCTTCCGGAAGCCTCTGATCAGGGTCTGCACTGTTTATGAGACACAGTCAATCATTGTAGATCCATGCCAGACTCCTTCAGGTACCCTCTGATCATGGCCTGTACTGTTTATGAGACACAGTCAATCATTGTATATACATGTCCGACTCCTTCAGGAAGCCTCAGATCAGGGTCTGCACTGTTTATGAGACACAGTCAATCGTTATAGATACATTTCAGAGACTCCTTCAGGTACCCTCTGATCAGGGTCTGCACTGTTTATGAGACACAGTCAATCATTATTCTAGATCCATGCCAGACTCCTTCAGGTACCCTCTGATCAGGATCTGCACTGTTTATGAGAAACAGTCAATCATTATAGATACATGTCAGACTCTTTCAGGTACCCTCAGATCAGGGTCTGCACTTGTTTATGAGACATAGTCAATCATTATAGATACATGTCAGACTCTTTCAGGCACCCTCAGATCAGGGTCTGCACTTGTTTATGAGACACAGTCAATGATTGTAGATACATGTCAGAGACTCCTTCAGGTACCCTCTGATCAGAGTCTGCACTATTTGCTTAACCAATAAACGCCAGCGGATTTCAACATCATATGTCTCTGTTGCAAGAGCCCTTCACATGGATAGTGGATGGCTTCCATTTTTCCATTTTAACGAAATTACCCAAAACTACAGATAAAAGTGCGTACCCAAATATTTAAATCGTTATTTCTCCACCAAACCCTATACTGTTACCACTCTTTAGAATTGTCTCAAAGAGACGATTCTGAAGAGTGGTAACAGTAAAGAGTTTGGTAAAGAAGTTGTTCATGAAACTATTTAAATGTACCCATCTTAACTAGAACTCAGTTACCATATATAATACTGGAGTTGAAGGATTAATATATATATATAATCATTCATTTTGTAATATTTACATTCGCCCTGCAACGTCCTTATATAACCTTATTCTAAAAGGAAAGTTGCATTTTCCCATGAACGTTAATTTAAAAAAAATCCGTTGAAATATAAGAAATACAATGGAATATAAATATAAGAAATAAATGACGTGCTCCCGGTGTTCATGAGATATGCAACGCATAGCTTTACGAGCAAAGATTCACGTGAAGCCCTTCGGGCTTCACTAACTTTGCTCGTAAAGCTATGCGTTGCATAACCTCATGAACACATTCATTTCTTAATTCAAATTCATGAGGTGAAGGTATTAATTTCGACATAATGAATACTGTATGTATGCTATTAACTCTCTCCTCCATTTATACGCCTTTGCAAAATAGAGTAGACCCAGATCAGGCGGTTCCGTCTGATTAGGGTCTGCTCTGTTTGGTTATGGTTTAATATAGATATGATTCTACACTTTCTGCCATAGCCAAAATATTCATGTGACCATGTGCTATCATAACAAATTAATCTAATTAATATTCATGACGTCATTATTTCTTACATGCATATTCATGGAGGAAAGGGTGGAATAAAGTCGGGATTAAACGATGCTTAACAGTTTTGCATAAAATGCACGTTGGAGGATAGTTTTGAATTAAACAATTGTGGTTTTTACCGAAGAACTGATTTTTATGCGTTATATTATGTCCCCAACACAATAACCCTTACTATATATTTGCATTTTACGAGGTAGCAATATCTCAGGGGAGAACCATTAGGTGAAATCCTACATCTAACAAAAGCTGTAAAGTTTCGATTCGTATGGAATGTAAAGTCTCGTTATTTTGACTTGCAAATGCGACCATATTTCAGATAGGACACCAACACACAGCGACTATTAAGCATTCCCACGAAAATTCAATTTAGATTTATCTGCTCTGGAATACAAAAATCTAATTGAAAGCATTTTCTTGTTCAAACCATATTAGCATATCAGACAAACAACCGAAACGTGTCTTTTTTTAATCTTAACATTTGAGATGGAACCCATCAGCCAAGTGTAACCCTTTACATATTAGAGAAGCCATTTTCACAATGTTGCATGCTGTAGAAACCGTCTTATCAGGGTCTACTCTGTTTACTAATGGAGTTCTATATATCTTATTCTATAATTTCAGTGAAAGCCCAAACCTCACGTGTTCCTATACCATTCTATACTACTCTGCACATTGATTTAAAATGTTTCATAATGTTTTTCATTTTAACATTAATATAGCTGAGCTAAAGGGCGAGAAATCTATTAGATTTCTGTGAAAAATGTTTCTGTGTTGGAAACTAAGAAATAAGTCACACCTAGCTAGGTCTTGTGAGTAGGTTAGTTCATACAATTTTTTTACTGGTTTATCTCTAAAAATCTAGTTCACAATGGCTGCATTATTTCAAGGAGCATTCTCAAGCAACAGACGATTGTACGTCATTCCTGTCGACGCTTTAGAACTATTTTGTCAGCACTTACAGAGCGAGTAACAGTGCGATAGAATACTTTGTAAATTGGCGTCTAATTAGCCCATAGTGAGCAGAGACGGACGTTAATCAACATAATTATTAGCGTCTAATTAGCCCATAGTGAGCAGAAACGGACGTTAATCAACAGAAACAAACTTTGTAAATTGATTTAGTACATAAGCCGTGTTTATTGCTAAATTGAGCAGCCATCTGCTTGAAAAAGATCTAAATTTTTAATTGCTAAATTTATACACTTAAATCTTGACGCGTAAAACACAAGATGTAAATAGAGTTGCTTTTTTCCAACACCCATGTTACTGCTGTTATTCATACACCTGGTATGGTGTATAGGTAAGCAATGTAGACTCAGTTCAGTATCCACACCCTGGTTGCTGTACCTATGTGAAGGATTTCACTAGCATTTACTTGTTTTGTTGAAGCCTGTCACAGGACAATATGGACAGTTTGCGAGTTTCCTGTTGAATGACCTCAACTAAACTATGTACACTGTCTGTCTAACATACAATTATGACTATTTCTAAATCAATACTAATTCAATCAATGTTAATTTTAGTAAGTGTTTTCGCTGCCAAATATTGCCGTCTGTATACTTTCTCGTCTACTGCAAATTTCGTTTGTATAACCCATTCCCGCATGTTGACGCCTTTTGACGCTTCTGTAAAAGACACTTGGTGAAACCATTGTGATAAATAGAGCATTTGCTCCACAGGAGCAAATGCTCTATTTATCACAATAGTTTCAAAACTACACAATTCTGAAAAATTCCATTTCTCTAGTTAATGCTCCTTTTTGGTAGATTTAATCAAAGGGGTTAGGTCTAAAACTAGCCTAAGTGGGAATGGGTTAACAACCCTTTCATTTATAAGAACACCATCAAGGTAATAAACAGTTAGGATCCTGATGAGACGCCAAGCTACTCTGCTCTTCTGACCTGGATCCACACTGTTTGCATAGGTAATGCTACCTTAGAAACGAAATGTTCTTGGGATTAAAACTAATTTAATTTACACTAAGGTAACGAATACCCATATATACTAACGTGATTGAAACAATTATTCAGAAGAAGTATCTAACTTGTCTTTCCATATGAGGACTGTATACGGCATTCATTTATACATACATTCAAATAACTATGAACTGTTCACACGATGTGAATAAAAGACGAAAAGACCAGTCTATACTCCGGAATTCCAGGTACACTGAAGCATGTCCATAAGGAGGTCCTTGGAGACGTTATGGATATATTGTGCTATATCCAGTTTTCGTATACTTAAAAGTATAAACATTCAAATTAACCCTTACAGTGCGGGACCCGAGTCACTAATGTCCTTTGCAAACAGTGTAGACCAAGATGAGAGGGCTCCTATTGGAGCCCTCTCATCAGGGTCTACACTGTTTGTCATGTTACACTTTTCTTTAAAAAACGTCTCTAAATATTCACTATAAGCTTGACCTATTTGAATTTTGGAAGAGTCCATTTGAAAATTCAGCGTTGTAAGGGTTAATACTGAAGAACTTTAGGAATTAATATTTACGTTGTACTAAGCACAGATTCAATACGTCATATTAGATATATGCATGGCCCACCAGTACAGGAAGCAAGTGCAGTAAAGTCCCCCCCCCCCCAAAAGCGACCACATACTTTATTAATACAGAAGTCTCTAAAATATTGTGGTTGCTTAACACATTCCTTCATATTGACGAATTTTGACGACTCTGTAGAAGTCACTTTGTGAAACCATTGTGATAAATAGAGCATTTGCTCCTTTGGGAGCAAATGCTCTATTTATCACAATGATTTCAAACTACACATTCTAAAAAAATCCATTTTTCTAGTTAATGCTCCTTTTTCAGTAGATTTATTCAAAGAGGTTGTATCTAAAATAGCCTATGAGGCAATGGGTTATGCAGGGAAAACGTTATTCAGCACATAAATTTTGCAATACGATACTGTCTATTCTAAATCTCCCGATTTATACCGTAAACCCTCTCTAAACCGCATGTAAAATTTAGTATAAATATCGGTCTTGGAGACAGATGACAGCGTACATGGCGTAACCATTTCACCGCCAATGTCGCAAAAATGCACCACGACAAATAGTGCAGGCCCAGATCAGACGCCGCATTTATGTGGCGGCGTCTATTCAGGGACTTCACTTTTTGTCTCAAACTCTATTTCTATATACATGTAAATGCTTTATTCATATAAATTAGTATTTATTTATCTCATTTCCTTATTTTACAAAATGATTTTACAAACGTGGTATGCAGACGACAATTAGAAATTTGGCGCCGAAAGGGCTAATGCAGGGTGGAAGTCATGCAGAAAGCTCATGTAGAGAGGTTTACACTGTACTTCTTTTGACTGATCGTATTAGAGAGACATTACTGTACAAGGGACAGACACTAGAAACACCCGTAAGCCCCGGAGTGCAATTTGCAACTAAAACAATATATTACAGGCTACACCATGACTGCAGCTTTACCAATTGTCTACACTTCAGTTAAATTTGGATAATTTGAAATTTTAACAGAGAAGAATGGAGAATATTTAAACAGATAGTTCCGAAATGCAGGTTGAACACCTTGCATCTAGCCCCTACAGGAACTGGTTGCATAACTATCACACTGCATTAAGCTGCGATCTAGCTTTCAAACCCTTACAATGCTGACTTGTCAAATGGACTCACTATTCCAAATAGGTCGAGCTGATAGTGATTAAGTGATTGTACGAAGAAATGTGTAACATGACAAACAGTGCAGACCCTGATGAGAGGATTCCCCTTAGAGCCCTCTCATCTTGGTCCGTCTACACAGTTTGCAAAGGACATTAGTGACTCGAATCCCGAATCATAGATACTATAATGGACATCTATGCGGCCATGGAAAGTTGAGCTCGTCCCAACATAGCCTGGCATCCCGAAAATTCAATCAATGAGTAGCATTTATACAGATACTCTATTAACAAACTACCTTTTAGTTCTGGAACACTTACAATCATTTGACATCAGCAGTAGAAAAACATCAATCAAGAAAGCAATCTCTCACATCTGACACTATCCCGTACTAAATGTCTCGGAGAATGTCCGGCAATTGTCGAAGCCAAATTAATCACCCTACTGCTATATGTGGCCCTTCTCACATCGGCAAACAGCTTTAATCCAGATGAGACGCCAGATATGCTGAATCAACCCATTACCTCATAGGCTATTTTTAGATACATGTACAACCTCTTTGAATAAATCTACCGACAATGAGCATTAACTAGAAAAAAGGAAAATTTTAGAAGTGTGTAGTTTGAAACCATTGTGATAAATAGAGCATTTGCTCCTGAAGGAGCAAATGCTCTATTTATCACAGTGGTTTCACAAAGTGACTTCTACAGAGTCGTCAAAAATCGTCAATATGAGGGAATGGGTTACATGTAATACTGAGCTACAGATAAACTTACTTTTACCCATTCCCTCATACTGACGCATCTTGACGCCCTGTAATAGTCACTTTCTGAAACCATTGTGATAGATAGAGCATTTGATCATATGGAACAAATGCTCTATTTATCACAATGGTTTCAAAACACACAATTCTTAAAATTTCCTTTTCTCTAATAAACTGCTCCTTTGGGTCTAAAACTAGCCTATGAGGTACTGGGTTAAAGGTGCGTAAAATTGTCATTTCTCCACCATAATGTGAAAGAAGAAACGATTATAAAGAGTGGACTCAAGACGATTGTGAAGAGTGGTCACAACATAGGGTTTGGTGAAAAAATGAAGAAGTTATTCTTGAACAAGTTTTAATTTACGCATATTATCTGGACCTCTGTTAATATCATGACATACAACAGCAAGCATGGTGATTATAAAGGCAATCTTCATCATTTAGCCCTCACTCCATAAAGACGCCTTTCTATAGACCAGACGGCTCTTGTCTGATCAGGGTCTGCTCTGTGTTTTAAAATGATATAGACATGATTTCAGATGTCCATGTGCATTATAAAAATGATCTAATTAATATTCATGATGTCATTATATCTTACATTAACTCATTTTCTCCTAGGCTATTTTAGACCGAACCTTTTTTTAGTTAATCTACTGAAAAGGAGCATTAACTATAGAAAGGGAGAGTTTTAGAATTGTGTAGTATTGAAACCATTGCGATAAATAGAGCATTTGCTCCTATGGAGCAAATGCTCTATTTATCACAATGGTTTCACAATGTGAATTTTATTGAGGCGCAAAAATGCGTCACTAGGGGGCAATGTGTTAATATAAAGTTAACATTGTGTAACTTCAATGCTTCACTTTCGAATGACATGATGTGAGGTAATGTACTGTATTATATTGTGATGTATTGTCTTGTATCATATTGTATTGCATTACCGTGTATGGTATATATTGTATAGTATTGCATTACCGTGTATGGTATATATTGTATTGTATCATATTGTATGGTACTACGGTGTATTGTATCTATTGTATTGTATTGCATTACCGTGTATTGTATCTATTGTATTGTATTATATTGTAATGCATTACCGTGTATTGTCTTGTATTGCGTTGTATCTATTGTATTGCATTACCGTGTATTGTATCTATTGTATTGTATTGCATTACCACGTATTGTATCTATTGTATTGTATTGCATTAGCGTGTATTGTATATATTGTATTGTATTGTATTGCATTACAGTGTATTGTTCTATTGTATTGTATTATATTGTATTGTATTACCGTGTATTGTATCTGTTGCAATGTATCATATTGTATTGCATTACCGTGTATTATATCTATTGCATTGTATTGCATTACCGTGTACTGTATCTATTGTATTGTGTTGCATTACCGTGTATTGTATCTATTCTATCGTATCACATAGTATTGCATTAGTGTGTATTGTATATATTGTATTGTATTATATTGTATTGCATTACCGTGTATTGTCTTGTATTGTCTTGTATCATATTGTATTGCATTACCGTGTATTGTATCTATTATATTGTATTGCACTACCGTGTATTGTATCTATTGTATTGTTTGATATTGTATTGCATTACCGTGTATTGTATCTATTGCATTGTATGATATTGTATTGCATTACCGTGTATTGTATCTATTGTATTGTATTACATTGTGTTGTATACTTTAAGGTATACACAGATAAACATTAAAAGTCTGCATCTGATTTCTTTAATTGTCATATGAAATGACAGCACTCTAAATAAAGAAACATTTAGGAAATGGAAAAACAACATGTTTTCTTTTGTATTTCTGATGTCACAAGATATGGTTAGGCTGAGACAAATTGAGATAAATCCGCCTCTTTTATTGAACTCTGGCTGACATTGCTCATATATGTGATCGGCAATGAAGAAAGCAATTTCTCTCATTTGTAAACCTGTCAATCTGTTGGACAGGAACGGTGACCGACAACAAAATTAATTACAGAAAGATGCATTCAATAGAGGACACCAGAGTTGCGGAACTGGTGTTTAGCTCTCGAGAACTTGGAACAAATTACGGCATGTCTGTACTATTCTGATAAAGATGGATCTCCGCGGATTAGAGGGAAACGATTTGTATGACGTCAAACAGTGCAGACACCGATCAAAATGCTCACAGGAGCCCTTTGTTATAGGTGTACAGTGTTATAGGTCTTGCATTTTCGTTCCCGGTGTCCGATCTATTTCAATGACATCCCCATATTTTACATATACCATGCTAAGCGCGACGGGGATCAGCATTTGCCATCTCGACGTCTCTTGAGGATAAAAGACGAACAGCGGTTCAGAGTTTCATAATTTCAATAGACCCTATTTGTTCAGCAGACCTTAATTTTTTCAGCATATCGTATCTGATTAGCAGACCTTATTTGTTCAGCAGATATTATTTGTTAAGTAGACCTTATTTTATCAGCAGACCTTATTTGTTTAGCATATCTTATTTTATCAGCATATCTTATTTGTTCAGCAGATCTCATCTGTTTAGCAGACCTTATGTCCGATAAAATTTAACTAAACTTATCCCTTTAAATGTATGACACACACTGCTATTTTGATTTGCAAACAGCATAGACCCTGATACGAATGCTCCCATATGTGTCCGACTCGACTGTTTGTCATTCAAACTTATCTAATAAGTTAGTGTCTCTGATACAGAATGGACTATATACAGTAAAACCCCGCTAATGCGACCACCAAAAAGGGGCATAATTCTGGGTGACAGAGGCAGGTGGTAGCTTAATGCAGGACGAAATTTATGCAGAAAGCTCCTCTAGTGAGTTTTTTGCATAACTTTCGTCCTGCATTAAGCAACCACCTGCTTTAGATGACATCAGTGGCTGTTTATTAAGTGGTCGCATTAGCGGGGTTTCACTGTAGTTAAATACTAATGGAACATTCCACTCACATTCCACTCACATTCCACTCACACATATATATGTAGGATAGACCCTGATCAGTCTGCTGCCATTGGGAAACGTCTGATCTGGGTCTCCTCTGCTTGTAAAGGCGCCCAAATGCGTCTATAAGCGGTTAGATAAGACGATTTAGCCTACATGTACATGGGACACGTGTGTTTATTTGATTAGGTTTGTAGTCACTTTTCAGAATTGAATAAAAATCTGAAATACGATTATAAAAAAAGCATAAGACGAAAATAATTTAATAGTTTTTTCTCATCAGTGAAATTTCGACATTTAGTCTGCTAGGCAAATAATTTTACACAATTTTTCACCTTCAATGTTTTCAAAATGCAAGCTATAATCTAACTGCAACCAGTCTAGGTGTCAGACAGGTCAGATCCAGGTGGGACACCGAGAGACTCTGGATCAAAACTGTTTGCAAAGGTAAGCATAGGTCTATTAACCCATTACCTCATAGGCTATTTTTAGATCCAACCTCTTTGAATAATCTACCCAAAAGGAGCATTAACTAGCATTCACCCTATACTGTGACTACTCTTTAGAATAGTCTCTTCAAGACGATTCTAGCGAGTGGTAACAGTAAAGGGTTTGGCGGAGAAATAAAGGAGCTATTCTTGAAATGTTTAATATTACGCATCTTATCTGGACCTCTACATTAGACAAAGATAATGCACGACCAAAATACTAAACCGGCATTGCTCACAATATAGTAAAATTGCATTCACAATTTCATCCATTTATTGTATTTGATCTTACATAAAACCCTGCAATGAACAAATGCGATAATTGCTAGCAAGTTTGATATAATAGCTCAAAAACATTGTACAATCCGATATTTATTAGCATTTTCTGTAAATCAGATGTTCGTTTTATTAAATCGACTTTAATCCTCCCTCCATGAATATTAATTTAAAAGAATTAATTACTGCGTGAATATTCATCGGCTTGAGTTTTATATTAACTAGGAAATTATAGGCTGTGACAGGAACTTCAGAATCATATCTATATTATTCCATAAACAAAAAAAGCAGACCCAGATCAGTCACCTCCTATAGGAGTTGTCTGATCTGGTGTACTCTGTTTTCAAGGGTGCCGAAAGCCCTCTGTAATGGGGGAAATGTTTACATGTAATTGCTCTCTCTACCCAATTAGCTAATTTAAAACCTGTTTTACCTCTAGCGGCTTTTATCACCACTGTACCTCCATATTTTGGATTATACTCCTATTCTGTCCCCAGTAGACTTTAGGCATCAGACTTTACTCAGATTTTGCATATTAAAGACCTAGTCAGTAATGAAGTAAAGACAAGATTATTTGTTACCGAAGACTACGATACGCCTGATAAGGTCATGCAAATACGATGGCACCATAACACATCAAAATGACAATTAACTGATATAAACATTGGGATACAACTTAAGTACATTTTGCTGTCAATCATATGAAACACATATTCTGATTTATTCCGACAGCGGACAGCATTGAGCCCAGGGAGCCACAAGTTCATCCTTCTCGTATTGAACACATAGAGTATACTGTTTGTCTGATTTGTTACATTTTTACATTGTTTTTCGTTCATTTGAGGTTTTAATAAATTATTGACCGATACCATATGCTGTTGAGATGCTGTGTTACCCGGCGTCTTATCTAGAAGCAAATTGTTTCCAAATGCCAGTCACTTAGCACGAGAAGGGTTGACAAATGTTATCAATTCCGAGAGGGAACAAATAAATTGACTTTTTCTTTCTTCTGTTTGCTTCTTATTACAGATGCCAAGAGGTCAGAGATTTAATATCCAGAGAGCAATCTCTCTCATTTGTCATCCCTTCACTCAAAATGTCTTCGAAAATGACCGACTGAAGAATATATTGCACTCAATGTCAGAGCAATGCTCCTAGTAGAAGTTTTGTACGAGCAGCTATGACAAGAAGACATAAATAAATGGCATAGCTTTAAAATATCTCTTTGCCTTTCTAGATGCATTTTAACCGGTATAATGCATGTATATACGACTATGTCCGTGTTATAAGGGTATTTATGCTGGGTTCTCAACCCACAATTTGCTGAAAATTGGCTCCTTCATTTCTAAATAATAATTAAACCAAAAGTTGTATCAGAATTTATCATTAAAGACAATGATAAAATAGATATGACAGAATATGGCAGTGACGATCTTCTCATGAACTCAATGATCTCGGTGTGCACTTTGTGCAAGGTCTTAACAATGCGCATAAATTACTACCGAAAACGTCTTTAAGCATATAAAATGGAAAATGTACACATAAAAGAAAACAATACGAATTAAACTGTTTGTTTATTTCAGACTCATTAAGTGTGTGTTTTATAGACTGTAGCATAAATGTGTATTTTATCGACTGTAGCATAAAGTGTATATTTTATTACTGTAGCATATAGTGTGTATTTCATTGACTGTAGCATAAAGTGTAAGTTTTATAGACTGTAGTAAAAATGTGTATTTTATTGACTGTAGCATAAAGTGTGTATTTTATTGACTGTAGCATAAAATGTGTATTTATTGACTGTAGCATAATGTGTGTATTTTATTGACTGTAGCATAAAGTGTATGTTTTATAGACTGTAGCAAGAAATGTGTATTTTATTGACTGTAGCATAAAGTGTGTATTTTATTGACTGTAGCATATAGTGTGTATTTTATTGACTGTAGCATAAAGTGTGTATTTTATTGACTGTAGCATAAAGTGTATGTTTTATAGACTGTAGCAAGAAATGTGTATTTTATTGACTGTAGTATAAAGTGTGTATTTTATTGACTGTAGCATACAGTGTGTATTTTATTGACAGTAGTAGCATAATATGTGTATTTTATAGACTGTGGCATAACGTGTGTATTTTATTAACAGTAACACAATGTGTGTATTTTATTGACTGTAGCATAAGGTGTGTATTTTATAGACTGCATCATAAAGAGTGTATTTTATAGAGTGTAACATAAGGTGTGTGTTTGTCAACTGCAGCAGAAAATGAGTATTTTATTGACTAGCATAAAGTGTGTATATTATACACGGTAGTATAAAGTGTGAATTTTGTATACTATAGCATAAAGTGTGTATTTTATACACGGTAGTATGAAGTGTGTATTTTTGTATACTGCAGCAAAAGGTGTAAAAGTTATAGTCTGTAGCATGTACATTGTAACAACTGAAGCATAAAGTATTATATGTTTTTATTGTATATACTGCAACATAAAGTGTATATTGTTTACACTGATGTACCTAATGACTATTGTATAGACGACAGCTTAAAATGTATCTTGTAAGATAAAGTGTATATAGTAAAGGTTTCAGCAACATGTGTATAGTTTACATATTCTTGCATAAAATGTATATTTTATAGACTGTAGAAAAACAGTGTATATTTATTAAAGTCCACAGTTTATAGATTGAAACATAGTGTCTACAATCTGTATACTGAAGCAAAGTTGGACGTGGGTGAGCTTCTGTTACATAACAATATTATCACAGATTCTACGCCAAACATATGACAAATAACGTAATATTGGCATTGTCGCAGCGGTCATTTCCTTATCAACACAATAATGTTTTCTCTAAATGAAATGGATCTTTATCATTTATACCGACACGGTGCTAACAAATGGCCTTTTACTTCCAGGAACATAAACAATCAATTTACATCAGCAGTGAAAGAGCATCGATCAAGAAACCAATCTCTCACAATTGACAGCTTCTCTCTCTCTCTCATAGACTCGGGGAATTGACCAGCAATTGTCGGATCAAACCAGAACCACTGGTAAGAGGTGTCTTTAGAAAATCTCTTTCGCTGCATAATATTGTCGTCTGCAAAATTGTTGATATTCGTTTATATATATATTTCTTCTATTCTTTTCAAATAAATAATTTGGACCTTAATAACAGATGCGACACTGGCAGCGGGACTGTTAATTGAATAATTTGGATATTCTCTGCTATATTGCTAAGATGTTTCGGTATTGGTACAAACTGTAGAATCGGATCTGGTATAATTTCATAAGCAAACAGAGCAGACACACATCAGACGGCTCCTACAGCAACCATCTGGTATGGATCTACTCTGTTTGTAAAGGCGTAAATCTTCAAGCAAATGTAAGTCTCTCTAGACTCTGGTAAAAGGGTTCCTCTTGGAACTATCTGAACTTAGTCTACACTGTTTGTAAATAACAGTATGGCACTATTTAATTGAGCCAAATGATAAAACAGTTTTTCCTTAACCCTTTCAGTTTTTAGAATGAAATAGTCCATCAGTGTCCATTCAGTATGAAATTATTAAACTTGGCTATACGATTTTGGATGACAAACATTGAAGACCCTGATAAGAGAGCTCTCTGATCTGGGACATTAGATCTTGTTTGCAAATACTATTGCATGCGTGTCCCAGATTAAAGTGTTACGGCATTATACAGTAAAACCTCTCTATAATGGTCACTAAACTGTGTTAATTAGTTGGTATTTAGGGCACGTGACTGCTTAAAGCAAGGTGAAAGTAAAACAGAACGCTCCTATAGGAGCGTTCTGATTTACTTTCACTTTGCTTTAAGCAGCCACCTAGGTTAAACATATTTTATTTCTCTCTTTTTTACAGAAATGGGGTTAGGCTACAAGTTCTTCCAACTTAGTTACACAGCCCTTCCCTACATAAATTATCATACATAACTAAAGAGATAATGGTTACTTAACACAGCATCAAACTAAAAAAAAGTAAATTTATAAATGGTTGAGTAGGTAAATGAAAAATAATCAAATGTTGTCAGAGTCAAGAAAAAAAGCAACATCATCAAGCAAATTAGTAAGATGGAGTAAGTGAAAGAGAGTGAGTGAGGTAGTGAGTAAATGAGTAAGTGAGTGAGAGAGCGGGAGAGAGAGAGACAGTGTGAGAAAGATAGAGAAGAGAGAGGGGCAAGCAGCCACCTGCCTTTAACACAAAACGTGTCCCAAATTAAAGTGTTTCGGCCTTATACTATTGGAAGCCAACAGGTGTAGTACTTCATTGTATTAGCAAATCGAGGGCTTGGTGCAAAACTATTCTAGCTCCTTCACTAAAGTGAAGGAGTTAGAATAGTTTTCCACCAAGCCCTCGAAATGAACAATTTATTTCTGCAGACATTTTCTATTAACTAACATCACACACATGAAATCGACAACCAGGCAAACATTTTCTCTCATTTGTAAAACTGTCACTCAGTGTGATAGAGGAAGTGTCCAGCCAGAAGATAAATTACGGAAGCTGCTGCACAGGCGCTGTTCTATTTACCCTTTGCCTGGTGATCGACATGTAAAAATAATGATATCATGAATATCAATTAGTTAAAATTCATAATGGAACATGATCATAACAGTGTTTGACCTTGGCCTCAGGGAAATTATTTAATAGCATAAGACATATACCTGTCTATAATTAAAGGAATAAAGAAACTATGTTTTTTTTTGTTTAAAATTATTTTGTAGCGAACCCTTTATCTGATAGAAACGAATGTGTTCAACCCTTTCCTTCATATAAACGCCTTTCGCGCATTTGTAAGCAGAGAATACTCAGATAGATGGCTTCTGAAGGAGCCGTCTGATCAGGGTCTGCTTTGTTTGCTTATGGTATAATAAATATCTGATTCAACGGATTCTGCCTCACCCAATGCGGTGTGCATATGCTGTTTAAAAACATAATCTGATTATGTTTATCTTATTCCACAGGGAATATTAATTTGATAACATTATACACAAATAACTCAGTTTTCAACTGGGATATTTGTGTATAACATGATCTAATTAATATGTCAATATTTCTTAAACGAATATCGAATAGATAAAGAGTAAATGGCGAAAATAAGACGGGTTTGAACACAGATGGTTGCTTAATGCAGGACGGCGATAATACAGTAAGCTCTGGGAGCTTCCTGAATAACGTTCATCCTGTATTTAGCTACGGCCTGCCTTGGTGATCCAGCAGTAGAACTGGTTTGGATGTCGTTGAAGAGAGAGTTATATATGTGATGTATCGTTGCTGAGGCACTCAATTTAGTATGCTATAATATTTGGGGACTCAAGCATCCAACTGCCAGTTGAGTTCAACTACAAAGTATTGTGATTTGTTTTTGAGGAAGAAATATCTCATAGCAAACGTGTATGCAAATACTTTCCTTGCTTTACTTTTATCTAATCCGGTTGCTTTACCCTCCCACACACACATATATAAGGAAACCTGATTAAATAAAAAGTGTGAAATCTTACACATTTATAAACACATTCATTGTCTGCACGTTTGCACAAATGCATAATTATACTATTGTAAGTTTTGCATACACTATTAAATAGTGTGATCATTTTAAGTCGAGTAATTTAGAACTATAAGAAAATAACCTGTAGGTTGCGTATAATCTTTAAACAATGGAAGGTACTTGATCTTTTAACCAATTTAGAAGACGTCATTTATCATTTTGACAATCAATTGGAGCAAAATGACAAGCATGCTGGTTGCCTAAATGCATGTACTCTAAGTCTTCAGACAAACCAACTAAGGTAACTAGTGTAGACCCAGATCAAACGGCCATTGAAACTCTTTAGGAGCAGTTTGAATAGGGTCGACACTATTTGCCACTATGTCATAATAGTACAAACTGGGATTATTGAACTATACAACCCAGTGGAGGGGAGAGATTGGCCGCCCCAGTACTAAGAGTATTTAGAGTAGATACATCACATGGCTCCATGAAGTCGCCTCCTTATGACAACCGTAAATAGTACACCCACTAACTGTCAGCTACTATTGATTACACAACTATACATAAAATGGGTACATTAAACCATTTGCAAGAGTGTCTAACTTATTTTCCCATCAAAGCCTATGTTGTGATCACTCTTTAAAAACTTTAAGAAGTGTCTAAATATATGGATTAGTGCGAACACGAAGGTAGTATTCTTTGAAACACACAACTACTGCATTAATATTCAATAGCATACATTGAACTATGAAGAATATGGGTTTAAGTAAGGAATAAAATGCACTTTATCTTTAAGTAAATTAAGAAGGCAAGTCTTGAACAATATCGAACTCTTAACACTTAACCCTTCGCTTGCTTTTCACGTCAATATACCTACCTGTAAATAGTGAATACCCAGATGAGACAGCTCCTGCAGGAGCTGTCTCATCAGGGTCTGCACTATTTACAAGTTGATTGTGCAACCAGTGCACTCCACAGCAGTGATTGCACAGCGAAATACGTGTACACAGTGAAGATATGTGTAATTATACAACAGGGCACGTGTAAAGAAGGAGAAATGTATTTTAAAATTCAGCAAGAGAATGGTTAAATCGAGCACAGATTGCTCGTCTGAGTGATTGGCCGAAAATCTTCGCCAAACTCTAATCGGGCGAACAGGTGTATTTTCTGAAAGTTTGATGCCCTGTCTTGATCAGTTTTACTTTTGTGTATACAGGTGTGTACACGTGTTATTGTTTGTATTTTATAGGAAATGGTTTAGAGGAGCTAAATTGTATATGATAAACAAAGGATATTGATCAGACATGTGTTTCTTTGAATTTCGATAAAGTATAATTCTTGATTTTTAAAATATGTGGGAAGGCAAAATGTATGCATACATCTCTTATAGCTGCATTTTGAATGACGTTTGACCTGTATTATACGACCGCCTGTTTTACAGACTACTGTGTTAATAACGTATTAGCGAAATGTAAATGTCGTATATAGTAAAATCTCTCTATAACGGCCACGAAATTACATCAAGTATTTTGTGTTAAAGGCACGTGGGTACTTAAAGCAAGGTGAAAGTAAAACAGAACGCTCCTATAGGAGCGTTCTGTTTTACTTTCACCTTGCTTTAAGCAGCCACCTGCCCTAAATACCAACTAATTAACACAACTAGTGGCCGTTGTAGAGAGGCTTTACTGTATACAGTTTGCACAGTCAAGTAAACTCCTAAAATAACTCCAAGTTTAGGGCTGTACTTTGATACATCCGTGCATACAGTCGTTTCCAGGCATCTTGACGTATAACTGTTCTTAGCTTTCTTTCTCTGATTAACATACAAAGTGTACCTCGGCTTGGAGAAATCCTCTAATACTCGTTAAATTTGCAATATGCTCTGGCAAGTTACCGCTGCGCAAATTACGTTGTTCTAAAAAAGCGGAATACAGAGATACGCACCACTTTTCTATTTCAGCTTTTCTGATTCTTTGGTGTCTGTTTGGAACAGTAATTCGTCATTTAGAAAATCATGGTCATTGATAGCACGTGTTTACTGAATGTCCCTGGTTTATGACTATATTTGGAGAGGACATTCTTAAATTGTTGAAATAATTTATCCTTTAGACTACTGAGCAAATTATTTTTAAAGAACTTTTCACCTACTACATTTTAAAAATTCAAGCTATAATCAACTTGTATACAAAAATGCAACCAGGGTGTCAAACAGTTTGGATCCTGATGAGTTACTCGACGTCTCATCTGGATCCAAACTGTTTGCATAGGTATTCACTCATCCGCCCATAGCAGGCTGAAGGTTATAGTCTACTTTGATTTGCAAATTTCGACTAAAACTTCTATAAACCAAACTATACATTTTAGTATCCGTGTCATTCGTTAAGATAGATGGTAGCTCAATGTGGTCTGAACGTCGTGTAGAAAGCAGCCACCTGCCTAAAAAATCTTCTTCGCTAAAACTCCGCGTTAGAAGGATAAAAAGTCGGGTTTAGAGGAATGCTACCGTATAGTTTGACTAATGATCCCACGTGCATTAACCTATGCTCAGTATAGTGTCATTGCAAGCCAAATCTGCTTTCATGTATTGTCCAGTTTTATTAACCAGTCAAATTTAAATAATTATACGCTTGCTGAACACGCCATAAATAGCTTCGGTTGATATCGATTGTTTCCGCTAATAAAAGCTGTCCTACTTGGCTTATTCGAGTACTTGTACATTTATTGTGAATCTCGTGAAACACGTTTGAAACACAGGTTTACCCAAGCTAAATAGAATCCTTTCAGTGACGTAGGAATATTCACATTTGACATGTCAATAAAACAGGACAATACTGTCATATCAGACAAACGATATAACTATGTTTATAAGACAACCCTGTATCAATTCATTGCCATAATTTACATCAGACAAACGATACAACTATGTTTATAAGACAACCATGTATCAATTCATTGCCGTAATTAACATAAGACAAATGATACAAATATGTTTATAAGACAACCCTGTATCAATTCATTGCCGTAATTAACATCAGTCAAACGCTACAAATAAATCAACACAAAAAGGCAACCCCTATGCACTATCCGCCACTTGATACTCGCAATCGCAAACCGTTTGGACCAAAGCTGTGTGCGATACTCGGTCAAGAGTTTCTCGGCTCGGACCAGAGCTAATTGCTACTCGGTCAACATTGTTCTCAAATATGTTTGATCAAATCAGAAGTACAGTATAACCTCCTCTAATGCGACCACTTCATGAATAAACATGACTATTTTTATAAGCAGGTGGTCGCTTAATGCAGGACAAAAGTAATGAAGAAAGCTCCTAGAGGAAATTCTGCATTACCTTTGTCCTGCATTAAGCTGCATCTAGCACCCAGAATTATACGACTGTTATGTGGTCGCATTAGTAGGGTTGTACTGTAATGAACACTGAACCAGATCCAAATTTTATCAGACATTGTTTTTCACTCTTTTGGCACCAACTTTAAAAGTGTCGTCTGCAATGCTAATTTTATTTTAAATATAATTCTAAACTAAATAATAAAGGTGTATTAGTAAAACATTTGTTTTTAAAAAACATGTATGCTTGGGCTAAAATAATACAGAAAACAGTGAGGTCCCAGGTCAGATGCCGCCTTTTCAAGGCGGCAACTAACCTTGGACTGCACTATTTTCAATGGTGCCAATAGGCGACACTGGCGCCGAAAGAGTTAACATTTCACATCGGGCTGCGAAATAGTCTACGAGAGTTTCATTTTTAGAACTATCTCGCTATGTGCTCTTTAATCCGTATTTACTTTCACATACTCATACCTTACAACTCCTTGATTAAATTTCTGCTCCAGTAGTTTGTATGATCAGACTTTAATTACAGTACACATCTTTGTAGACTGGGGATACATTGGATTTATTGAAGTAAAAAATACAGGATTATTTGTTATTGCGGCTGAAGATAAAGGTCACGCAAAAACGAGGACACCAAAATCTAAAAACAGCCGTAAAAACCCGACATAATAAGACAAACATTGTATAAAAAGTGAAGCATGCATCTCATCTCACAGTCGATTGATACAGTAGTTAATCATGCCTACGCTTGCCTTGCTAAAGGATATTGAATGGTTGACAGTGCATACCCTGAACAGAGGGGTCCTCTAGGAGCCCTCAGATCTGGCTCTACACTGTTTGTAAAAAGCAGTGCACGCGTTTCCCACATTCAAATACAGTTATCTCGAACTCGGATAACTCGAACTTCGGGATAACTCGAACATAAAGTCCAGTCCTTCCAAAACAAACACTACAGAATTGCTCTAGAATGTATCGCTACAGATATCTAGAAACACACGTGGCAGCTTAATACAGGTCTAAAGTAATGCTGAAAGCTCCTAGAGGAGCTTTCAGCATTACTTTGGACCCGTATTAAGCTGTGGTCTTGACAAATCGTTCAGATGAGAATTCGGATGACTCGAACATCTGTTATCTCGAACTAATGTGTACGGTCCCTTGAAGTTCGACTTATCGAAGTTCAACTGTAGTTTACGAGATATACCGACTTATACGGTCAAAGGGTGACATGGTACTCGGTGAGTCAAACCTGAACAAACGCACCCAAGCTTACTTTCTATTTCATCTGTTTGCTTCTATTTGCAGATGCCAAGAGGTCAGAGATTTAATACCAAGAAAGCAATATCTCTCACTTGTCATCTTGTCACTCAGAATGCCTTACAAATTTACCGGCGGGGCAATTCATTGTGCTAAAGTGCAGCGTATATGCTCTTTCGTTGGAATTGTCTAAGACAAACTATGACAGACAAATGGCAATAAGGCAAACCGGAATATAGTTTTAGAATTAAATGCAAAACTCTTTTAGTACTAACGCCTTTGGTGCCGAAAATTGTTTGCCTGCAGACAACGCCGTATGCTTTAAAATACAGTGGGTTTGTTTTCCTTTTACTTCTTCTCTTAACCCTTTCGCCGCCGATGTCGCATAAATACACCACGACAAATAGTGCAGTCCTAGATCAGACGCCGCCTTCTCAAGGCGGCGTCTAATCAGGGACTTCACTTTTTGTCTCTATCTCTATTTCTATATATGTGCTTTATTCCATTGAAATTTTTCATTTATTTATCTCATTTCCTTATTGTACCGTATGGTTTAACACAAATAGGATTGTAGACGACAATTAGAAATTTGGCACCGAAAGGGTTAACTGTAAACGGGGCGTCAGACAGTTTAGATTCTGATAAGACAACGAGTAACTCGGCGCCTCATCTGGATCCAAACTGTTTGTTAACCCTTCGCTTGCTGAATTTTAAAATGCATTTCTCCTTCTTTACCCCATGCCCTGTTGTATAATTACATATATCTTCACTGTGTACAAGTATTGCGCTGTGCAATCACTGCTGTGGAGTGCACTGGTTGCGCAATCAACTTGTAAATAGTGCAGACCCTGATGAGACAGATCATGTAGGAGCTGTCTCATCTGGGTCTTCACTATTTACAGGTAGGTATATTGACGCGAATAGCAAGCAAAAGGGTTAAGACAATCACAGAGTCGCCCATTGCAACGAGATAATTATAGTAGCTGTTGAATACTATAAGAAATCCCACCTCGACATATTTCGCACTGTGCACGTTGCCTACCTTAACCCTTTCCCTCATATTGACGACCGTTGACGACTCTGTAAAAGTCACTTTGTGAAACCATTGTGATAAATAGAGCATTTGCTCCTATAGGAGCAAATGCTCTGTTTATCACAATGGTTTCAAAGCACAAACTTCTAAAAACAATCCTTTTCTCTAGTTCATGCTCCGTTTCGGTAGATTTGTTCAAAGTGATTGGATCTAAAAATAGCATATGAGGTAATGGGTTAACCCTTATACACGTCTTTGCAAACAAAGTAGACCCAGATCAGACGATCTCTGTACATGCATGAGCCATCTGATCAGAGTCTGATCTGTTTGCTTATGAAATTATATAAGCATGTTTTTACAAATTATTCCATGGCACAAACATATTTTATTTATATGTCGTTATATGTAGAAATTCCGTTGATTATAATTATATTGCATGAATAAACCTCAGGTTAACGGCCAGAGCTACAAATAAACGTGCCTTCTCAACAATTAAAACCGTCATTTTTCCACCAAACCTAATGTTATGACCACTCTTTAGAATCGTCTCAAAGAGGCGATTCTAAAGAATGGTCACATCATTGAGTTTTGGTGGAGAAAAAAGGAGTGAGTGAGTGAATTGGGTTTTACGTCCGACCAACAGTATTTCAGTTATTTGAAGACGGTACCCCATTGAGAGAAGTTATTCTTGAAAAAGCTTTAGTATACGCATGATTGTGTGTGGTCATTGCAAAGAAGCTTTCCTGTATATAGTCAACCATCTTCCCCTTCTTACATTGTAATACGGGGCCATTTTACTAAAGATTGTACAACCAAAATTATCGAAGATTCTAATTTTACGACAATCGTCCCTACCCGAATTGCCTTAATCCTATAGCCATAAAGGCATACAAGTGAAATTGTCGTACGCTCTGACAAACGACCATCGCAACCTCCAGTCGTTCGATCTTAATCCTTCTCTTGCTGAATTTTAAAATACATTTCTCCTTCTTTACCCATGTCCTGTTGTATAATTACATATATCTTTACTGTGTACAAGTATTTCGCTGTGCAACCACTGCTGTGGAGTGCACTGGTTGCACAATCAACATGTAAATAGTGCAGACCCTAATGAGACAGCTCCTGCAGGAGCTGTCTCATCTGGGTCTTCACTATTTACAGGTATGTATATTGACGTGAATAGCAAGCGAAGGGTTAGGTAAAATGAACTCAATATATTACTTAAACAGGCTATACAACACAAGCATTTGCTATAAAACAGTAATAAAACAGAACCTGATACTTGGGCATTTGCTCTTATAGGGCCACCAGTGACGACTAGATGATACATTTCCATTTGCTTCACAGTTTAGATTGGCGTGTCTTCAGTTTCTTTCTAGCTAGATTAGCACACTGTCATGTATAGTTTATGTCATGATTAGATTACACTCAGTGTCTCATATGGACCCGTCAAGATGAGAAACATACACAAGCCAGTCGAGACGATAAACAGACACAATCTAGTCAAGAGGATAAACAGACAGAAGCCAATGTGACACTACGTATTATGTTTTGTGTTATGTGGGAATACTCTAGTTTTATGACCCGACACTTAAATAAGCTCAATATTGTTTCTCGTTTATTACACAGCCTATTTAATACACGCTCATAAGCTGCCGTTTGGCAATTCAGTTCTGTTTAATGCAATATTTGCATGCGCGAAAAGGAAATTTGCAGAAAGGAACAATTCGGTCGAATAATTTCGCTGAAATATTTTTTCAAACTGTGAATATCTGGGATCACCGTGATTATCTCTTTATACAAACATTTTCTGTTGAAGGCGGAGTATTGACGAGCCACGAGCTACATCAAATATGCTGCCATATAAGGATTTAATATATCTTACACTGAAGAAGGCATAAATCATGTTTGACAAGTACTACTTCATTACACAGAAATGTGAAATATGTAAATAGCTTTTGGCGCCTTTAAGTCTAAAACTAATAAAGGAAGATAAATGATGCGGTATTACAAAAAGAGAAAGCAATTAACATGACGAAATAGATCAATGAAAACGGAACAGTTTTTGGTATATATATATATATTTCGGCAATGCCTCAACGGTTTTGAATATTGCTTTCTTCGGCCTCACAACGCTGAAATCAGATGCTCAGATAAGACTTGTTAAGTAAATCATTTTTCAAGAATAGTTAACTTATTTCTCCACCAAACACGAGGTCGTGACATCTCTTCAGAGTCACCTCTTCGAGTTTGGTTGAGAAATCACTATTTTAACCATTCGCTTGCTATTCACGTCAATATACCTACCTGTAAATAGTGAAGACCCAGACGAGACAGCTCCTGCAGGAGCTGTCTCATCAGGGTCTGCACTATTTACAAGTTGATTGTGCAACCAGTGCACTCCACAGTAGTTATTGCCCAACGAAATACGTGTACACAGTGAAGATATATGTACTTATACAACAGGGCATGGGTAAAGAAGGAGACACGTATTTTAAAATTCAGCAAGAGAAGGGTTAGTATTTGACTACGTACTTCATCCATTGCTCTGTTGTCACAGCGTAGGGTTTGGCGGAGGAATCACCCATTCAGTATTTGACTACACATTTATATCTAATGCTTTGGAATCATTGAAATATTCATTTTTTGTAGCACAATTACGGTCATATATTAAGACGAGTCTTAAGACAATATGAATCTTGTTGAGTAAATCGTCTACTGTCGAACAGTATGTTAATCATAATACTAAAAGTTAGTTTTTCTTCATTCTTTATGTCACAGTGCGTATGTTTATCATCACCTGAACGGCCTTGCTGTACAAGCTCGCTTTTATGGCGACGTGGTAGAGTGCATGACTGCCAACCTGGCGACCCGGGTTTGATCCCGGGACTGAGCGGGCACATGTATGTTTCTTTATAAGAATATCCGGTTACATTTGGCGATAAACGGGGGACCGTGACTGTATGTGCTCCGAGTTCCATTCCAAGTCGTTCTCATACCCGTAGAAATTCGGGACGAATTTCGACTTGCTGGGGGAGTATGTAACAGTGTGTAGGTTTATCATCACTTGTACGGCCTTGTTGTACAAGCGCGCTTTTATGGTGACGTGGTAGAGTGCATGACTGCGGACCTGGCGACCCGGGTTCGATCCAGGGTCTGATCGGGTATGTTTCTTTATAAGAACACCCGGTTCACACTTAGATCCAATGTTTGTTCATTTCTTTATAAAAATGACCTTTATTTCAAATATGTTTGATCCAGATGACACGCCGAACGAATCGGCATCTCATCTGGGTTCAAACTCCGTTTCTGCTAATTATCGGCTAATTCGAGCGGATATAGAGAAACTCTGGCGTGATGCCATACCTGTATTATCGAAAGCGTTTCTCTGGTTCTTTAAGATGGTAAGTGTAAAATAGTGATACTTCCAACCTCGGTCTATAGTCTCGTCCGAATGACTTTAAGGCAAACTGTTTTACATTTTGTTCGCGAAAATAAGAACACGCCAGTAGATCGATACAACATTAATATAATGAGAGTATTAAGGTAGCATAATCTTAGGTTTGACAATTGGTCCACATTTGCAGAGGAAACAACAAACAAACTCTCCAAGATGAAACAGCAAACATACTCAACAAGATGGAACAACAAACATACTCAACAGGATCAAACAACAAACATACTCAACAAGATGAAACAACAAACATACTCAACAAGATGAAACAACAAACATACTCTACAAGATGAAACAATTGCAAAACTCAACAAGATGAAACAACTACCATACTCAGCAAGATGAAACAACAAACATACTCAACAAGATGAAACAACAAACATACTCTACAAGATGAAACAACTACCATACTCAGCAAGATGAAACAACTACCATACTCTATAAGATGAAACAACGGCCATACTCAACAAGATGAAACAACTAACATACTCTACAAGATGAAACAACTAACATACTCTATAAGATGAAACAACTAACATACTCTATAAGATGAAACAACTAACATACTCAACAAGATGAAACAACTACCATACGCTACAAGATGAAACAACAAACATACTCTGCAAGATGAAACAACGGCCATACTCAATAACATGAAACAACTAACAGCTGGATTGACATAAATAATTTCACATATAGTCACATCATGGCCATTATCGTGGGGGTCGCCATAACCTTTTGTGGCGGAAGTGTACATACATGTACGAGATAGTGTTGACTAGCCCACCAATGCTGACGTATTCCGAGTGATAGTTCTCCGCGTCTAAATCGAACATATTTCTTCAGTCGGTAATACTTTTCAAGATTCAGTCGTGCAAATAACGAATTGAAAAGTCAGACATACTGTCTGTATACACGAGACACAATGCCTGACATTCTGTTTGCATAGTGGTGATATGAATCACAATGGAGAAGACAAATGGACAAACTATTGTATTAAACAAAACGTTTGATAAACATGCTAAATGCTAATCGAAATGATATTGACAGAGTCATAGCTTAGAGAGGCAAATTAAAACACTTTACAGAAATAAATCCTTTATTGCCCTACATAACCATAGGTTATCACTCCTTATATTTTCTAATCCCTACCAAATCCTGTGCTGTGATGACTCTTTAGAATCGTCTCGAAGAGATGATTCTAAAGAGTGGTCACAGCACTAGGTTTGGTAGAGAAAAGACAATTTTAGTTTTTGAAATAGTCCATTTATTTATAATACTGGGTGACTTAAGATACAAGTTTTCAACACTGCCCTGTGACTACACTAGAAGTCAACCGCATATCTCGAAGGTACCGTGTCACTTTAAGCATATTACTTTGTGCAGTGCTGGAAGATATTATGATCTCATTTTCAGCACTTGATTTCAGGCAGTAAATGATTTTCAAGTAAATTCGTTTCATGAACCCTTCTCATGTTAATTACACTCTGGCTGGAATTTGCAAACATTTTGGATCCGGAACAGACACCAAGTAACTCAGCATCTCACAGGGATCCGAGCTGGTTCTGTCAGAAGTTTCTCAGAAACTTGACAATTCTGATACAATATCAGCAGATAAGAGTTTGAGCCGCTGTTATTCAGCATGTGAAGGGTTCTCGTTAAGATTGTTAAGTAACTTCTCACCAGGAGAAGCTTCTACACTAAATTATATAATAACATAGCATGTTCAAAAGTGTCGTCTGCAATAATAATTTCATATTAAATATAATTCTAAACTAAATAATAAAGGTATATTAGTGAAAAATTTGTTTTTAAAAACCTGTATGCTTGGGGTAAATAATACAGAAAACAGTGAAGTCCCAGGTCAATGCGGCATCTGACCTGGGACTGCACTGTTTTCAATGGTGCCAACAGGCGACATTGGCGCCGAAAGAGTTAAGCTACATGTACTCTCCTCGATGTATTGTCTGAATCACAACTGTTTGCAATGACAATCAACAATTCGTCAGTAGTCTGCTTAATGTTAACGGAAGATGCCTCCACCCTTATCATTTCGTAGACCATGTTAGCTGATACCCTGCTCTGTTGTACAGTCAACTTATTTCAGATTCCCCAAGCTGTTGGAAATCGCTGACAGAGTCACGATTACGTTGGATTCAAATGATATACCGAGTTAACACCGAATAACGCTGCGTCTGGTCTGGATACAAACAGTTTGAAAATGCCAGTTAAGAGACGCTAAGCCGGTAAAAGAACTAAACATGATTAATGCCCATTTCACTCCACGCATTTAAAACTAATTTACTTGAAATTATAGCCTCTCTGTGAAATTTAAGAAAACAATTTAACTCATTCAGTCTCTTTAACACCATATCTTGAACACAATCTATGGGGACTGGAAAACCAATTAACCAAAAGTCTGTTGAGCAAATATTCGTCCACAGAAAAGGTCTTCTTAAACTTTACGACGTTGTGGGAAAAAATAAAGTCTGTCCATATTTGGATCTAGAGCAATTTAGACTATCTTAGATTTCATGGACGTTTCAGAATCTATTGACCGAATATCAAACAGTTTGAATCCTGATGAGATGCCGAGTTACTCGGCGTCTCATCAGGATCCAAGCTGTTTGAAAATGAGAATAAAATCATGGAGCTCAGGATAAATGTTACCCAGGATACATCAGTACATGTATTTCTTCCATCACTTTTCAGATTGTGTCAAACAGTTTGGCACCTGGTGATTCACCGATGTATTCAGCATCCTATCTGCATTCAAACTGTTTGGCACCTGATGATTCACCGATGTATTCAGCATTTCATCTGCATTCAAACTGTTTGGCACCTGATGATTCACCGATGTATTCAGTATCTCATCTGTATTCAAACTGTTCTCGTGGCAAGTACGGAGTCTCCTGTTGCGTTAAACTATGGTTTTAGCCCTTTCCCTGATGAATATTCATGTAGGAAATAATGACGTCATGAATATTAATAAAATTATATTTTCATAATAGCATAGGAACACAGGGCATTTTGGCTCAGACAGAAGCTGTAGAATCACATATTTATTTCATCATAAGCAAACAGAGCAGACCCTGATCAGACGGCTCCTATAGGAGCCGTCTGATCTGGGTCTACTCAGTTTGCAGAGGCGTCAATATGCGCTTACATAAGGGAAAGGGTTAAAACCCACAGATAAGTACAAAATTTGTAATTTTTTTTGGCATAAATGTGGATAGAAGAACAAAAGTAGAACTGTATCTCTTCGAGCTCCTTTTCAATTCTAACTATCGCGCTATATAACCTCCAGAACTGTTTGCGCCATGAATACCAAGGCAAGAAATAATGAAATCACGATGATTTTTTTCGATATTTTTATATCATTTTCGCGACAGAAACTGCAGAATCATAATTATCTATATTACATCAAAAGCAAACAGAGTTGACCCAGATCAGACGGCTCCAGTCTGACGTCTGATCTGGGTTTACTCTGTTTGCAAAGGTATAAAAGCGAGTACATGTATATGGTGTTAAGTGTTAACCCTTTGTACGTGGGACACGCGTGTATTGGTACATGTATCTGCACACAGTGAAGACCCAGACCATAGGAGGCCTCCAGGAGCCCTCTGAGCAGAGTCGCACTTTTTTTCATTGAAACTTTTCTCGTAAAGTTTACCTTTCCCTACTGAATGGACTTCAAAAGTAATGGGCTGGTGAACTTTGAAAGAGTCGTCATGAAAACCGTGTAGGCGGCCAATTTAAATGCTAATTATCGGACACCGTTAAACCGCAGGTAACAGAATAGTATGGTAACAGAAATAATAGTTGTGTGCGAGAATCCGTATTGTGCGCTGTTCCCCAGGAAGAATCCATATACGGCTTTATGACGAATACAAGTAATTCAGACGGATTTTGAAATAATTGCCGTGAATGGAATGTCTAGTAGGAGATTACGCTAGTAAAAACACAGAACTGAAATATCGATCCGATTTACTTTATATTTAGTGTATCAAACTTTTTGAAATTGCCTTATATGGATTGTTTTCAGGTCTACAGGGAACAGTATTAATGCAGACTTGCAAAAAGTTTGGTCCTTTTCAAACGTTACTAAAGTAGCCTCCACGCATCAGGCAAGCCTGGGCGACTTGAGGGAATAAGACGAGGATTTTCGATTTCATCTGTACAATCAGTCGGCCGTTCATATGAGGATAACGTCATCAAATGTTAAAAAAAAAAACATTTCGAAAACTAAAGGATTGCATGGTAGTCTTTTTATATTTCTGTTATGCACTAAGAGTGACTATATGTAGGATAAAATCATTGTCCCTCGGCCTAGTAGCTAGGCTATACAGCGCTGTGTCATTACTGAACGCAAGCCATCGTCCATAAGCCTAGTAGCTAGGCTAAACAGCGTTGTGTCCTTACTGAACGCAAGCCATCGTCCCTCAGCCTAGTAGCTAGGCTATACATCGTTGTGTCATTACTGAACACAAGCCATCGTCCATAAGCCTAGTAGCTAGGCTAAACAGCGTTGTGTCCTTACTGAACGCAAGCCATCGTCCCTAAGCCTAGTAGCTAGGCTATATATCGTTGTGTCATTACTGAACGCAAGCAATCGTCCCTCAGCCTAGTAACTAGGCTATACAGCGTTGTGTCATTACTGAACACAAGCCATCGTCCCTCAGCCTAGTAGCTAGGCTATACAGCGTTGTGTAGTTACTGAACGCAAACCATCGTCCCTAAGCCTAGTAGCTAGGCTATACATCGTTGTGTCATTACTGAACGCAAGCCATCGTCCCTCAGCCTAGTAGCTAGGCTATACAGCGTTGTGTAGTTACTGAACACAAGCCATCGTCCCTCAGCCTAGTAGCTAGGCTATACATCGTTGTGTCCTTACTGAACGCAAGCCATCGTCCCTCAGCCTAGTAGCTAGGCTATACAGCGTTGTGTCATTACTGAACGCAAGTTATCGTCCCTCAGCCTAGTAGCTAGGCTATACATCGTTGTGTCCTTACTGAAAGCAAGTCATCGTCCCTCAGCCTAGTAGCTAGGCTATACAGCGTTGTGTCATAACTGAACGCAAGCCATCGTCCCTCAGCCTAGTAGCTAGGCTATACATCGTTGTGTCCTTACTGAACGCAAGTCATCGTCCCTCAGCCTAGTAGCTAGGCTATACAGCGTTGTGTAGTTACAGAACACAAGCCATCGTCTCTCAGCCTAGTAGCAAGGCTATACAGCGTTGTGTCATGACTGATCGCTAGCCATGTATCTTCAAAGCCATTACTATTAACCCTTTACTCCATAAATACGCCTTTCTACGCCTTTGCAAACAGAGCAGACCCTGATCAGACGGCTCCTATAGGAGCCGTCTGATCAGGGTCTACTCTGTTTGCCTATGATAGAATATAAATATGATTCGACAGACGCTGCCATGGTAAAACATTGATGTGTCCATTTGCTATTATAACAATCAAAACAATTGATATTGATGACGTCATTATTTCTGACATGAATATTCATGAAGTAAATGGTTAAACTCTTTCACTGCCATGTTTGGATCTGTGATAATCTTTGCAAACAATTTGTACCCAGATAAGAGGCCAAGTAACCCAATAACCGCATCAGAATCCACACTGTTTAACCCATTACCTTATAGGCTATTTTTAGGTCCAACCACTTTGAATAAATCTACCCAAAAAGAGCATTAACTAGAGAAAAGGAAAATTTCAGAATTTTGTAGTTTGAAACCATTGTGATACATAGAGAATTTGCTCCTACATGTATATGAGCAAATGCTCTTTTTATCACAATGGTTTAAAAAAAGTGATTTTATAGAGGCGTAGAAAAGCGTATTTATGGAGGAAAGGGTAAACACGTAAGTTCATTATGATTTAAAACGGAATTGAAGAAAACGCCACTTTAAAACCTAGAGCAGATGATAATCTTGGCATACAAAATTAGTTTGGAGATGACGAGGTTAAATCAGAGCACAATACGTTATTCACACACCAGTCGATGTTTTGTCCATCTTTATAGAACATAATTGAATACAAATACATTTACGATCATTTTCGAGCTTAAATCTGCATTTTTGAATGGGTTTGCCAGCCAATAATCAACTTTCTGTATTTTATTAGTATCGAACGGTCCATCCGATTACCACAACACTGCACAACCCACATAGTGAACAGTTTACTAAATGGAGAAGATGCAGGAGTCTGCTATAAAACTGATGTTTGCTTAAACACTGGACTGGAGAAAATGCTAATTACGTTCACTTTCAGATCGTTCAAATTTAACCCATTTGCTCTCATGATCCCATATATGGGACGTAGCCAAACAGTGTAGACTCTGATCAGACGCCGCATAATGCGGCGTCTGATCAGAGTCTACACTGTTTGCTCATAGAAATTTCAATATAAAACAAAACGAAAATGACAATTTAGGCTAGGCACCCCTTCGATAAAAAATGGACTAATCGAATATATAAACGCAAGAATCCATTGGGAGCAAAAGAGTTAAGAGAAGCCTATACCCGAGTGTCAAACACATTGGATCCAGATGAGTTACCCGGCGTCTCATGTGGATCCTAACTGTTTTGCAAATGACAATCAATTCGTGCACAGCAGGACAAGGATTAAGTGATGTGTAACATAGTTTTAATTGACTATGCATGTACACACGTTTTTAACAACTAGAGTATAATTCGTTTTGGACAACCCTGCTATTACATCTTAACACTGAATATGTGTGAAATAAATATTAATCAACCGGGGCGAATCCGTGCGAGGAGTTTGGATCACAATGAGTCAGAATCTCGGAGTCTAATCAAAACACAAACCATCTCATATCCTCATTAAACATTTGAAAAAAAATAATGAAACAAATCTGCTTCAAAATCTGAAACAGAAGACGAAGTGCTCAGCAAGTAGAACGTTAATGAGTCATAAAAGAACCAGTTAGCAGAAATTACTTGAATGACGTCACAAGAAAAATGCGAACTCCGCCATTCTCATATATTAGAATCCCCAGATCAGCCGCCAAGCCGGAAAGTAGCACGTGAACACTTGTTACAAATAATCAAATGCTGCAAAACATTAATTCTGCGATAAGTTACCACCAGTTTTACCAATTATTGGAAACAAATTGTAAAATACTATTTATTATGCAGACAAATATTGTATTGATATCCAAAACAAAGATCAATTTTGAATTGCTATCCAGAACATAGAAAAAATGTGAAACGCTACCAAATATGCACACAATTTGTGGCATGCTTTCAACATGCAGACTAATAATGTGAAATACTATTAAACATACACATGTACAAACCATTTGTAAATATGTAGAGATTGCGAAATGCTTCCCAACATGCAGACACTTTGTGAAATACTATTAAACATACAAACCATTTGTAAAATGCTAGCGAATATGCAGAGATTGCGAAACGCTTCCCAACATGCAGACACTTTGTGAAATGCTAACAAACTTAAAGACAAATTGTGAAATGCTACTACATGTACACATGCAGACATATTGAAAATGTTTAGTTTGTATACTTGTCAGAAACATATTTCTCAAAACTCATTTTGGAAACTGCCTTATTGCACTTCTTGATAATTTACCATCGAAATACTGTCAGCGACGTCATGACAAATGTTGGCTTATTCATTACCTTTGTTTGGTTTGCAAATAAAACGGGACCTCAAAGATAATATAGTATGGAGAGATTATGATTTTAAATAAAACAAAAGCGCTAAATGTACCTATTTTGACGACAGTAATGTTACAATCAATTCCTTACCTCATTACAAACGAAGGATAAATACGCTTAACCCTTTTACCTCCAATGTCACATAAATGCACCACGACAAATAGTGCAGTCCCAGGTCAGACGCCGCCTTTTTAAGGCAGCGTCTGGTCATGGACCTCACTGTTTGTCTCAAAATATATTTCTATATATGTGCTTTATTCCTTTGAAATTTTCATTTAATTATCTCATTTCCTTATTTCACCGAACGATTTAACAAAATTGGTTTGCAGACGACAATTAGAATTTTGGCGCCGAAAGGTTTAAATCACTGATCCAATAGGAAACCTTCAGTTCTATGTTACTATCAAATTGTATTGAAGCGCAATAAGAAATCAAAGAAATGAAAGCACACTTTTCCACAACTCCCGTAAGGCGTCTGATTAAATTCTTAACTATAAATCATGTTCATCTGGAATCAGGCAAAATGGATTACAATTATAAATGTTTCTGTTGATTAAATCATTCTCTGCTTCTTTAGGTATCAAGTAGTTTACAAAACTGAAATATAAACAAACCTTTATCCCGCTGTTAACGACCCATCTCACATTTGCAAATAGATTTGACCCAGATTGGCATCCCCACTTAGGCTATTTTCAGACCAAACCTCTTTGAAAAAGTCTACCCAAAAGGAGAATTTACTAGAGAAAAGAAAATATTTAGAATTGTATAGTATTGAAACCATTCTGATAAATAGAGCATTTGCTCCTATGGAGCAAATGCTCTATTTATCAGAATGGTTTCACAAAGTGACTTTTACAGAGGCGTCAAAAGGCGTCAATATTTAGGAATGGGTTAAGACTCTGAGAAATAGTTTCTCAAAAGCTTTAACGGGTTGAAAACAAATACAATGTAGATCAGAGTATTCAGCAGATACCATGATTGCCATAATATGTTTGTTAATTATAATTCTTCAGTACAGTACAACCTCAATAAGATGATTACTCAACCAATTTCCACATCGGCTATATTTAGACTCAAACGTTTTCTTAAATCTACAGAAATAAGCATTTAGTGGAATTTTTTCAGTCTCAACCTGTTTGCACAAATCTACAGAAAACTGTTAGAATTGTGTAGTTTTAAAACCACTCCTATGGGGCAAATGCTCTATTTATCACAATGGTTTCCAAAAGTGACATTTACAGGGGCGTCAAAAGGCGTCAATATGAGGGAATGTGTTAAAGTATCATCATCATCACCATCATCATCATCATCATCTTCATCATCATCATCATCATCATCATCATCATCATCATCATCATCATCTTCATAATCATCATAATCAGTCTTTAAATCAGATTGTAGCTTAATTCAGGGTGAATATGATGCAGACCATTCCTATGATAATTGACTGCATTTCCTTCACCCTGCATTTAGCCACGGTCAGTAGTTGTACGTATATGAGGTCTCATACATGCATATAACTACCACGGTCAGTAGTTATACGTATATGAGGTCTCATACATGCATATAACTACCACGGTAGGTAGTTATACGTATATGAGGTCTCATACATGCATATAACTACCACGGTCAGTAGTTGTACGTATATGAGGTCTCATACATGCATATAACTACCACGGTCAGTAGTTATACGTATATGAGGTCTCATACATGCATATAACTACCACGGTCAGTAGTTGTACGTATATGAGGCCTCATGCATGTATATAACTACCAAGGTCAGTAGTTATACGTATATGAGGTCTCATACATGCATATAACTACCACGGTCAGTAGTTATACGTATATGAGGCCTTATATATAACTACTACCGTCTGCCGAAACCCTTCTCCATCCTGTCTGCCTAAACTTTCAGATCAGTGAGAGTCTTCCGTATTTAAAGTTTAGTGACAATTCGTTAACGAGTTTTATAACAACGTAGGCGTAAATATTGTAAAAATCATAATAACCTAAAATATTAAAAGGTCGAGATATTTTCGAAAGGACTATACAAGACACTTACCATCATAGACGACCAATATAATCTAAATGCCATTATAAAAAGTTACGCCGATGTCAAATGCTTCTGCTCAAGCTTAGGTCTGACGCAATTTAGACTACACTAGAACACGTCATAACCCTTTAGATGCCAACTTTCTAATTGTCGTCTGCAAAACAATTGTTAAATCATTCGGTAAAGTAAGGAAATGAGATAAATAAATGCAAGTTTAAAAGTACATAATTTTATATAGAAATAGAGTTTGAGACAAAAAGTGAAGTCCCTGATCAGACGCCGCCTCGTGAATGCGACGTCTGATCTGGGACTGCACTATTTGTCGTGGTACATTTATGCGACATCGGCGGTGAAAGGGTTAAGCGGTCATTTATGTATTGAACAAAGGAGATTTAGAAACAGATGGTTGCTTAATGTAGGGCAAAGGCATTGCAGAAAGCTCCGTTCTGCATTACTTTTGACCTGCATTAAGCTACCACCTGCCGATCAGATCCATCATTATGCCTATTTGATGATCGCTTAAGATAGGTGCAACTGTACTTTCGATTCGTGGAAACGTTTGGGAGACTACTAACCCAGGATCAGACTGCTTGCACACTGATGAGACTAGGAGTTACTTGTGTCACTTCACGAGTAGCAGAAAAAGCATTAACCCTTTCGGCGCTAAATTTCTAATTGTCGTCTGCAATGCAATTTTTGTTTATTCATTTGGTAAAATAAGGAAATGAGATAAATAAATCCAAATTTCAAAGGAATCAAGCGCATATATAGAAGAAGAGTTTGAGACAAATAGTGAAGTTCCTGATTAGACGCCGCCTTGAAAAGGCGGCGTCTGATCTGGGACTGCACTATTTGTCGTGGTGCATTAATGCGACATCGGCGGTGAAAGGGTTAAACACTATCCTTAAAGTTTACAGAGATTCACATCTAATAAATTTATTATCCTTCATCATGTTACGCTAAGCCGAATGAGTGATTTTTAGGTAGGCAGTTATAATGTTCATGTAGGTTGGAGTCATGCGGGTTTCTACGCAGCTTTCTCCTTGAACTACATGTAGTATAAGGACCGACGCGAATAATAGTTTCAAAGCCTGGGTTAGAGAGTTTAAACTGTATTTTGATATTAAAATGGAACAAACTGTGGGCAAATACAGTTAAATTTTACCCCTTTAAAACCGGAATTTCAGTAAGCAAGAATTTACGTATTTTCGGCAGGTGACTGCTTAATGCAGGGTGTAAGCAAAAAAGAAAGCTCCTTTGGGAGCTTGCTGCATGCATTTCTCCCTTTCCTCTTTCCTAGAGGAGCTTTCTGCATACTTTTCACCCTGCATTAAGCTCCTGCCTGTCTCCAAAGACCGATGATTTATACAGAATTGAACGCCCGGTTTAGAGGGGGTTTACTGTACACGGAGCTTATTTCTAAAATTGGAAATGAATATAATAGTCTTAACGTTGCTACTTCATTTGCTTTGATGTAATATTACTTCCATATATGGACTATTCTAGTGAACACTGTGCGCTAATGACCCTTATATAAAACCATTATCACACGGATGTCATCCCCTGAACTGCTGAATAATTAAATCTGCCCCCACCACGTTTTCTGAATATTCATTAAACAAAAAAAATACTTCGAATAAAATAATTAGTATAACAATCAGTGCAGATCCTGATCAAAGGGGTCCATTAGTAGTCCTTTGATCTGGGTACATACTGTTTATAAAGATATTATATTCTCGGTTTACGCGTATCAAGGGTTAAGAGGCTATGCGTGGGACGTGACATTTAGCGTCAGTACATTGTTTTAGTAATACAGAAAATGTATTGCATCTTGAAAAATATTTATTACAGGAACAATTCATTTGTGAAGACAAAGTTCAGCTAGAGTAAACTACCTAAGAGCTAAAATATGAGTCTTAAATACCTGTGACAGCTTAATGAAAGACAAAGGGTATGCACAAATCTCCTGTAGGAAACTCCTGCATTCCGTTCGTCCTGTATTAACACATTCCCTCAAATTGATGACTTTTGACAACTCCGTAAAAGTCACTTTGTGAAACCTATAGGAGCAAATGCTCTATTTATCACAATGGTTTCAAACTACAAACTTCTAAATATTTCCCTTACTCTAGTTGTTGCTCCTTTTCGGTAGATTTATTCCAAGAGGTGGTATCTAAAACTAGCTTATGGGTTAAGCAACCTCATGCATGAAATCACATATTTACAGTAGAATCCGTCTAACCGGACCATTTAATGAATACAATTATGTGTCATTAAATGCAGGTGGTTGCTTAATACATATAGGAGCTGTCTGCATAACATTCTTCCTGCATTAAACTATCATCTGGCTTTAAGACCCGTAATTATGCCTCCGCCATTAGACTGTCGCTTAAGAGCGGCTTTACCGTATTTCTATTTATTAAGTGGTCGATTTCGAGGGTCCCGCTTTATATCTAATGTAAGCCATATACTACACAATTTTGTACTTAAGCGAACATTTATCATTACGTGGCAGCTACACGATTGCCTATGAGAAACTCAAAACCTATCATATATCATCTGGGCTCCACAAAGTCACAACCTATCATAAATCATCTAGGCCCCACAAAGTCAAAACCTATCATATATCATCTGGGCTCCTCAAAGTCAAAACCTATCATATATCATCTGGGCTCCACAAAGTCAAAACCTATCATATATCATCTGGGCTCCACAAAGTCAAAACCTATCATATATCATCTGGGCTCCACAAAGTCACAACCTATCATATATCATCTGGGCCCTACAAAGTCTATTGAAATACTAAAGCAGTATTACCAGACCAGATGCGGTGTGAGGTTTAAACGATAATGTAAGAACTAATGCTTGACAATATATTTCCCAACTGTTTCCAAGATGCTTCTCAAGAGTTGTCACATCAAAGGGTTGGATGGAGACATAACAATTGTAGTACAGTAGAACCCCTCTAACTCTTTCGGCGCCAATATCGCCTGTTGGCACCATTGGAAACAGTGCAGTCCCAGGTCAGATGCCGCCTTTTAAAGGCGGCATCTGACCTGGGACTTCACTGTTTTCTGTATTGTTTTAGCCCAAGCATACAGATTTTAAAAACTGTTTTACTAATTTACCTTTATTATTTAGTTTGAATTATATTTAATATGAAATTATCATTCCAGACGACGCTTTAAATTTGGCACTAAAAGAGCTAAACTGACTCCTTTATGAATAGAAATACACGTAGGTGCAATAAATAGTAAATGGTTGCTTAACCCTTATCTACATATAAACGCCTGTCCACGCCTTTGCAAACAGAGTAGACCCAGACCAGACGTTTCCTGCAGGAACCGTCTGATCAGGGTCTTCCCTGTTTGGTTATGAAATAGTATAGATATGGTCGTACCATTTCAGCTCTGACCAAAAATTCCCTGTGTTCATGTTTCATTATAAAAATGATCCAATCCATGATTTATTTTTGTATGCATATTCAAGGAATAATGAGTTAGTGAAGTACAGTGCTCCCTCCCTACAACGGCCCTCTCAATAACGACTCCCTCCTTACAACAACGCATGTCACTGGGGATCTGCAAATAAGCTAATTATGTTTGATTTTCCCTCCCTATAACAACTCCCTCTGAACAACACATACAATATTCGTATCCCAATGGTTGTCGTTGTAGAGAGGGAGCACTGAAATATCCATGTAGGAGCTTTCTGCATACCTGCTGTCCAGCATTAATATGCCATCCAGTTTAATAGGTGGTCGCTTTCGATAGGTTTTACAGTATTTGTTCAGTATACAGTATCTACAGCTCAGCGGTTAGAGCTTTACGTGTCGCTGTCCCCTCATTCTAACCCCATCCAATATGTCTTTCACATGATAGATCACAGAGAAGTAAATAAGACCGAGATGGCATTTGGCTTAATTTACAATACATCACAAACTATCTATAATGAGACGATGACGATATCCGCCGAATGTCTCGCAAATTAGACCCTTCCTACTGATATTAGATATTATTTGCAGGATGTATGCAAGATAACTGAGGCTTACCCTTACACTGCTGTGAAGAAAATACTATCTGCTTATGTTCGGATCTGCTTAATTTGACTACTTTCGATTTTATCAAACTTTTAAGCAAATAATGGCCAAGTGTCATCACACAAGCTATTGTGAAGATATTACCCAAGTACGAAACAGCTCGGATTTGTAAACAGATTGGATCCAGATGAGAAGCGGAGTAGCTCGAATGACCCAGTGTATCATGAGGATCGAATCTGTTTACAAATCCAAGATAAATCGCGGATAGGGGTTATGTTTTCCAAATTACGTACAGTTCCAATTATAGTTCGCAATATGATTCAAAACGGAACTGACTGAACAGAATCAGCTTAACCCTTTCACCGCCAATGTCGCAAGAATGCACCAAGACAAATAGTGCAGTTGCATACCCAGATCAGACGCCGCCTTTTCTAGGCGGCGTCTGATCAGAGACTTCACTTTTTGTATCAATCTTTATTTCTATATAATGTATGTTCTATATTCCATTGAGTTTTTCATTTATTTATCTCATGTCCTTAATTTTAATGAATGATTTAACAAAAGTGGTTAATTAGAAATTTGGCACCGAAATGTTAAACCTTTGCCTTATAAATATTCATATAAAAAGATATATTCGTTTAAATGAGTTGAACCATTTAATACATGGGTATTTGTATAAGGAACAAAATCCTTGTGAGTATTAGTAAGATGAACTGTTATAGTGACAAGATCGACAGGACTATTAACCATGAAAGAGATTGCAGATTCAGATCATTATTGTTCCATAAGGAAACAAAGGCTATAACTCAGACTGCTAATATGGGTCTACTATATATGCAAAGGTGGTAAAAGGCATTTCTTTGGAATAAATGATTAGAATGACATATGGACACAGGGACGTGTCTATGACTGAAATTGTACGATCTAATATACACTATTGCATGTTTCCATATGACAAACAAAGCAGACCCTGATAAGATTTGTATTTGGGCAGATCTGATTGCAAAACTGTGAAAGGTAAACTCTGATTTTTTTGTTGTTTGTTTATATTGTTTTGAATTTGGTTCGTTTAGTTTAACCCTTTCACCACCGCAGTCGCATAAATGCACCACGACAAATAGTGCAGTCCCAGATCAGACGACGCCTTTTCAAGGCGGCGTCTGATCAGGGACTTCACCATTTGTCCCAATCTCTATTTCCATATATGTGCTTTATTCCTTCAAAATTTGCATTTATTTATCTCTTTTTTACTTAATGATTTAACAAACTTGGATTGCAGACGACAATTAGAAAGTTGGCGTCGAAAGGGTTAAACACATAAGCATAGTATCAACTTGTTTGTTTCCTGGTGAAAGGTTGAGTCACACTTACCCTGCATTAAGCAACTACCTGCATTTACAGTCTGCTATGCTAATAAATCACGTGGTTGCTCTGGCGAGTCTCGGCTGTATTTCACGACATAACCAGTATCTTTGTTAGCTTTAATTTACATCAATCTTTACTTTGAAGATTTAGTTTCGTATAGATTTATTGCTATATACCTTTGATTTAAAGAGGATAAATGAATGTTAACTTGTGCGACTGCTGTGGACGGATGAATTAGTACGTATACAAACATTGCGCAGAGTAACTCGGTGTCTCATCAGGATCCACATTCTTTGACAACCTGGTTATATTTTCACAGCAGGGAAAGAATGCGAGGTCTCGGTGACTGGAAAGCATTTTACGCCAGTTGTAAGCTGCCAACATTTAAACAACACAATATGATAACAAATCGGATTTGTTCTTGTGGGGTCAGATAGGCAACATCAATATATATTTTGTAAGTCTCACCAAGTTTCCAACTTAGCTATGGCAGAAAGAGACACATACTTGCCAATTTTGAAATGATACCAAAAGGTTACCATTGTTCTTTTCTGGCAGAAGAACAAAATAATCAAGGTCCAGTGTCTGTAATACATGTAGTACTGGTGGAACATCGTGTCCAATTTGTAAATGGATTTGAAAAACACAATGGCTCATATTTGGCAATGGAACTAACATATACTCGTATCAGAATTCCAATTTTACAATGGAAACAAATATGTTTGTTTGGTACTTCATTACTGTTCGTATTAATCATTTACTCCACAAATACGCCTTTCTACACCTTTGTAAACAGGGTTGATCTAGATCAGACAGTTCCTGTAGGGGCATCCGATATGATTCTACAATTTCTGCCATGGCCAAAATGCCTGTGTTTATTTGCTAGTAAAACAATCAACTTAATATCTAATAGTTATCATGTCATTATTTCTTATATGAGCATACATGGCATAAAGTGTTAACACATTCCCTAGTGTATTTTTAGACTCAACCTCTTTGAATAAATCTACCCAAAGGGAACACTTACTAGAGAAATTGAAAAGTTTAGATTTATGTTGAAACCATTGTGATAAATAGGGCATATACTCATACGGAGCATTTGCTCTATTTATCACAAATGTTTCAAAACGTTACTTTCATAGAAGCATCAAAAGACGTAGGTATGAGGGGACGGATTAAGGGCTACTTACTTTATACACCCCTATTCTTAGTAGCGTTATGGTAATCTCGAAATATTATTATTGAATTAAATGTGTAATATAAATTGTGATAAATGACAGAATTAGATTTTGTAATTGAATAGCTGGTTGGAACATCAATCGCGGAATGGTGTTTAGAGGTATATATCGGGGTATATATATAGGACTTGACAATCAACCACTCCAATACCAGTATTTACATTGGACGTGTCAATTGTAAAAAAGATAAACTGGTGGCAAACAGTTTGGATTCCAATGAGACCCGGATGTACCCAGCGTCTCATCTGTATCCAAGCTGTTTGTATATGACATCACATTTCCATTGTTTTTATTGTGTATGGGTTTAACCCTTTCGTTGCCAAATATCTAATTGTCGTCTGCAAAGTCATTTTGTAAAATAAAGAAGTGAGATAAATGAATGCAAATTTCAAAGAAATAAAGCACAGATATAGAAGACGAGTTTGAGACAAATAGTGAAGTGTGCATTAATGCGACATCGGTAGTAAAAGGGTTACATAATGGCTGTCTTATTTCTCAACCGTATTGGAACACTTTTAACTTTTTCGGTGCCTAAATTCTAATTTCTGCCTGCAATTTTGTTGCGTTAAACATTTCGGTTAAATGAATAATTTAGATAATAAATGCAAATTCCAAATGAGTAAAGCGCTGACATACATTGAACTAGTGGTTAAGACAAGCATTGAAGCTTCTTATTCGATGCCGCCATGTAAAGGTGGTATCTAATTTGGGACTTCATCGTTTGTCGCGGTGCATTTTGGCGACAGTGGCAGTGAACGAGTCACAGACCGAAAGTCGTTAAAAGTTGGTACTAGTAGCTCCCTTGTCTACGCTCGATATTAAAGGGGTAGTTCTAGGGCTAGTCGGTCCGGTGTCAGGATAATGTGACTGGGTGGGGTGCCCTTGCCATGTACCTGCGGCAGGGGTATTCCAGTGAGGCAGCACTATAACTTGTCTCATGCGGGTGCCGTTTGCAAATAACTGAAATACCGTTGGTCGGACGTAAAACCTAACTCACTCACTCACTCACTCATTCTGTATTAAGCACCATCTACTATTAAAGACACGTATATTCTTTATAAATGGTTCGCTTTAAAGGGAGATGTGGTAACTGTACAATTAACATATAACTATTCTTAAAGATATACTTACAAAGGTAAAGGTGTACAGTATAACCTCTCTATAACGCCCACTAAATTGTGTTAATCAGTTGGTATTTAGGGCAGGTGGCTGCTTAAAGCAAGGTGAAAGTAAAACAGAACGCTCCTATAGGAGCGTTCTGTTTTACTTTCACCTTGCTTTAAGCGACCACCTGTCTTTATCACAAAATACTTGATGTTATTTAGTGGTCGTTATAGAGAGGTTGTATTGTATCTAACAATTGGATAACAATTAAGATAACTATAATGCTTTTGTAGGTAATATCACTATTAAATGATGTCCTATATGACACATAGTTAATTTCTATATATATGCCATGGTAAGCAACATAGTCATGTCAAGTGCAGGCTGTATTATGAAACAAGGATTTAAATCATGTTATTAATCTGCATTATGTTAACTGACATTGGTATAGTTTATGACAAGTCGCGACATGAACATGTTGCGACTGTTCAATGTAATAACCAGAATTATAGTTGAAGACACGTATTTCAAATCCTAAGATCGTCATTTCTCCATTTAAACCTATATTTTAGAATCGCCTAAAAGACAATATTTTAATGAAACCCTTCCATCATATAAACGCAGTTTTGCATGCCTTTGCAAACAGACTATACCCACATCTGACAGCTCATGGAGGAGTTGTCTGATCAGCTTCTGCTCTGTTTGCTTATCGACTTCAGTAGATCTGATTCTGTCCATGGATATTGATGAGGTAATAAAATCTTGAATAAATGTTAAACAGGGAAGGATTAAAGAGTGGTCAAAACATAGGGGTTGGTTGAGAAATGAAGGGGCTATTCTAGAAATTGTCCCTTGTCTATGGTAGTAGACTAAACAGTGTAACTCACGTACAATGTCATTGCATTGAATTAAAAAATAACTCATTATGACTTCAATTCTCAGAACACCATGTACAATGTTATCTGGTTCAAAACTTCCATCACCACAGTAGAAGCCGTGTGTCAAGAAAGCATGTTTCAGAATATCGTGCGATCTCACCCTTACTAGGAATGCTCTTGTGAATTGGGTCTCAACGGACGACTAATCTGCCGGAGGAATACTTGTGTCCTGTCTTAAACCTTTGCTTGCCAAGCTTGTTCTGGGAAACAGCCGTCTACATAAATTCTAAAACGGTTAAACCCTCTAAACCGAAACTTTAATAAAGACAATTTCAGGCATTTTAAGTAAGTGGCTGCTAAACGCACGTGGAAGTCACGTAGAAAGCTTCTGTCGGTGCTGTTTGCGTGACTTTCACGGTGCATCAAACTGTCATACCGGCATTGATACATATCTATATGTGTGGTTTACTGTATAAGTTATTTTCTGAGATGTATGATCTGGATCACCACAACGAGTAACTAGGTGTCTCATCTGGATCTAGCTTGTTTGCAAGGATAATCACAAATTCACATACAGCAAGCTAAAAGTGGTGGATACCTAATTTGTTTTCTTGATTGTCAGCACTGAATTGCAGTCGAGTGACAGACTGACAACCAAAACAAAGCTAGATGTATTGCTTCCAGAATTGATCTAGGAAACTGACCATTTACTTGGGATAATGTGGGGAAATACGGGTCAGTATTTATCATTCATTCGTAAACAATATATATGGGAATGCCGTAACTACAACAAAAGACCCGCATAAATAGAACAACTACGGGTAAGTGGAATGCGCCTTCCAAGTGGAACACCAGTACCACCTATAAGCGACCTTGACCTTTGCAGACCTGAGCGCCTTAATACAGTCTGATAATTTGAACTATACAGAATAATGATACAGCAAATTTATAGGCGGACAGTACTTAGCGCCTGAACACAGTGTCTGATAGTTTGAATTATACAGAAGAAGGCTATAGCGAGTATATAAGCGGACAGTACTTAGCGCCTGAACACAGTGTCTGATAGTTTGAATTATACAGAAGAAGGCTATAGCGAGTATATAAGCGGACAGTACTTAGCGCCTGAACACAGTGTCTGATAGTTTGAATTATACAGAAGAAGGTTATAGCGAGTATATAAGCGGACAGTACTTAGCGCCTGAACACTGTGTCTGATAGTTTGAATTATACAGAAGAAGGCTATAGCGAGTATATAACCGGGCCATACTTACATGGAACGTTTGCCTTTAACTAAGTTGGAGATAACACATATTCGAAAATGAAAATTACTGTCACTACTTAAACACTTCTGGTAAAAAATACGTAATAATTGAAAACTGTAAACGTATCGTTTCAATATAATCTGCATACAAGTAATGGAATGTGTATCGTCAGTTGTGCACAAATACTCTATTCACGAGGTGTTCAAATCCGGTATTGTGACTCGAAAGCAGAATTGTCTTATCTATTAGACATTTTCGAACTTTCTATTTCTCCTGCCTTTACCAATTTTTCAACATAATGCCACATACAAATGCTGCAGCAATTTGTGGAACAAAGCATCTAAAAGCACTGTCCAGTTTGGGTTTACATTCAGCCTATCAGAATAGATTGCAAGAGTAAACATAGTAGACCCAGAACATCAGACGGTTCCTATATGAACATGAGCAATCCTATGGAGATGCGATGTTGGCTGCGAAATAGTTAAAGAGCCATACACGAACAAATACACTCAAACTATCTGATCTCAATTTAAATGTAGAACATCTAATATAACACTAGAATTCATACAAACCTTATTGTGAATAAGATAAATATGTTCTGAATTTAAATGTAAAATCACTTGAATCCATATAATTTTTTTGTAAATAAGATAAATCTGTTCTGAATGTAAATTTAAACAAGAAACACTAGAATTCATCCAAACTACGTGATTTTTATGTTTTGGATTCGTATATTTTGTTACAGAAACAAAATTAGTTTTGCAGAAAAATAACTCTGAAATATTCTGTCTGCTATAATTGCTAGAGGGATACCGTCAGATGCGGCTTTGAAATAAATTTGTCTTCGTATGCAGAAGAACTTAACCACTAGCATGTTGTCGCCTTTTGACGCTTCTGTAAAAGTCACTTTGTGAAACCATTGTGATAAATAGAGCATTTGCTCCTGTGGAGCAAATGCTCTATTTATCACAATGGTTTCATAAAGTGACTTTTTATCACAATGGTTTCAAAACTACACAATTCTGAAAATTTCCTTTTCTCTAATTAATGCTCCTTTTCAGTAGATTTAATCAAAGTGGTTAGGTCTAAAAATAGCCTAAGTGGGAATGGGTGAACAAATAGGTCTGCTCAAATTTGGAGCTGAACTTGGGGAAATTGGACTACTTCCGATTCAATGAAGCGTTTGAGAAACTATTGATCGAGTGTCAAACAGCTTGGATCTTGATGAGATGCCGAGTTACTCGGCGTCTCATCTGGATCCAAGCTGTTTTCAAATGCGTGTCATGTCTCGGTTAGCTGACAACGGGTTAAACTAGATCAAACTCGTCAGAACGTCTAATTACATGTCTGGCTTTCTGAAACAGTGGACGTCTTCTCTAAGACCACGAGCGACAGAAAGGATTGGAACCTCAAAGAAATTGACATCAAAACATCTTTAGCGCGCTACGAGTGAAACCGTGATAACGTTTGCGAACAATTTGAACCCAGATCAGACGCCGAGTAACTCGGCATCTTATTAGTATTCAAACTGTTTAATACTCTGAATTATAAATTTGTAGAGGAGTTCAATATATCTATATCTTTGAAAATGAAAAAAGATGAAATGTTAAACAAACAAATCTTTGCTCAGAAACCTAATAGTTATGCATTTGTGAATTCTGTTGCAGGCAAGACTCTGTGTCTAGCATATGATTGACATCTAGCGTTACAGACAGTCGCATAACTACGATAACTGGCGAATTTTTGTGTAGCAACATTATCTTCAATACGTAAATGCCATTCGTATTGTTATGGTAGTTTCTCTGATGTACCTATTATCTGCGTTCTAGCTGTGTCTTTTGAGAATAACACACTTTTAATTTAGATAAATCATTTCGTTGGTGGCATCGAAATTGGTCTACTATGTCTATTTTGTAGAAAATACATAAGTGTATCAACGTATATTTTACGATGATGCTATTGATGACGATGTTGCAAGATTTACCAATACATTACTCCCTCTCTACAACGACACCCTTTGGGATACGAAGATTGTATGTGTTGTTCAGAGGGAGTTGTTATAGGGAGGGGAAATCAAACACAATTAGCTTGTTTGCAGGTCCCCAGATAAGGTGTTTTTCGAGAACTAAAACCGTTATGCCTCAATCAAACCCTATGTTGTGACCACTCTTTAGAATCGTCACAAAGTGACGATTCTAAAGAGTGGTCACAACATAGGCTTTGATGGAGGCATAAATAAAATACGATGGAAAAGGTTGTTTCTGGAGCCTTGTTGTTTCGGAAACAGTGACATGCGTTGTTGTAAGGAGGGAATTGTTATTGGGAGGGTCGTTGTAGGGAGGGAGCACTGTAATGTTGAAGACATCTAACGATGGTGTTGCGACATTTAACGACGGTTTTACATACGACAATGCTACTGTGGCATTTGACGATGGTGTTCCGATAATTGACGATGATGTTCAGACATTTGACGATGGTGTTCCGATAATTTACGATTATGTTGAGACATTTGACGATGACGTTGCGACGTCTGACGTTGATGTTGTGACATGTGACTATGACTTTACGCCATGTGACGATGATATTGCGATAATTGACAATGATGTTGCGACCTTTGTGGATGATTTTGCGACACTCTACAAACGCAATCCTATTATGACAAATGAAATCAGAAAGCGACCTTCGTAACAATATTTGTTTTACTCCATTCACCTTAGTTAACCCTTTGTCTAATGAATATTAATGTCAGAAATAATGACTATGTTCTTCTTCTAATAGCACAAAAATACAGTAAAACCTCTCTTAACCGGAATTCTAGTAAAGAAGAATTTAGATAATTTAGGCAGGTGACTGCTTAATGCAGGATGAAAGTCATGCAGAAAGCTCCTCTGTGAACTTTCTGCATGACTTCCACCCTGCATTAAGCTGTCACCTGTCCCCAAGACCGATATTTATACTAAAGTTAACGTCCGGTTAAGAGAGGTGTTACTGTACACAAAGGAATAATTTATCATCGCAAAAACACCAGAATCGTATCCATTTTTGCCATAAGCAAACAGAGTAGTCTCTGATCACAATGGATCAAACACGAGCCATCTGATCTGGGCCTACTCTGTTTGCAAAGGCGATAAAATGCGCCACTATAAGGTAGGTGGTTCAAAATAAAAATACAGATACAGCAATAATTTAGTAGGCCCATGGATCTACCACAATTATCAATATAATGAGTCCAGGCCAGGACTAAAACACGAATGCTCTAAATATCAACCAGTACACACGCAACCCTAGATGATACTAGACATTATAATCGGCCTAAACGACATTTATCCCAGCCCTGTCTTGCTCATTGAGAGCGACAATTACCGTGCAAATGAGACCAAAACGAGCGCTGTGTGTTTCGAATTGCCGATGGAAATTGCTCTAAAACCAGCCGAAATCACATTCATGTGTAATTTTCAATAGGAAATGGTTTATAAAAATGGAAATTGCCAGACCAACTTTCAACGAAAGTGGTTCAGACAATTTCCACTTTAGCATTATTCAGATGTTGATGAGAGTTCCACTTAAGAAGCATAAGTTATTGCGGGTATCTAAGAAAGTATAGATATTGCCAAAACGTTCGACAAGTTAAGGTATGAACCAAATGTTGGCTGGGTTAACTTTCTCTCCTAGGCTATTTTTAGACCCAACCTCTTTGAATGTATCTACCGAAAAGGAGCATTAACTAGAGGAAAGTAAAAAATTAGAATTTTGTAGATTGCAACCATTGTGATAAATAGTGCATTTGCTCCTATAGGAGCAATTGCCCTATTTATCAAAATGGTTTCATAAAGTGACTTTTATAGATGCACAAAAATGCGGCACTAGGCGGTCATGTATTAGCCTATTACCCCGTAGGCTATGTTCACACCCCACCTCATTGGACACATCTATCGGAAAGGAGAAATTACTAGAGAAAGGGAACATTTTAGAATTGTGTACTTTTGAAACCATTGTGACAAATAAAATATATTACATCACATCAAAATGACTTCTACGGAGGAGTCAAAAGGCATCAGTATGAGGAATGTTTCAACAGTGCTCAGGAAAACACACTTAAAGGGGATGTCCCTACATTTGACGCGTTTCATAAACACTTAAAATGTACAAAACTCATTTGTTTATATGCTGAAAAGTGGTATATCGCAAAAAGCCCCATCCAATTACCGTTTATAATGACAAAACATCCATGTGTTTGATATCGCCGATCCCGGTTTTACTTCCCGATGTTTCAGTTTTATTGGGGTTGGGTTTTAGTTTCGTAACTGTTCGCCCTATTCGCGATTCTCCGACCACTTCCGAGAAAGCTATTACGTAAACAATGGAGGGATCGGGTGATCATCGGCAAAAGCGGAATAATTTAACGGAAAAGGCCGATAATACTGTGTTGTAGAACAAAAATTATCAGTATTGATGAAATCGGTTTATTTGTATCACAGGGGCATTTTTCGATATAAGTTTAAATTGGGAACCTTCATAATAATGATAGAACATAACAAATACCAAGTTTTATGATACTATTGAAAAAATGCGATCATTGTAGGGACTTCCTCTTTAACCCATGCCCTCATGACTATCCATGTGCGATACAAACAATGTTAGTTAGTTGAATGTTAGTTGGCGTAATGTTGTATTGGCATAATCAAGAGAAAGTTTTACCGCGGCATAAACTGAAGATTCTGATCTATATTATATCCATATATAGGGAATATTACGCGAAGTAACGATATGAAGGGTTGTATCACATGAGTGGTTGTTTGATCGTATTCGCACGAGCCGCGGAGCGAGTGAGAATACCACGGACAAACAAGCATGAATGTGATACAACTCTTCATATTAATGGTTAATACATGGTGAGAGTCATGCAGCAAGCGACCAGAAGAGCTTCCGGAATAACAGCTTCACCCTGAATTCAGCTCTCGTAATGACCGACAATGATATGTGATAATAATATGAGTGTTTGGATTTATACTAAATCACATTCTACTCCAATTTTCGTTTCTTTGGAGGGAATTGGCGGGTTTGTGAAATAAGCTAGTAATACAGTCAATGAGTCATATTTTACGAATACATACTTTGGACTTGTTTTGTATGACTTAGCCTGGATTATACCTTTCATATTTTTCTTGCAATTGAAAAGATAATTTTGCTGTTTAATCAAACCTTTTCTCTTTTTAATTATTCGATTGTTAGTAATTAGTTTATGTAAAAGCCGTAATCCGGTTTTCTTCTTATTTATGTGTTAACTAGCTATCACGTGACTACATTTATTTGAAATTATATCATGTTGCTAATGTTGCCTGCATAAGCAGGACTTATGTTGTCATACTGAATAAACTTTAAAACTTTGATTGGCAAGGCTTTACAGTATAATTATGCAAGCATGGTCTAACTCATAAACAGATACATTTCTTTGCAAACCAGTCCTAAACGAGCGACCCGTGCTTCAAAGAAAATGCTCTGAACCAAGACGGGACCACACATACTTTGATTTTTGTGTAATTTGTTTTCAAATAAAATATTAGACCAAATCCTTCAGAAATGAAGTTCAGATAATGATAATTTGTATGTTGGCCACAATTTGGTAGTAGTTTCCAGTAAAGAGAGACGCAATCAGTCTGTACATTTTAGACATTTCGATGTGATATGTTGCTTATTTAATGAACACTCGAATAAAACTATGAGATATTTTTGAGAGATGAACAGTAACGCATAGAATAATCTCAACCACCCCTTTATCGGGTACCTTGTGAATATATCCGTACACGTAGTTCGTGGAAACACGAGGCCTGGTAACCAAATCCCCATGACACTCACTTTTGCTTATAGTTCTTTACCTGATAGGTGCGCTTTTGAACGTATCTACAAACAGAGTAGGAATTGTTTGATCAGGGTCTGCTTTGTTTGCTTAAGTTACTACATGTATATACAACTGATTCGTAAATATAATATCTGGTACAGCGAACCCTCGTTCCAACGGAGGCGTTTGTTTCCAGACATCATGCTGGTATAACGAGGTTGCCGTTATAACGAGTTTAAATATGAAAGGAACCATATGGCCAGTTTTAAACTAGTACCAACAGGTGATCGCAAAAAGTCCCCTTGTTTGTTTACGTACCATGTTAAAATGCTGTCAATGAACATCACTGAAGTGACAGATCATGAGATAAACTGAGGTCCATATAAGATGCGTAAATTGAAACATTTTCAAAAATAACTTATGTATTTCTCCACCAAATGCTATGTTGTGACGAAGAGACGATTCTAAAGAGTGGTCACAACATAGAGTTTGATGGAGAATCTGAAAATAGTCACAACATAGGCTTACGTGGAGAAATGATTGTTTTTAGTATTTGTGTACGCAATATGATGCCCTGTGTAAAGTAGCTATGCATATATGGCTTACATGAAGCAGTACATGCAGCACATATAGAAAAACGTTAAGCCTGCCAAAGGTGAATCCTAAAGTATTTGTGCAATTGTTCTGGATCCAGACCAGACGCTGTGTAACTCGGCATCTCATCAGGATCAAGACGATCTGACACTCAGGATTATTTCGCAGAAAATATTTCGTGGAAAAGAAACGAGGACAAATCGGGTTGTAACATATCAACTGCAAAATGCTCCACAGACTTAAGGTTTTTGCAAGGGCCAACGACCAAATAAATAACACCCTATTACCTATTAACGCGTATTATATGACTGGCAGCAAGCAGTACGGATGTATTCATAACTATGATTAACGAGCAGTCTGCAAGAAGCCAATTTATGTATAATGGACAATTTTCCAGATTGCAATCATTGTGGTGTCATAACTGTCCCTCTGAAAATAATGTTTTATTCCTCACAGGCGCCATCGTCTCCTGTGTCTTACAAATAAAAGACATCTTAATGCTTCTGTATGTGATTAATGAGCAATTGCTATGTATTATGGGCATCAAACAACTGTTCAACTCTGTGCACGCTAGCGGCCTAGGCATGCGTGCACATACAAACAGTTTGGATCCAGATGAGACGCCGAACTGTTTGACACTTCTATGATATTTTTACAAAAGAAAGGTGAGTCTCTTTATCTTATTAATTAACGCAGATGGTAATGGCTGCTGACGAAAATTTTAGTACAATGAGTTACATGTAATTGTGTGATGTCATAATGACGCGATACCATTATTTCCCGATGATACGGATACTGATATTGTAGTGTGAGGTGTAAGGAACAAATATTTAAATCAATTGTAAAACAGATATAACCATTCTACACAGTTTATCACGTTCATCACGACCATTCCTCATACACTATTTGTGTTAATCTTGAAAACCACATGATATTCATAAAGTAAAGGGCTTAAGCCCCGCTCCCACTGTCACGGTGCTGGTCCCGGTACCCCACGGTACTTCCCGGCGAAGAAATAGCCGGCGTCCGGGATGATACGGGACTTTATTTATTAAAAAATATAGGTACATTCCCATATTCCCGACGTTGCCCCCCCCCCCGATTTAGAAGCAGGATCTTCCAGTTTGACCCCGGGCTATCCCGGTTAGTTTCCGGTTTGGCACGGTGTATTTACGGTGAAGGGCCGGCCGGTTGAAACGATACAATCCGGTGTGACCCCGGTCGTCGCCGGTAGTGCGCCGGTGATAAGCCGGTGTTACCCGAGTACAAACGGGGGTTGACCGGCAGACCAACCGGCTTATACCTTGCCAGTCTCTAACTCCACCGGTACAAAACGGGACTATACCGTCGTACACCGGAGCTATACCGGCCCAATGCCGGGGGTTCACCAAAGGTCTATGAGGTCTATGAGATGGATGAGGTGCTCGCCAGCATCCCGGATTACTAAGAACTATCACGGTAAAGCCAGGGTAGACCCGGACCTGCACCGGAATATATCCGCGTTGTCCCGGAATTGCCAGGATTAAGCCGGTTTGGGATATCTTTCCCGGTGACTCCCGGTTGTTTTAAACATTTTAAAATATCCGGGGCTGTCTGCCGACTTAAGCCGGATCAATAGGGTTCATCAGGGATTTCCCGGATGTTAACGGCGCCGCCAGGGATGTACTCCCGGTTTGACACGGTTTCCCCCAGGACCACACATGCGGGACGTACCGGGGATTGGGGGGGGGGGGGGGGCAATCCGGCACAGTGGGAACGGGGCTTAAATGATACATAAGGATCGCACTTTTCAGTTGAATATTCAAAACCTTACCCTCCATTTACATTTTTAAATCAAAGTACTATTTTTTCAGGTCTGACTTGTGTGCGTAGAACGTGTTAAATTACTAAGCCTTATTATATACCTATTCACAGAGAATTTTCAGATCATTTCGTATTTGATGTCGCCCCTAGTAACGTTATCACTTCTGATGATAATACTGTTCTGTCCATTTCGCTTAGAATTCACCAAAACTATACAATAAACAGACCAATTTAACCCTTCACTTGCTGAATTTAAGAAAAAAACATTTCTCCTTCTTTACCCATGCCCTGTTGTATAATTACATATATCTTCAATGTGTACAAGTATTTCGCTGTGTAATCACTGCTGTGGAGTGCACTGGTTGTAAACTTGTAAATAGTGCAGACCCTGATGAGACAGCTCCTGCAAGAGCTGTCTCATCTGGGTCTTCACTATTTACAGGTAGGTATATTGACGCGATTAGCAAGCGAAGGGTTAAGATGTGTATGTAACTCTAACCGGTTGATCTGGATCTGCTTTATCTGCAAATGTATGAAAGCCGTTCTATGTGAGGTAAATGGATAAATGAGACCACGAAAAACATCATTTCTCTGCAAAAATAATATCTGAAGGACTGACAAACAGCTTGGATATTAATAAGACGCCCAGTCATTCGACGCCTCGTGGTGAGACGCCCAGTCATTCGACGTCTCGTGATGAGACGCCCAGTCATTCGACGTCTCGTGATGAGACGCCCAGATTCGACGTCTCGTGATGAGACGCCCAGTCATTCGACGTCGCGTGACAAGACGCCCAGTCATTCGATGTCGCGTGATAAGACGCCCAGTCATTCGACGTCTCATAAGACGCCCAGTCATTCGACGTCTCATAAGACGCCCAGTCATTCGACGTCTCGTGAGAAGACGCCCAGTCATTCGACGTCTCGTGATAAGACGTCCAGTCATTCGACGTCTCATACGTATCTAGGCCGTTTGTAAATACAGCTAATGTCTCGATAAGCCGGCAAAGAATTAAATAACATCCAAATACATCATATCTGCTTACATATTATTCCTCCAGTGATAGCCACCAAGACAGACACCCGACTTAATTATGATTAATGGCATAATACAAGACAGACGTATGTAATGAACTGTACTTGCTCGACAAAATCACCTCGGTATTACGTGACGTATGCACCAATCGTTATATTCAGTATCGTCATCAAGGTTCGTTAAATTATAATATCACAGTGCCAACCAGTTCGAATAACTAATGAGGTACTGAGGTACTCTGCATTGTATCTGTTTACAATATTTTCTTTGGCGTGCTAAAGATTAACCCATTTGCTCTCACGAATCTCATATATGGGACGTAGGCAAACAGTGTAGACTCTGATCAAACGACGCATTGTGCGGCGTCTGATCAGAGTCTACACTGTTTGCTGATAGGAATTTCAATATAAAACAAAACGAAATTGAAAATTTAGGCCAGGCACACCTTAGATAAAAAAAATGGACTAATCCAATATATAAACACGGGAAAAATCCACTGGGAGCAAATGGGTTGATTATATTGAACGAACCCGTTGCGTGCTCATCACCAATTGACTCGCAATTGCAAACAGTGTGGATCCAGATCAGACACCGAGTCACTCGGCATCTCCTCAGGACACGGGCTGTTTGACACTCGGTCAATACTTCCCAAAAAGCGTTATCAAATCGGAAGCACGTGAAACGTATAACAGATAGGAATTGAAGCAGATCTAATTATCATAGCAGGCTAAGGGTTAATTGGCGTAATCTTCTCTAGGTCCATTATATGCAGTATCCCGATTTGGTAATGTGTATCATTGTATTCAAAGGGTACTTTACTCAACGTTTAGATAGTAAACAGATGGACAGAAGTCCAGATATATGTAAGATTCGTAAATCAATTGTTAAGAGTAGTTTATTCATGTCGTCACCATACCCTATAGTTTAACCACTCTTTATCTTTAGAATCGTCTCCTCGAGGCGATTCTACAGAGTGATCGTAATATAGGGTTTGGTCAGAAATTCGAGTTTCTTGAATACAGCATGACCTGTCTTAACCCATTCCCTCATATTGACGACTTTTGACGACAAATTCCATTTGTGAAACCATTGTGATAAATAGAGCATTTGCTCCTATAGGAGCAAATGCTCTATTTATCACAATGGTTTATATAGGAGCAAATGCTCTATTTATCACAGTGGTTTCAAACTACAAAATCCTAAAATGTTCCTTTTCTCTAGATAATGCTCCTTTTCGGTAGATTTATTCAAAATTGCTGGATCTAAAAATGGCATATGAGGTAATGGGTTAAGCGGACATCAAAAAGAGGTCTAATTGTTGGCCTGTAATACAGGTGGTCGCTTAATGCACGTCAAAAGTAATGCATTACGCAACCACCTGTTTTTACAGACGTGTATGTTCAATAAACGAAAGGTCGCTTGCTGGACAGATTCTGCTGTATGCACGTGTATCTGTTGCTCAGAAATGGATCTGACACACTGGTTTCGTGCCAAACACATAAATAAAAGAAACATTATATGTTGGTCCAATGGATCTGACGGAATGGCAGCAGTTTAACTATTTTGGCGCCGAATAATTTCCGTCTGCAAACAGTGGCGTCTGCCTTAAATTTCAGAGTGAACTTTACTTTATTTTCGTCTCTAAGTATATTCGGTGTGTTTAGATCATGATAACACACCGATATGATCGCCATTTGCCCCATTCTAACAAGCCATGTGAGTCGCTGTCTTGCGACCTTGGCGATGAAAGAGTTAACCCTTCTCTTGCTGAATTTTAAAATACATTTCTCCTTCGTTACCCATACCCTGTTGTCTAATTACATATATCTTCACTGTGTACACGTATTTCGTTGTGTAATCACTGCTGTGGAAGGCAATGGTTGCACAATCAACTTGTAAATAGTGCAGACCCTGATGAGGCAGCTCCTGCAGGAGCTGTCTCATCTGGGTCTTCACTATTTACAGGTAGGTATATTGACGTGAATAGCAAGCAAAGGGTTAAAACTAAGACAACATACAATGTAACTGCTTTTATTTATTGTACTGTTATCTATCGTTTGTTTTACGATACATTTCTTGCTTACTTAGGCAACTTCTGTCTCTAGTAGATCTCTCATTGTGTATTAGTTTAGAGTAAAACACTAGACAAAAGAATTCATATTTGAAATGAAAGAAAAATATAAAACAACATATTCGTGAAAGTCGAGACTTAGATCTGATCCCCAAAGATGCATATTTTCAATAAAATTGGCTTTATGTGTTTATAATGTCTACTCAAGATGAAAGTCTGTGCGAAGAAACAACTTATTTGATCGCATTCAACAAATGTGTCTGGAGAGTTTCGTAACGTCGCCAATATCTAACTGTTCCTAACAAAAGCTCACTAGTTTCAAGAAGTCAATATGTAAATTTAATGGCAAACTTATATCAAGCAAATACACTGTCTTCGAGTAATGTATTTTCGATAATATACGGCTTCCGAAAAATGGTAAACGGTATACTGAAAAGTGATCACCAAGCGGCAGTGAACGCGGAGCGCCCAGTTAACGCAGATCAAATAAATCTGAGTATTGAAGGTAGTCTATTGATTTAAGTGTCATATCATTATTTTGAATTTCTTTGACAATGATGTTATATATGGTCTTTGATAGGTATAGACTGGACAAAACGTGCGGGTTAAACCGTTAAATACGTATTAATTATTTACAGTTCCTTTTTTCACAAAGAAACAAATGATTTTGTCATGCGATGAGAAATGTTCTTAATAACATAACATAATATAACATAAATCTATTCGTCATAAAGCACATATATAGCCATACATATACAAATACAGGATTACACTGCCTTCATATCAAGGCCTTTTAACACCTTTTTAAATAGAGAAGACCCAGATCAGTCGTCCAGTCATGACATACTCTATTTCCTTACTAAAATGTATAGAACTGATCCGACAGTTTTGTTTACACAGACAGTTTCCGTTTAAAGTTTTAACTTATGAAAATTAAGTGAATTGATATTCACGAAGTTTTATCCATAACGAAGAGCTAAGTTATCTGCGTTCCATTACCCAATATGTGTTTATCCTGCCCATGTCGATCAGCACATCATCTTTGTTTTTCTCAAATATAGTCGTTCCGCGTTCACGGAGTCTTCCGCGTCCACTGCCGCTGGATGATCACTGTGAATTGTATTTCAGAATGTTTTATCGAATCTTTGCATGTTCAATTCATAACAGCAAAAAAAGACATCTTGTATCAGCTCAAGAAATGATTTCCCAATGGAACAAAACATACATGGTTGCAAAGTAGGGCGGAAAAATCCAATCTGCATGGACATGTGCACAGAAAATAACCGAACACAAGGCAGTAAACAGATTTATCACTTACTTAATAAATATTCATGTCAGAAATAATGACGTCATGCACATTAAGAATATTGCAACCTGAACACAGTAAAATTTAAATAAACACAGTAAAACATGCTTATAATACAGTAAAACCTCTCTATAACAGCCAATAAATTTATTGGCTGTTATAGAGAGGTTTTACTGTATTATAAGTACAGTAAAAACTCTCTATAACGACCACTAAATTACATCAAGTATTTTGTGTTAAAGGCAGGTGCTTAAAGCAAGGTGAAAGTAAAACAGAACGCTCCTGCTTTACTTTCACCTTACTTTAAGCAACCACTTGTCATAAATACCAACTAAATTTAGTTGGTATTTATGACAAGTGGTTGCTTAAAGTAAGGTGAAAGTAAAACAGAACGCTCCTACAGGAGCGTTCTGTTTTACTTTCACCTTGCTTTAAGCACCTGCCTTTAACACAAAATACTTGATGTAATTTAGTGGTCGTTATAGAGAGTTTTTACTGTACTTGGTAATTCACTATATTACTTCATAGCAAACAGAGCAGACTCAGATCAGATGATTTCTACATAGATATACTGGGTATACTATTATATGTTTGCAAATGCATAGAGAAACTTATTCATGGAGGTATAATCAGGTACTAGTATTTTGAAAAGCATGTCAAGAATAGAAATGCTATATAAGAGAAATAATAATACAGTGCAGTGCTGTTTCAGTCATGCGCAGGTCACGTGACCAGTGGTCAGTTAAAAGATCGTCCCAATAACTTACTTGAGCTCTTTCTCAGTTCCGTTCAAACCCTGATAAATCAAATCTTTTTAGTTGAGTCTGAGTTTGTTCTCAAGCTTTTGATTGGTCAGATTTGAGCCAAAGGCTCAAATCTGACCAATCAAAAAATTGAGAACGAACTCAGACTCAACTAAAAAGTTTCATAAGCATGGATACAGATACTTGAAAATTAACTCAGACTCAAACTAAGACATTTTCTAATCTTGCTGTGAGGTCATAAAACTTAGGCTCTATGTCAGATCAGATTATTGATAATGATCTCAGACTCTGCCAATTATTTATAAGCTCGGGGCCTGAACTTAGAAATCTCAAAACAAACTCCATGCTATATCGTGACATAATATGGTAACTTGTAATTACCTGTCAAGAATAATTAAATAGTGTGCTGTCAAGTATTGTCTTCTGCAAACTTTGTCGTCTGCCTAAACTGCTTTAAATGCATTTGTCTTCCCTTTACTTAACCCTTTTCCTCATAAATATTCATACTAGCACTAATGACGTCATGAATATTAATTAGATTAATTTATTATAATAGCGCATGGACACATGAAATGTTGGCCAAGGCAGAAACTATATAATTATATATATATACATAATATCATAAGCAAATAGAGCAGACCCTGATCCTATATGAACCGTCTGATCTGGGTCTTCACTGTTTGCAAATGCTTAGAAGGGCGTAGTTATGGACTAAAGGGTTACAGTAAAACCTCTCTATAACGACCACTAAATTACATCAAGTATGCTGTGTTAAAGGCAAGTGGCTGCATAAAGCAAGGTGAAAGTAAAACAGAACGCTCCTATAGGAGCGTTCTGTTTTACTTTCACCTTGCTTTAAGAAGCCACTTGCCCTAAATACCAACTAATTAACACAATTCATTGGCCGTTATAGAGAGGTTTTACTGTACATACAACCAGCTTATCGAACATTTTCGACCACGAGGAGACGCCGCGACACTCTGATCAGGGTCCAAACTGTTTGTAAAGGTCGTAGCAGACTCATCATGAATATTCAACTTGGAAATAATGACATAATGAATATTAATTAGGAATTAGGAATGTTTGGCCACGTCGGAAACTGTAGAACCAGATCAATATATCCTATATAGAAGCATTCAGAGCATATCATGATCAGACGGCTCCTACACAAGTCTAGGTTTACTCTACAGAGCAGATCAAGTACACATATCGGAGACAGATGGCAGGTTAATGCATGACATTCACCCTGCATTAAGCAGTCTAAAATCTTCTCTACTAGAATTCCAGTTTAGAGGTTTTTATTATAAATGGAGTGAATGGTTAAACTGTATCACACAGCGGTCAATTTCGCGATTATTTTTGCAAAATGTTTGGATCCAGATCATAAGTTGAGTGACCCGTTCGAAAAGAAATGCAACATGAAAACTGACTGTTACAACATTTTCCGCTTAACATCTTATCAACAGGCTTATTGTTAATTTGTTACTTCAACAAAAAAATCCACGCACGGAATCAGCGTTTTGGTTGCATTCGCCCAACATAATCTACATGTAGATATTTGCGCAGCTACAATGTACATGCAAATAGTAATTCGTTATAACCAAGACCGAAGCAACTATGTAAATTCAATGAGATTTCCACATACAAAGCGATAATTTACCATGGAATAGGTTTTCGGAAAACACACGGCTTCGGATAAATGGTAATTTGTATTGCGGATGTTTTATTGGTGTTTTGCATGTTGTGTTTGTAAGAACAACGATAGACATCTGGTATGAGCTCAACAAATGATTTCCCAATGGAGAGTGCATTGCAAAATGTAACAGGACCACGTAGTATGAGCAGGTGCAGCAGAAATATTCAAGAAATACGATTTGAAAAACAAAACTAAATAATAAGCAGTGTGTTTTTTCATTGAATGTGTAGCGTTTATGCTTTTATTCCAAGATACGCTGTGTAGCGCCGTTACAAACAGACCAGTTCCAGCTCCTTTAGGAGCTGTCTGATAAGAGTCGCTATATGATTTCTTGTGAACTAAGGGCATATCTGATTCTACAGGTTCTGTCAAAGTTCCTGTGTCCGAACGGCATTACAAATACCCATGTAGATAATACCCATGATGTTAACCCTTCGCTTGCTGAATTTTAAAATACATTTCTCCTTCTTTGCCCATGCCCTGTTGTATAATTACATATATCTTCACTATGCACAAGTATTTCGCTGTGCAATCACTGCTGTGGAGTGCACTGGTTGCACAATCAATTTGTAAATAGTGAAGACCCAGATGAGACAGCTCCTGTAGGAGCTGTCTCATCTGGGTCTTCACTATTTACAGGTAGGTATATTGACGCGAATAGCAAGCGAAGGGTTAAATTATTTCTTATAATAGTACATGAACACAGAAGTGATCGGACATGGCAGAAATTGTACATATCTAACATACATAAGCAAACAAAGCAGGCTCTGACCTGATACGGGTCTACTCTGTTTGCAAAGGCGTAGAGAGGTGTATTACTTCGTAGGTACTGTAACATGCATAGTAAAATTTAAAATAAAACACACATATAATTTGCAGAAAATACTATACTCTTGACTTTAAGCCGGTGCTAGGGAGGGGGGGGGGGATAAAACCGAGTCTGCAATTTTCTCTGTTTGCATTTCTACTTTTGCTTTCGAAGGATCACCCAATTTCAGAATATATGTACTTCACAACAGCAGGTGTTAAGTGCGTATGTGGCGGTCGTAAAAAGTCGCCCCGTACTTCATTCTCAGTGTTGTTATATTTTCTGGTCCTTCGGGATCATTAGTTTTGATGCTACATGTATTAGTTTTGAAAATTGAATACTGCTTAAGCCGGTGCAAGGTGGCGTGAGTAGAGTAGTGTTGCACTTTTAATTGCTACTTATGAACACACCCAATAAAACCGAGTCTGCAATTTTCTCTTTTTGCATTTCTACTTTTGCTTTCGAAGGATCATCGATTTTCAGAATTTACCAGGCTTTAACCTGCTCTGCAAAAGTTTATTAGATGAGAATATAGTCTAGTCAGTTTGCACACTTTATTCATTATAATGTCTTGCAAACACCCTCGATTCTGGTGAGACGAGTAACTCGCTGCCTCATCTTGATCTAACAGTCTTAATCATTCGCTTGCTGTTCACGTCAATATACCTACATGTACCTGTGAATAGTAAAGACCCAGATGAGACAGCTCCTGCAGGAGCTGTCTCATCAGGGTCTGCACTATTTACAAGTTGATTGTGCAACCCGTGCACCCCACAGCTGTGATTGCACAGCGAAATAATTGCAGACAGTGAAGATATATGTAATTATACAACAGGGCATGGGTAAAGAAGGAGAACTGTATTTTAAAATTCAGCAAGAGAAGGGTTAATATGTCTGCTGAGAATTGTATTCATGAAAAAAACATAAGGAAATAAAAACCTCAATACTGTAATATCTCTGAAATGACAATACCAATTATACCAAATGCGGCTGTTCAGATAGGGAGTATCTTAATGTAAGATGAAAGTAATGAAATGACTCCCATAGGATTTTTCTGCATTGATTTAAGTTTTGCTTTTTATTCAGAAGCCACATTTCATGTGGGGTGATCCAGCTGTAGAAATATTGAAAACAAAACCGCACTGCTGCACTGCTGACCAACACAATGCTTCCTAAAAAGTGTCACAGCATGAACTCATTAACTCTTTCGCTGTCAAATACTGTCGTCTGCAAATATGCCGTCTGCATTAATTATTCAATTTTCGTCCCGTTCCTTTAGGAAACATTACCACAGCAACACACAACATGGATCCTGATTAGATGCAGAGTTACTCGGCGATTCATCTGCATCAGAACTATGTTCATCACAGATAAGACATTTGCAGCGAAACAATAAACCCATAACCTCATATTGACGAGTTTTGACGACTGTAAAAGTCACTTTGTGAAACCATTATGATAAATAGAGCATTTGCTCCTATGGGAGCAAATACTCTATTTGGCACAATGGTTTCAAACTACAAAATTCTAGTTAATGCTCCTTTTCGGTAGATTTATTCAAAGAGGTTGTATCTAAAAATAGCCTATGAGGGAATGGGTTAAATTGTGCGCGTGTAAACGCACATATGTCACTAAATGAAAAGTGAATATTCATATGCCGTTATATTAACAGCTAATTGATATTCAGAATGGCATAATCTCTGACAAAACTATTATCAAATAATGTGTAAGGTTTGAATTGAGATAAATTGAGAAAAAATGTAACTATACGAGACTATTGTTACTTATCATTCGGGAATATACTAATATACGGGACTATAATAAATAACACGGTTATTGTTACTATATATACGGGACGACTATACTGAGTATACGGGACGACTATACTAAATATACGGGACGACTATACTAACTATACGGGACGACTATACAAACTATACGAGACGACTATACTAACTATACGGGACAACTATACTAAATATACGGGGCGACTATACTAACTATACTGGACGAATATACTAACTATACGGGACGACTATACTTACTATACAAGACGAGTATACTAAATATTCGAGACTTTACTAAGCATATAATATAAAGTATCACTTTCTATAAATGATACAGCGTACATGTACATGCTATGAAGGAAAACAATGAGTTTTGTTATCACACCATGGTTGTGAAACTAGAGCCTCTGATCAGAAATCTTAACAACAAAGTCGAAACGTAATTGAATAATATGCACAGGGAACCAGTGCAGATATGCCTAAGACCTAAATAGAGGAAGAGCCCCTCTGGTCATGTTCTGTTTTCTTTACAAGTACTTCTAATTAGATTACAACGTCAAAAACTGCTTGCCAACACTAACCATCCAAATAAAAATTGGATTGGTTCATATATATATTTGGACATGTGCACCGAGGATTAACCTTTAGCCTCCTATAGGCGGATAAGTGAATAACTATGCAAACAGTTTGGACCCAGATGAGACGCCGAGTATATCGGCGTCTCATCTGGATCCAAACTGTTAACACCCTTATTGCATATTGGTAGATAGATTCATGGTAGCTTGAATTTTGAAAACATAGTAGTTAAAACATTCTGTAAAAATATTTTAAATGTGGTACAGTATAACCTCTCTTAACCGGAATTCTAGTAGATAATAATTTAGATACTTTTAGGCAGGTGGCTGCTTAATGCAGGGTGAAAGTCATACAGAAAGCTCCTCTAGGAGCTTTCTGTATGACTTTCACCCTGCATTAAGTTGCCACCTGTCTTCAAGACCGATATTCATACTAAATTTAACTGCCGGTTAAGAGAGGTTTTACTGTATAATAATAATAATATTAATAAAAATAATTTGCTCAGCAGGCTAAATGTTAAACGAGTTTCAATTATGCCCTTCTTTAATACTACAGACCAGGTTCAACTAGGACACACGACAGAACTGGGACACACGGCAGAACTGGGACACACGGCAGAACTGGGACACACGGCAGAACTAAGTGTCTAACCAAATGTGGTTGGTGTCTCTGGGGCAATTATCTGACAAGTGGATGCATTGCGTGCTTCGTTTATTTTTTCCTTCACCATTGTTCAATATATATATCCCTGAGGACATTTGGGAACCTATCTATTTGATTAACCCTTTCCCTGTTGAATATTCATGTAAGAAATAACGAAATCATGAATATCTATTAGCCAGTTGTTTATAATGTTGAAAGAATATGACGTGTTGGCGCTATATACATGTAATTCTATATGCAAACAGAGCAGATGTGTATCAGACCGATCCTACAGGGATTGTCTGATTCGGGTCTACTCTGTTTGCAAAGTCGTTTCTATCAAGGATGCATGCTTAAAGCAAGCTAGGAGCAACATATTACCGATAAAATAATATTTTAGCTAATAATGTTATGACTATAACAGGCGTATCCACTGTTATTATATTGGTATCAATGTTCAGTCTAGTTGGTCACGGTAAATGTCATTATAGACATGTGAACAGTACAGCACGGACCCAGTTCTAAAACTACGTTTAGCCAGTTACCTGATAAATGTCAGTGTAATGACATTGTGTATATAATATATATTAGTTGAGTATTTATAATGGCGCATGAGCACAGGAGATAACCTGTTGAGTAAGACCTAATTAAGTATGTAAGCAAAACGGATACCACTCTATTTGCAAATTCGTCAAAAAGTCGTCTACAGGAGTCATTTGATCAGGGTCTTCTCTATTTGCAATGGTTATAAGAGTGATATGATTATTTATGGAGTAGATGTTTAAAAGAACTACATGTATTACACAAATTAGACCAATGGTGAAAACAAATGAAAGTCTAATACGTTTGGAAAATATCCCGATTTAAACCACCTGTGGTGACATTTAGTATATAAAATATTCTTTGCAACAACTTGTAATTTACACCTGTATATATCCAAGATTAGGTACCAAACCGAAAGAAATGCTACTTTCTATTTCCCCGCCATTTGTTTTGTCTAATTTAAGGCAAATGACTACTGTAGAACGTGTATTAAGCGGCCATTTATTTATTGAACACAGAAGTCTTAAAAAACTGGTGGTTGAAGAAAGATTGAGTAATGCAGAAAGATCCTATAAGAGGGCTCTGATCAGGGCTTGCACTGGTTGATATTCTAAATATTGAAGCATGTTTAACGCTTTCCCTGATGAAGATTCATTTAGGATATAATGACGTCATGAATATTAATAAGATTACTTTTTATAATGGCATATGAACACAGGACATTTTGTCTCAGGCAGAAGCTGTAGAATCAGATCTTTATTACACCATAAGCAAACAAAGCAGACCCTGATCAGACGGCTCCTATAGGAGCCGCCTGATCTGGGTCTACTCTGTTTGCAGATGCGCCAAAATGCGCTAACATAGGGGAAAATGTTAAGACGTTAATACTGAGTGAACTCTAAAGATACACACTGGTGGACTATTACACTCTGATATACACTGGTGGACTATTACACTCTAATATACACTGGTGGACTATTACACTCTGATACATACTGGTGGACTATTACACGCTGATACACACTGGTGGGCTATTACATTCTGATATACACTGGTGGACTATTACATTCTGATACACACTGGTGGACTATTACATTCTGATATACACTGGTGGACTATTACACTCTGATATACACTGGTGGACTATTACACTCTGATATACACTGGTGGACTATTACACTCTGATATACACTGGTGTACTATTACACTCTGATATACAATGGTGGACTATTACACTCTGATACACACTGCTGGACTATTACACTCTGATACACACTGCTGGACTATTACACTCTGATATACACTGGTGGACTATAACACTCTGATACACACTGCTGGACGATTACACTCTGATATACACTGGTGGACTATAACACTCTGATATACACTGCTGGACTATTACACTCTGATACACACTGGTGGACTATTACACTCTGATACACACTGCTGGACTATTACACTCTGATACATACACTGGTGGACTATTACACTCTGATACACACTGGTGGACTATTACACTCTGATACATACACTGGTGGACTATTACACTCTGATACATACACTGGTGGACCCTTACACTCTGATACACACTGGTGGGCTATTACACTCTTATACATACTGGTGGACTATTACACTCTGATATACACTGGTGGACTATTACACTCTGATACACACTGGGGGACTATTACACTCTGATACACACTGTTGGACTTTTACACTCTGATACACACTGGTGGACTATTACACTCTGATACACACTGGTGGTCTATTACACTCTGTTATAAACTGGTGGACTATTACACTCTGATATACACTGGTGGACTATTTCATTCTGATATACACTAGTGGACTATTACACTCTGATACACACTGGTGGTCTATTACAGTCTGTTATACACTGGTGGACTATTACACTCTGATATACACTGGTGGACTATTACACTCTGATATACACTTGTGGACTATTACACTCTGATAAGTCTTGAAAGGATTATTTATGAAAGAAATAATAACATCATTAATATTAATAGGATATTATTTGGTAATGGCATAAGGACACGGGGAATTTTGGCCATTGCAGAAACTGTAGAATCATATCTGTATTATATCATAGACTAACAGAGCAGACCTAGATCAGGCGGCTCCTATAGGATCCGTCTGATCTGGAGCTACTCTGTTTGCAAAGGCGTATAAAATCGTATGTATGGAGTAAAAAGCTCTCTCAACGGATATTCGTAAAGAAATATGACATTTGTCTTAAGGCTGAAGCTTTATCAGTTCTTACTCATTTATCTGTAACTAATGGATATATTGCGTGACTCTTACAAAACATGATGTAAGTGTTTTAGTGAATAGCCTTGAGATCATTACTGGAAACCTATTTACATTGATAGCAAAACATGAGGGATATTTATGGCTAATGAACGAAAGAGATGCGCATTTAGAAAATCCGTGATCAAAGTGAGTCCATTACAGATTGCATGTAGAACAAATCTGAATAATTAACCATTCAAAGTAATACGACTTCCCGGACTTAACACTTTGACATACGCCTTTCTACACCTTTGCTAACAGAGTAGACCCTGGTCAGACGGTTCCAATAGGAGCATCTGATTAGGGTCTGGTTTATTTGCTTTTGAAGTAATATAAATATCATTCTAGTTTCTTTGAGGACCAAAACTTCAAGTGTTCATGAGCCGTTTTAAAAGATAATCTAATTAATATTCATGATATCAGTATTTCTTACATGAATATTCATGAAGTAAAGGGGGACACATTTTTTCCTTGAATATTCATGTAAATCACGGCATTATGAATTTTAATTAGCTGATTCGTTTTATAACGGCAAACGAGCACTCCACTATTTAGCCATTTTAGATACTGTACATTCAGATCTATAATACAGTAAAACCTCTCTTAACCGGAATTCTAGTAGAGAAGAATCTAGATATTTTAGGCAGGTGACTGCTTAATGCAGGGTGAAAGTCATGCAGAAAGCTCCTCTAGGAGCTTTCTGCATGACTTCCACCCTGCATTAAGCTGTCACCTGTCTCCAAGACCGATATTTATACTACATTTAATGTCCGGTTAAGAGAGGTTTTACTGTATTATTATTATACCGTATAAACTGGGCAGATCGGGATTGGACAAGTTATACAGGAACAGTCTGATAAAGGTCTAACTGATTTGTAAATGCGTTGAAACGCATGTACATGCAGTAAACTGTCAACCCTTTTCTCCATGAACAATAAGACATCGCATTGCTCCCGGGTTTCTCTGTGTTTATTTCCCTCTATCTGGGGCGTACACTTAGCCCATAAGTGGCAGAAACGGGTGGAAATCAACATAACCAGCCAACAGACCAACCAACCAATCAACCATCAAACTAATGACATCAGGAATATTAATAAGCTTTGTTCAACGGCATAAGAACATATATAGTTTTGGCCAAGTCAGAAACTGTAGAATGAGATCTATTTTATTTCGGAATCTAACATGGCAGACCCTGATCAGGTGAACCGTACAGGGATCTTTGTCTACTCTCTTTGCAAACACGTATTGTGGTTTATTGATATATGGTTTAGGCAACTTTTGAACCTTTATGTAAGAATTAAGTTTAATTCTGGTGACCATAGGTTTGTAATATGATTGACGAATTGAACAAAGGAGAGAGGTGTTAGTTTTGGAAATGCTAAACAGAGAGGGCTGTTAGATATTGTCTGTCATTGCTTTAGCAGATACCTGTGATCATGTAGCTCCATAAATTGCAATTACTTTAGCACAGGCCAGGGATGCTAGCACTGATCAGTGGATGTGCTATACTTAAGCATGTTGCTCTCTATATTTGGAGCTGGCTTTGATAAGGTTTAGCTATGCAAATTAGTTTAGCCTACGTAGCATTTCTTTGTTTCTATACTCTCTAAAATGGTTCCATGTTATTTAAACCAGGGTTCCTTTGTTCACGGGGAGTTTGTTTTAGTTCTAGAGTTATAAAAAGGCGAAAAGAAGAGAAGCAGAGTCAGATTTAGTTATTCAGAATGGAGATCTTTTCTATTGGGATTATTATGAAACTTTGATGAAAGCAAAGAAGTTGACAGATGAATGAAGGGAAATTACAAAAGTAAACTTGAATATTGTGTAGAACTTAATAATTAAATGCTGTGAAGAAGAAATCAGACTTGAGTGTTCAACCACAGTAGCAGTTTCCCCATAACAAATAAACAATTTGCAGAGTCAATGTTTTATGCAACAGACGTAGGATAGCGTATGCATGAAGTAAACTGTAAATACGGTTGATAATTCGGGACAATAAATAAATTTGAACATTTTACCTGATAAACAGTCGTGGTAGATTCCACCATTCTTATTTTCTTATATCATTATATAATACAAGTAAATATAATGGTATGACAATACTATAGAATGACGAGTAAGCTTTTCTACAAACAGACAGAACAGAACCTAATCAGATGGCACCTTCTTTTAATCTGTATCAGCTCTGTTTATAAAGTCGTCAAATAGCATTTCTTCATAGCAAAGGGTTGGAACTAAAAATTAATTCTTTGTATTACGGGCAGCTAATTGCTTTTGCAAATGCTACTACCATAACATAACATATCTTTTATTCGTCAAGTCTACATATAAGACACATGGCAGTATGTACGTTCACGTTACGATTAACTACATGTACATTTAATTAAATGTAAATAAATGCAACTCTCTGCTCGCCATGAAGCTTCAATGAAATGTTTCCATTGGAAAAATCTGAGGGGCGAATAGATCTGGTGTCATTGCGGTTCCAATTAGCTGGCAGAGAGTTAACATTTATAATATAAATAATACACATATGTATAAACATATCTCTGAGCAACACATTATTAGAGAACTGAGTACATTAATGTGTATACTTTCATGAATGAAGTGTCAGAATAGAGAGCTTACATAGGCTGTTGAGGTGGAGAGAATATTTTGTAGTTGTTGTTTGTGGTTATTGTTGTCACTGTTGTCGTATTAATGTTTTGTTCTAAGGAATTTAGTCTTTCTTTGCAAATGTTTGGATCCAGATATTTCCTTATTCTTTAATCATGACTGCTGAACCATTTTATATTATCAGCGAACAGAGCATGTATACCCTGATCAGACGATCTTAAAATTGAGTCACTCTGTTTGCAAAGCATAGAAAAGCTTAAGTATGAAGTAAAGGGATGGTAGTGTGGATATGGTTTAACCCATTACCTCATTCGCTAGTTTTAGATGCAACCTCTTTGAATGAATCTACCGAAAAGGAGCATTAACTAGAGAAAAGGAAATAATTAGAATTTTGTAGTTTGAAACCATTGTGATAAATAGTGCATTTGCTCCTATAGGAGCAAATGCTTTATTTATCACAATGGCTTCACAAAGTGACTTTTACAGAGTCGTCAAAAGTCGTCAATATAAGGGAACGGGTTAAACAAAGACAAAAGGAAGTTCTGCATAAATGAAACTTGGGGCATAATTTGTGAAACGACCAAACAATGCATACTAGTAAATATGTGTAGGTATAAAGGAACTATCACACCGTTTCGGTGGAATTTATTTAACACTTCACCGTTTGGTACAATGTGCAGCCAGTGTCGATCCAGCAATTTAAGGTAAGTACATATTATTTCAGTGTAAACTAATGAAAGCATTTGCACGCTACAAGTTGATATATTTGCACTTTTAAGTTGTGCAATCAGCACGCTATAAAGGCACGCTACTCCGCTATACGCTATTTTTAGCATTGATTTAGTACATTCCAGATTTATTTTTAGAACTGGGTTGGGTTTCCAGTCTAAAATTGTGCAAGACAAACTTTAACAAAGAGAGTAAGTAGTTTTAATTCGTTGGTATTTGAGGTAGACATGAGCTGTTTATATTTATACATATTTGGATTTTGTATGTAACATTGTTTTATGTGTATTTGTTTTGTTGATTAAACTTATCACATTCTAGCAGATAATGGTTTTCATCACCAATGACATGTTTGTTGCAGTGAGAGCACTTCGAGGGCTTGGTGCAAAACTATTGTAACTCCTTCACAAAGTGAAGGAGTTACAATAGTTTTGCACCAAGCCCTCGACTTACTGCCTTGGTATTCAACAGATTGCCATCGCCCTATTTCAACGGGAAAGTGATGGTTACCAGTGCGGAGTTCGGCTAAAGGTATGTATAATGATTTTTTCAGTGTCAATAAATACTTTTCAAGTTCAATATTTGGTTTAATTAGGGAATAGTTAGTACCTTTGGGCTTTGGAAGATTCTAGTAAAGAGCTGTTCCATTTTTGTTTAAATTGGTCTAAGAGTAGTTGGCTTACTATCTTACTTACATTGTTTGTATTTAAAGATGCTTGTGAGTACCAGAGATTGGGTTTGCCGAGTTCAGTCTGAATACGTTTGATATGTTCCAGCCAGTTAGATCGGAAGTTTTGTTCTTTAATCATAACATTGTAGATTTGTTCTTATATTTTTTATTGCTTGCCAAGAAGAAGATTATTACAAAAGCTTAACATTCTAGATTTGACTGTTACTTCTTTGGAAAATGCCCTGGTTCATCATAGACCATGTAATTAGGTGTTGCTACATTTTCCTTTATTATGCGTTTTAAGAAGCTCAGGTGTATTCGTTCTAGTATTTTTTTGTGTTTTCATATTCATTCTTCATTAAAAGTGTTTAGCCAATACCTTTATCTGAATGTTACTCCTTTGTTTTTCATCATACCTCACAATGATTATTGTAGGTTAGTAGCATTGTGTCATGTTTATAGTGAGTATAATAGTTACATAAATTAACTATAACAGTTAAATACAATTTTAACAATGTCATTTGGGAAAAAAATATTATTAATATTTATACACCCATATGCATTTGATAATATATAAATTAAAGAGAGAGAAAAAACACAAAACACTGTTCCAAAAAGGAAAAAACAACCAAAAAAACACACACGCACAAAAAAACAATTAAAACGTGCTTGATGGGGTTCTCTCATTTCAACCATTTTTCGGTTTCATGTTGTTTTCTTATTATTATAAAAATGTACAGGAAATAATGATAATTGCCAAAGCCATTTTACTTTTTAGCTATTGCAGTATATATGGAGGAATTATCGTAAAATATGATAATATTTTGACCATATCTGATCAAACTGTTCAAGGTAATTATCCTTTGTTGCTATGTATTTCAGAGCTGTATATTTAGCTATTATTTTGTTTTTTAATGATATTATTGAGAGTTTTCCTTCCCTTTTTTAGGTCAAATATATATAGTACTTTGTCTCTAGTAGAATAGTCATGTCAGCCATAGAATAGGAATTATTTAAATTGAATAGGTATATCTTCTCATTTATATAATTGATACATTTTGCTAATTTCAACCACTGCTGAACTTTTGTTAAAAATAATTCTGTTTCTGGACATGACCAAACTATATGCTGAATTGTTTCTATTTCACCGCAAACTCTGAAATTAGGATTGTCAGAGATTTTGATGTTATAAAGGTATTTCTGTGTTGGAAGAATTCTATGGTTTATTCTATACTGAAACCACCTTATTTCTGTGCTGAAGTTGTATTTAAATATGACATTGTAGATTTCTTTCCAGTCATTATCTTCTATCGGAAAAAACTGCAGTAGGTTTTTTCATTATTTTTATTCAGTATGTTATATAAATGAGCTGAACCTTTAAATTGTTTTAGTAGTATTAAAACATTTAATGGGAGTAATGGATTTTGCATTTTCTGCAGTGTTTCTGTAAAGCTAAACTTATTTAAAAAAAGTTTTATAACATTCATTAGACCATAAAATTTTACAAAGTCAATATGAATATTATAGATTTCACAAAACGATTGATAACTGTAGAAATTTCCTTCAGAGGTGATTAGATCATTTATTTGTGAAATCCCTTTTATAAAACAAGGTTTGTAAAACACACACATTCCACCTATTTGAATATCTTTGTTGTAGAATAATGGTGCGACCATTAATTCTGCTAGGTTTTCAGGAGTGTATGACGTTTGTATTTTATGGAAAGCTTTTATGACATCTTGCCAAAATGGATTCGATATTTCTTTCTCACATTTCTTTAGATACTCAGAATGTTACTCCTTTCGGTGCCGAGTTTTTAGTTGTCGCCTGCAAAGTGTGTTGAATCATTCAGTAAAATAAGGAACTGAGATAAATAAATGCAAAGTTCAAAGGAATAAAGCACGGATATAGAATTAGAGATTGAGACAAAAGGTGAAGACCCTGATAAGACTGCACTATTTGTCGTGGTGCATTTATGCGGCATTGACGGTGAAATGGTTAACTAAATAAAAATTTGTATCAAAATTTATCACTGACGAAAATAATTTTATGACAAACAGTGAAGGCATTGATCAAAGGGCTCCCTTAGGAGCTATTTGATCTGGATCGACACTGTTTGTAAATGTATAATATACGTGGTTTCCGTTTATTCAGTGTAAACATTCACAAGTCCAAGAAAAACATCTGCAAAAAGTTACGGCACTTAATAAACTACAGTTATGTGCTTCACGCCAGTTTCATACGATTAACGAATGAACATAATCAGATAAAGACATTGGCAAAACACTCAAGACTTAACACTATCCCCGATAGGGACGACTTTTATTATGTTTTCAATAATACAGACCCAAACTCAGACAGCTCATGAAGTAGCTGTCTGATTAGGGTCTGTTCCGTTTGCTTATTGAAAAGTAAATATCCTGTTTTGACGCTTCGACCCCAGCCAAATATTTCAATCTTAATATGTTATAAACAATCGTCCATACATATTCATATAGTCATAAAGTCTTGAATAAATATTCAGGGGAATACACGATGATCGACAGTCCCACGAGATGTTGTGTGACTCAAATTGATGTAATTTGTCTGTAATGGTGTGCGTGTATGAAATTGTAAATGACAGGCAAACAAATTCAACGACAAGCGACACGTGTATTGTTTGGTCAAGGTTCTACAGCCAAGTCTCGCTAATACGACCACTTGAAATACAGTAAAACCCCGCTAATGCGACCACTTAATGAATAAACATGGATGTCTTTATAAGCAGGTGGTTGCTTAATGCAGGACAAAAGTAATGCAGAAAGTTCCTCTAGGAGCTTTCTGCATTACGTTTGTCCTGTATTAAGCTAACACCTGCATCTAGCACCCAGAATTATATCTCTTTTAGGTGGTAGTATTAGCGGGGTTTTACTGTATATATAATTCTGGAGATCTAAAACGGGCGGTAGCTTAATACAGGACAAACGTTATACAGAAAGTTCCTATAGGAGCTTTCATCATAACTTTAATGTTAATACGAAATTAATTTCTCATAAATGAGTTTTGTGGCTAGAAATTTAAGGTGAATTCGTCTATTTTGATTCTGTGTAGATAATATGCGACCATTGTGCGCCTTTGATATGGACACTCTTGTATACCTTTGTTATGGGCGCCCTGCTTTTGATATTGGCGCCCTTATACGCCCTTGATATGGCCGCCCTTGTGCACATTTGATATGGTTGCCCTTGTGCACATTTGATATGGTTGTCCTTGTGCACATTTGATATGGTTGTCCTTGTGCACATTTGATATGGCCGCCCTTGTGCACAGTTGACATGGTTGTCCTTGTGCACATTTGATATGGTTGCCCTTGTGCACATTTGATATGGTTGCCCTTGTGCACATTTGATATGGTTGTCCTTGTGCACATTTGATATGGTTGTCCTTGTGCACATTTGATATGGTTGTCCTTGTGCACATTTGATATGGTTGTCCTTGTGCACATTTGATATGGTTGTCCTTGTGCACATTTGATATGGTTGTCCTTGTGCACATTTGATATGGTTGTCCTTGTGCACATTTGATATGGTTGTCCTTGTGCACATTTGATATGGGTGTCCTTACAATGTATACGCATTTGATAAGGGTGTCCTTATACAGCTTTAATATGGGTGCCCTATACGCTTTTGATATGGGCTCTCGTATACATGTACGCCTTTGATATGGATATCATTATATTCCTTTGATATGGTCGCCCTTTAGCGCCCTCGATGTTGGCACTCTTTAGCGCCTTTGAAATATACGCCCTATGACATATTTGCAAACAGCGCAGATCTAGACAAGATCGACTCTTGTACAAGCTGTCTGATCTCTATCTGGTATGTTTGCATATGTAATAATATAGATACATACATGACTCTACATATCCTGCTATGAGTGAGCCTATGACCAAAACCCTATGTCCATGTTTCATAATAATCCAACTTCAGCTAATACATATCCATGACTGCATTATAATAATTTTGCAGTCAACAACCTGCCTAGAGCTATTTTTAGATTCGTTTTAAGCCATTTGTAATTTGTTATAACCAAGGCCTGAGAAGTTTCCTGCGCAACTATGTAAATTCAATGAGAATTCTATATACAAAAATGCAATTTACTACGGAAAACGTATTTCGGAGAATATGCGTCTTCCACTAAATGGTAATTTATATTCAGAATGTCTAATTGGTGTTTTGCATGTTCTGTTTGTAAGAATAAATAAAGACATCTAGTATCAGCTCAAGAAATGATTTCCCAATGGAGTTGCAAAGTATAATATGAAAATAACATTAGTAAGTGCACGAGTACCAGACATTCCCTAGATTAAGAAAGCTTGGGTCTGTCATACGAAAGATGATACGACTGAAATTTATAATCGTACAATTATTAAACGTCGCGTCGCTGACCACCGTTTGCCATCCATCAGACTGTAATCCTTTGTATTCCATCTTTGAAAACGATCCATTGGTATCTTTCAAGAAGTGTAGATTTAATTAATTATCTAAATCGGCCACAAATCTCATTCTAGTTATGCATATTGTAAGTGTTGCCTACTGAAAAGAATGGGGGATAACTGTTTATCATAACTGTTTATCATAACTGTTTATCATAACTGTTTATCATAACTGTTTAACATAACTGTTTAACATAACTGTTTATCATAACTGTTTAACATAACTGTTTAACATAACTGTTTATCATAACTGTTTATCATAACTGTTTAACATAACTGTTCCCTCTCATCTGGGTTTATACAGTTTGCAAACGGCATGAATGAATCGTCGGTAAATAGCTTATTGTAGCTAATGTTATCTGTTGTACAACCGACTCAAAATAAAGATTCTTGTATCTTGTATCTCGTCTCTCGCGCTGAGAAGGTTCAATTTTATTAAATATATGAAGTGAAGTTGTTAATATAAATATCAGTAGTTCATTTTGGTTATCTGATCTGGATCTACACTATTTGCAAATACATTGAAAGGTGTTTCTATTAGACAAAGGGTTTAAAGGGTTTTAATTTTACCATGCCCAAATACATGTACAATAACCCTGGTCCCACAGGAGTTAGCAGCAAAACGAAGTGTCTAAAACAGATTTGGGTGATGTATGGTCGCCAAATCTATCTGACTTATGGGTTTTTCGCGTGAGCCTTTTAATGTTTCCTTATCTATTGCCAATATAAATTCCATATAACCATTTACGAACACAGTACGATATAAATAATTGTATGTTTATTTGCCATTCTCAACCTATCCACGACCTGACTAACAATTGCAAACAGTTTCGATCCAGATGAGATGCCGAGTAACTCGGTATTTCAACTCGGCATTTTATCAGGATCCGAGCGGTTTAACACTCGATCAATGTTTTTTTTCTCACAAATTTCTGTTCCAATCGGAAGTAGCCAGATTTGAACCAGATCTAAAATGGATGAGAAATAATTATTGATCGCCGCATGAGCGGCGATCACTAATGGAATGTTCAAAAGTATTTACCCATGTAGGAGGGGTAGCGACAAGTTTTACAAATTGGCTCATGAGAGCGTGGCAGAGAATAGTTTCTATCTGCATTATTGATGTAGTGAAATATGTGATGTAAAAACCTTCATACGATGTTTAAAAAGAAATTTATCAAACAAATGTACAATAATAACAATAATTATGACACTTTTTTCGTCGAAGTATCGACATTAAATGCCAAAAACAGTTTTGTAAACATAAATGAAGCCGGGTCAAAGTCGCAGAATTGAAGCCGGGTCAAAACTGTAGTCGTGCACCTGTTTGCGGTGCTCTCGTTCTAAATTATGCCCTTCAGAGATTTTGACATATTACAGTTTTGTTTAATGACCAATAATGACCAATTGTTTGTCACCATTGTTTATTGTCCAAAAATGTCGACAAAAGTAATACATACATCAGTATATTTATACACGTGATATACACATGTTAAGTCATGAATAGATTCAAACTCTTTGCTAGTGCCTTTATATGTGAAAGCGATATATCCTAATAGAGAATAATAGGTTAGTGCTGTAGATGGGACTTACATTACAAGACGGGAAAACGTGCTCGAATTTGAAAAATAAGATCATTTGAATCGACAGTCGATATGTTAATTCAAACAGACATGGTTATTATTCTACCGGAGGCTCTACATGGTCAAAATCGAATTCCGTCGTCTCGGTTTCTATTTTTAGATAGGACTAACGTCACTCGTTAATGGAACTGAACAGGCTATATTTAGGTCTATGACCATCATCGCCCTTGTTAGAGTTTATTGATTCAATTATCATGAGAGTGATAAATGTTGTAATGAAGTTTTATTGTTTTATTTATTTTTATTTAAAAAAGTCGTTTTATTTTTTTTATTTAAAAAAGTCGTCAATATAGTAGCATGATAACTTTATATACATCTTCAATTTCCCTTGAAGTATGTCTGGCCTGATACCGTAGTGGTTACCACGGTCGCCTATCGTGCAGTCAGCCCTGGTTCGATTCTCACCGCTGACGAAAAACATTTTTCTCTCTTTTTCCTTTCTATTTTTTTTTTAATGGCGGTTTGGGTTTTTACTGGGATAGTTAATGATAATTATCCATATTAACTGTTTTTTCTTTCAACTTATACGTTATTTTTGGATGCAATCTTGGTCAAGTTCAAATATGGATCATGTCGGGTTCGGAACTAGGTCACTACGTCATTACACTCTAGAGGCTACATATTTCGTTAAGTTTTTAATGAAATGTTGTATTTCAATTGTCTTAACAAAACAGTTCCTTATTAAAAACCTTCCTTGTACACAAATTTCCCGGCGATCCAATGCCTTGCATCAGTATTCGTCTTGTTTCATAATGGGATAAAAGTAATTTCGACAGCTGTGAACTTAAGAATTTGTCCAAATCAGAAATCGGATAACTCGAACTTCTGTTATCTCGAGCTAATTTATATGGTCCCTTGACGTTCGAGTTATCGATGTTCAACTGTATATATGTAAATATATGTGAAGTACGATGATGATAGAAACGGTAAAATCAGATCCTTTTTAACTTTCTACGCCTTTATAATTGTCGTCTGTAAACCGCTTTTGTTTAATCATTTGGTAGAATAAGGAAATGAGATAAATGCAAATTTCAAAGGAATAAAGCGCAGATATAGAAATTAAGATTGAGACAAAAAGTGAAGTCCCGGATCAGACGCCGCCTTGAATAGGCGGCGTCTGATATGGGACTGCACTATTTGTCGTCTTGCATTTTTTTACGACATTGACCGTAAAATGGTTAATCTAGCAGTCTACCTTGCTTGAAATTAGGTCCAATGGCGTCTCGCGTAGGAACCAGATGAAAGTGATGTGTTACAGTAAAAGAAATAAAAGACCCCGCCTAAAATATTTTTTAAAGACAAGTTCATATTTTGTCAAAAACAGTTGAACGTCGATAACTCGAACTTCAAGGGACCATACAAAATAGTTCGAGGTAACAGAGGTTCGAGTCATCCGATGTCTAATCTGAACAACTTCTCAATGCCACAACTTAATACAGGTCTAAAGTAATGCTGAAAGCTCCTGTAGGAGCTTTCAGCATTACTTTAGACCTGTATTAATCTGTCACGTGTGTTTCTAGATATATGTAACGATGCATTTAAGAGCAATTGTGTACTGTACGTTTTGGAAGGACTGAACTTTTAGTTCGAGTTATCCCGAAGTTCGAGTTATCCGAGTTCGAGATATCGAAGTTCAACTGTATATAAATCCGGGTTCTATGCCTCCAGATTCCGAAACTATTTAAATGTCTTCAGCCGACCTCTGTATGATCTCTACTCAAGCTACGTGTAACTAATAGATATTGTGCGTGACTCTTTCAATATATAGTGCACATTGTTTTGTAAATAGTCTTGGGACCATCAATTGCTCCCAAATTACATGAATAGGCACATCTGAAAGATATGCTTCTAACGAATAGGACGTTTCGATGCATTTACATGTAGAAAACCTGCTATTAACCCATGGAATGCGGAAAACGAGTGAACTGGTATTTCCAAACGTGTGGATTAATACCTGAGGGCTCCTAGAGAAAGCCTTAGATGAAGTTTGAGCTGTTTTGTCAAACGTCATAAAGAATAAAATCTATTGTTAATCGATAGTGAATACATCCTCTTTGGTTATTTAGCATTGAAAGAGATGATATTAATTACACTAGAATCTCGATTATTCGAATTTTCTGTATAGAATAATTTAAATCCTTTTTAGGCAGGTGGCTGCTTAATGCATGGTGAAAGTCATGCAGAAATCTCTTAGAGGAGCTTTCTGCATAACTTTCACCACATATTAAGCAGCCACCTGTCTAAACGATCGATAAATATACGAATTTAAGTGTTCGAATAATCGAGATTCTATTATATTTCGTTGCTACATGTACCACCAACACTCGACGATTCTTAACCCGTTCCCGTTTATGACGTCTCTATACACATCGATCTCTAAAACCATTGTGATTACAAGAACATTTGCGTCATAGGAGCAAACGCTCTATTTATCACAATGTTTTCAAAATTACATAATTCTTAAACTTTTCCTTTTGTCTAATACATGCTTCTTTCAGCAGATTCATTCAAGATGAATTGGTCTTAAAAGAGTCTAGGATGGAATGAGTTAATTATTACCTCTATCAGAAAAGTGTTAGCTTGAGTACCTCACTCAACCCCAATCGCACTTCATCACACCTTAGCCCCACCCCCTGGCAACACTTCTTGTAACGGAAGAATAAACAATAAGGAAGAATAAATAATTATTCTTTCCCTAATCGAGATGACTTCCGGCACCTTTGCAAGCAGAGTTCACCTGCAGGGGCGGTCTTGTCAGGGTATGTTCTGTTTTCTTAACCATTTCCCTGTTCTGTGTTTATTACGAATTTCAATACCTACTGATTATTCATGGACAAAATAGTTAAAATGAAATAGGGAATGTTGAACAGTATAGCCATTTAAGAAAGTAAAGACACAGATCTTGAAATTCTATTAGCAAACAGAGTAGACCCTGATCAGACGGCTCCTCTACTCTGTTTGCAAATGCGTGAAAACACGTTTATACGAGGAAAAGGGTTCCGTTTTTGACATGGCTTACACGCCTGTGTTAATTTACTATCATAAGATACCATGTTGTTAACATTATTGATACCATGCATTATTTTAAAAATATCCATTGGGTGAATGGGGAAACACAGAACGGCTGGATAGAAAGAGTCTAAAGAAAAACTTTGCATAATTGCCGTTCAATATTAATTCTAACCCTTCGCATGATATTCACGTCAATATACCTACCTGTAAATAGTGAAGACCCAGGAGCTGTCTCATCAGGGTCTGAACTATTTACAAATTGATTGTGCAACCAGTGCACTCCACGGCAGTAATTGCACAGCGAAATTCTTGTACACAGTGAAGATATATGTATATTATACGACAGGGCATGGGTAAAGAAGGAGAAATGTGTTTTAAAATTCAACAAGAGAAGGGTTAATTAAGTGCTGTTTCTGACACACTCTCAGAAAGGGGGACGTATTTCATAGCAAACAACGTGGACTCATGTCAGATATCATGTCTTTGCTGTGGTGTCTGATCACAGATTACATTTTATGAAAAGATAGATTACTAAACACTACATATTCTAGTGAGAGTTACAGTGTCGACTGCCACGAGACGCCGCTTGGCTGGTCTGAGTCTGCACTGTTTGCGTTACAATAAGTCTGTTTTCTCAGAGAAAGGTTCGTTTAACCAAAATGTATACTGAAAACAGTGTTGTATCAAGAAACATGGGAAACGGTTGTTAACATGTATCTTATAGAAAGCAAGATAATAAATTCAGGCAAACATTTGTCAAAACTTATAATACTCAGTGAACTACAGTTGAAATTCAAACCAGTATTCTCCGGGTCAACTGATGGGTATAAACAGATACAATCAATGCCATAACATGGCAGACCTGTAGCCTTAAAGTCGCTATGAAAATTGATGAACAGTCCCGTGAGAATTGCGTGCCAGAAAACGATATAATTCCTCAGAAGCGATATGCGTTTATGAAACATACAGTAAGCCCCCTCAATTGCGATCACAAAATCGAGGTCTAACGCTGGATGTTAGCCATTTACTACATAAATACGCTTTTATGCGTCATTGTGAACAGAGTAGACCAAGATCGGACGGTTCCTAAAGGAACCATCTGATATGATCATGTTCGTTTTGCTTACGGCATGATGTAGAATTTGTTCTAGACTTTCTACAGTTAAGTTGTCAGTATCGGATCGTCTCCAATAAAGGATCAGTTTAATGTGTTTTATGGGAAATCCCAAATTATACCAAAAATGTGTGTCCCTTATATTACCCTTAGATAAATGAATCAATTCATAATTTTTTGAAAAGATGACTGTCCTGCTGTTCTCTCATGGGAGATAAATGTAGTAAAAAATGATCCTTTACTGGGGAAAGAAACGCGTTTAGGCATGCCCTTATATCCAAGCAAATGCTTTGTCATTTTCAAATAAACTTTCAGCAGATTAAAACTGAAATCCATGACAATGTTATTAATCGTTTAATTTGTAGTTTTTCATGATCCTGTTGGTTTTACACCGCCACACTTTCATGTGTCATTTAGGACAAAAACCAGGATATATGTTGTAGCTGAACTAGTTGACAGACAAAACAAAATTATATCCCTTATTTTACATATTGTCATACAAAACCAAAAGCATAAAGGACAAAATGTCTGATAGAAATATATAGTGTTTTGGGTGGGTGATTCTTAACTGGCAACTTAATAGTATCTAGGTCTGATATTTGTGTGTTCACCTGTTACTTTAACCCTTCGCTTGCTAATCACGTCAATATACGTACCTGTAAATAGTGAAGACCCAGATGAGACAGCTCCTGCAGGAGCTGTCTCATCAGGGTTTGCACTATTTACAAGTTGATTAATCAACCAGTGCATTCCACAGCAGTGATTGTACAGCGAAATACTTGTACACAGTGAAGATATATGTAATTATACAACAGGGTATGGGTAAAGAAGGAGAAATGTATGTTAAAATTCAGCAAGCGAAGGGTTAAAATACAGCTAGGTAATACGAATAATGTCATTTCTTCATACATGAACACTTATTACATGTAAGTAATGAATTACAGGCAGGCGAATGCTTAATACGGGATGAAAGTTGTACAGAAAGCACCTGCATGAGTTTTCTGCATTACTTTCGTCCTGCATTAAGCAACCATCTGCTTTTAAAGACATCTGTGCTTATCCACAAAGTGGTCGCTTTAGAGGTGCATTTGTATTTGTTGCAGATAATTGATAAACAAAATGCCTCACTCGCCAATGACATTTAACTTGTTTGGGGCAAAGGTTTTAGAATGATACATCTCGAATGCTCCTTTACTTAATGAATATTTATGTGTCATTGTGAATATGTAGTAGTTGATTTTTTATAATTGTAATTTTAACCCTTCTCTTGCTGAATTTTAAAATACATTTCTCCTTCTTTACCCATGCCCTGTTGTATATTTACATATATCTTCACTGTGTACAAGTATTTCACTGTGCAATCACTGCTGTGGAGTGCACTGGCTGCACAATCACTTTGTAAATAGTGCAGACCCTGATGAGACAGCTCCTGCAGGAGCTGTCTAACTGGGTCTTCACTATTTACAGGTAGATATATTGACGTGAATAGCAAGCGAAGGGTTAAGACTGTGACAGATAAATGAAGACTTTTTGTAATGAAATATCAAGTAACTGCCTGGTTTATGTTGTTTTTTATTCCTTTAAATTGCGTCTTGGGCTTTCTGGGCAGCCTGCATTAAGCTAACACATGGCTTTAAGCCCGACAATGATAATTTGACATATAGGATTACTTTAGTTCCAGACAAAATGATATCAAACATATTATACTTAGATATATTATACTTATATTATGATTTAGCCTGATAACTAGAGCTACAGATAAAGGGGACGTGTACCCAAACAATAAAATCGTCATTTCTAAACCAAAGCCGTTGCAGTGAATACTCTTTAGAATCGTCATAAAGAGACGATTCTAAAATGTGGTCATATAATATGGTGTGGTGGTAAAATAAGGAGCCATTCCTGAAATGTTTAAATTTACGCATCTTATCTGGACCTCTAGATAGCTAAACAAACCAGGAAATAACAACAATGGACAGTAACATTAATAAAGTACATTTCGAGGGCTTGGTGCAAAACTATTGTAACTCCTTCACAAAGTGAAGGAGTTACAATAGTTTTGCACCAAGCCCTCGATTTATGTATTTGACAACCCGTCATTGGTTCAATGGTTCAGCTTGAGGAGTAAAAGACAGATAAAAGCATCGGCAAAACACGCAATGCCTCAAGTAAATATCGGAATTAACGATGATAAACCGTCCCGTGAGAATTGCATGTCTTCAGATGATAGCAGTCACTTGCAAAGATTTGTATCAAAGCAAACAGATTATTTCAAAGACCATTTTGTTTATTACTGAAGATGGTCGTTCAAGCCGAAACATTCAATCAATAGAGAAATAGTTTTCGAATAATATTTGAGATTACAGTGAAACACCCTTAAAGCGGAATTTTAGTCAAAAAGAATTTAGATATTTTAGGCAGGTGGTTGCTAAATGCAGGTTGAAAGTCATGCAGAACGTTTCCGTGCATTAAGCTGCCAGCTGTCTTAGAAACCAGCGTTAATACTAATTTGATCGTCCGGTTAAGAGGGGTTTTACTGTACTCCGAAATGTTTTGTCTAATATTAACCCTTTAGGCGCCAAATTTCTAATTGTAGTCTGCAAACCAATTTTGTTAACTCATTCAGTAAAGTAAGGATATGTGGTAAATAAATGCAAATTTCAAAGTAATAAAGAACAGATATAGAAATAGAGATTGAGACAAAAAGTGAAGTCCCTGATCAGACGTCGCCTTGCAAAGGCGGCGTCTGATCTGGGACTGCACTATTTGTCGTGGCGAATTTTTGCGACTTCGGCGGTGAAAGGGTTAATTGGAAATTAGTTTGCTTTATCTTTTGTAATCTTCATATTCCTTGTAACAGAAACGTGTATGCACTAATTATTGATTTAGCGACTAATTCGTTACTTCATAGATACGACCTTTAATGTCTTTGAAAACAGAGCAGACCCAAAGTAAAGTATTAAAGGCATACCTAGACAATGACAGTAGGAGTATTAGATGTTTTAGAATATCATATTCAAGCAACACGTTTGCTTACACCGGGCTCAGGTGTAGGTAGAACAACGGTGGACATACTTATAATCTCTGTTTATAATAGTACAAAACGAGTAGTGCCTAGATTTTATGAAATGTACATCAAAACAGTCATACAAATATATGTTTGATAAGTACATTTATCTATTTCTGTCCATCTTTCCGAATTAACAAAACCAGCCGACACCTTCTGAGTTTGATTCAGATTTCAATCTCACGCATCAAGTTGGTCAGATTTTGAATTTCAATAGATTTATAATTTCAAACTGTAGCGTAAAGCCACAATCCATGTATAACGCAAACTGTAGCGTAAAGCCACAATCCATGTATAACATACACCAAACTGCAGCAGACCAAACTGTAGCATTGAAAAGGTTCAACGAGCACATTTATTTCTATTTTACAAATTCATACTAGATTTGCATGTATTAGAGCAGAGGAATACAGATAAGCTGTGGCTACTTTCTCCACCAATCCCCGTGTTGTGACCACTCTTTTGCTTTGTCTCTTCGAGGCGATTCAAAGAGTGATCACAATATAAGGGTTTGGTGGAGAAACGGACACATCTATATTTAGTCTTGGGTGCAGCCAATCGTCTAGTCAGAGAGACACGCTAGTCAATAAGCATAATGAAGCATACTATATATTCAAGATTGCTTCACCTCTGGAATATTTATGGACAGATTCAATAAACTGGAGCATGGAAGAGGGTTTTATTTCACTTATATGGAAACTGCATAATTAGATCTGCAAATTTCCACAAGCAAACAGAGCAGACGCTAACCAGACGAGCCCTACAGGAGTCATCTGATCCGGGTCCACTCTGTTTGCAAATGTGTGAAAAGGCGTTTATATGAAGGAAAGGGTTAAATAACCAGTTGCTTAATAAACGTATCTTTTACTTTAATTTCCTCTTCATTTAACTGTCACGTGATTTAAATAAAGATATGTGGCTTGATGTAGGTCGCTTTGGAGAAGTTTTACTGTAACCAAGACATTCACGTCTTTACGAAAAGTAGTCTTACCTCGCTCAGTGGAGTTGCCTCCCCTCTTAGCCTGGACGCCTCCTCTGATATAGGACGGAATGTACCACGTGACTTTATATCCTTCAACACTTTCAGCATGATGATCTTGTTCTTAGCCTGAAAAAACAAAACAGAAAATAAATAAACATCAGTTGTAACTAACAGTATTGCCTTTGGAGGAGACGTATAAAGATTTAAATACAAGCTTAACCCTTTACCTCATATAAATTTGTCTTTTTCACGCCTTTATCTCTTTTGGCGCCAATTTCGCCTTTTGGCACCATTGAAAAAAGTGCAGTCCCAGGTCAGACCTGTGTCTTCACTGTTTTCTGTATTGTTTTAGCCCAAGCATACAGGTTTTTAAAAACAAATGTTTTACTAATGTACCTTTATTATTTAGTTTAGATTCATATTTAATATGAAATTATTATTGCAGACGACACTTTTAAATTTAGCGCCAAAAGAGTTATAGAGTAGGCCCATCTCAGATGGCTCGTGTTGGAACCGTCTGGTCAGAGTTGGCTCTGTTTGCTTATGGAATAGATAAAATCATACCGTTTTTAATCAGGACCATATTTTGTCTTGTTCATTTGACAATGTAAATGATAATTTACATGCATGCATACATTATTTCTTATATTTCTTATAGAGGGCCACATGGAAGATTAGTAGTTACTAAATGTGTTACCCTCTGTAAATAAAGTCTATTATTATTATTATTATTATTACTTATATGAATAGTCACTGAGTAAAGTGTAAAACAAATTAGTTGTCGCTACAAAGTGATACAAAAACAAGATACATTTGAACTTCGATATTTCAAACTCGGATAACTCGAATTTCGAGATAACACGAAGTTAAAGTTCGAACCTTCCAAGATTTACAATACAGAATTGTTCTAAAATGTATCACTACGTATATCTCGAAAAACACATGTTACAGCTTAATGCAGGTGGAATATTTAGCTGTAAACTTGAACAAGGGTCTATTTAACACTTTCCCTGTTCTATATTTGTTTCAAATTTCTATACCTACTGAATATCAATGGACAAAATAGTTTACTGAAATAAGGAAAATTAGATATTGTAGCCATTTAAGAAACTAGAGAACCAGATCTATCAAATTCTATTAGCAAACAGAGCAGACCCTGATCAGACGGCTCCTATAGGAGCCGTCTGATCTGGGTCTACTCTGTTTGCAGATGCGTGAAAACACGTTTATATGAGGGAAAGGGTTAAGAAATCAGATGACCCGAACTAATGTAATCTCGGAGGTAAGGTAAGCAAATTGGTTGCTACTACATGGTGATACGAAAGTACAATACGAGTGTATAGCGACAATACGAGTGTATAGCGACAATACGAGTGTATAGCGGAACAGCGATAACCCATGCAAACAACATGTAATGAACAAAATGGAAATATTCAGAAATAAAGTGTCGACGATGGAAATCCCAACCCATTCCTCATGGTTTGTTTGAAAACTTTATGATCATTCTGTGTGGCATCGACGCACACACATCTGCCAAAGTCCCCAGACATTTTCCAGTCAGATAGATCGCGGATGCAGCATTCCCTGATTCAGTTATATAGGTTCATTTATAACATAACACGTGGCTTCAGCGTGACGTAACACTATCATTTATTTTTTGATAATCATGGGCATATAATCACTAGTGAATAACATTCGAACGACCGAATGACATTCGAACGATTCATACGCGCTGTCAAAACAAACAAACTGGCGGACGGTGGTCGACCTACCTGTCCACGATTGAGTCACGATAGATGGCAAAGGATTGTTGGCACTTGCGCCTTAATTTCGATAAAATAATACAAATTGTAATCGCTGTCAGGAATCATATACAAAATGTATGCCAAAAAAGACCTACCAGCTACTCTGACCCATACAATCCATTCTACATTTAAAATGCCTCCTCAACTTTGCATTTTCTTCACTGCATGTCCTTTTGTTTATGCAGATTTCTACTCATACAAATATCTCATCAATCAACAACAATATAGTCATCTGAATCCAGCACAGCACAAACATATTTCAAATATGCTATACTCACTAACTCAGCTGATCGCGAAAATCTTCCTCCTGTTCCAACACATTTTATGCAGCAGTTCGTACTGAATCTTTTGTCCATTTCAAACATTTTCACTGAACTTGAATCGAGATTTTTTTCTCGGTGGAAATGTCCATGTCCATGTGTATACATACAACACTAATGAAGGGCTTAATATACCAAAACGAAGGCGCATTTCGAATCCCATTGACAGTGAGTGTCGGACGTGTTGGCGATTGTATACATAGGTCTTCATGTAAATGGCGCGCTTTACATAGACACATGTTGTGTACAATGACGTCATAATGTGACGTGTTTGTAACTATGTATGTCAAAACTGTAACTCAAAAATTATTTTGACGTGTTTCTGTATGTTTTTGTATCATAAACTATCACAGTTAAATTGAATACCAGAGAGGTCTGAATTAGATCCTGGTTGATATGACAGTAAGTAAAAAATAAAGTTGGAAAATTTCGACCTACTTTGTCCCAGTTACCTAGCGAACCTAATAACACCTTTCATTCATCATTTCTATATGTAAGGAGAATTTATAACAATCCACGTTACTGCAGAACTATTGGCTGCAAATAACATTTGTGTGTGTTATGTTATAAATAGGATCTTGCATTCGTGTTCATGATTATTGGATTTATTAAATTCGTCTTTTTAAAACGATAAAAAAACTCGCTAAAGCTCGTTTTTTATCGTTTTAAAAAGACTCATTTAATAAATCCAATAATCAAGAACACTCATGTAAGATCCTCTATATGCAATATATCACCCAGTTCAATCAGCCTGTGATTAATTCAAATTAAACTAATCAAATCAGACATATTTGTTTGATCAGCCGCATATATTTGTTTGACGAGGAGGTGTTTATGTCTGGTCTGGTAGTAACCACAAAGGACACAAGATTAACCCATTCAGCCCTGAGTTATCAGAGTGGAATGACCCATCAGCGTTTAAGTATTGTGTCCACTCAGTAAGAAAGGTGTAAAACTTGCTAGAGGATTTTATCCCTTTCGGCGCCAAATTTCTTATTGTCGTCTGCAATCCAAATTTTGTTAAATCATTCGGTGCAATAAGGAAATTAAATAAACAAATGCAAATTTCAAAAGAATAAAGCACATATATAGAAATAGAGACTGAGACAAATAGTGAAGTCCCTGATCAGACGCCGCCTTTAAAAGGCGGCGTCTGATCTGGGACTGCACTATTTGTCCTGGTGCATTTATGCGACTTTGGCGGTGACAGGGTTAATGACTAACAGTGCAGAACCAGATCAGAGTGCTCCTGTACATGTAAGTCAACACTTTTTACAAATGAGTTGAAAAAGTTAAAAGTTGAATTCCAACAAGTACCTGTACACTTAAACCTGTCTGTAGTGTTCACGAACAAATCATTCTAAGTCTGTGTTTTAAAAAATAAGCGGCAGTTTAATGCGGAACAGAAGTGATGCAGCAGGCTCGTGTAGGAGGTTAATGCTGAAGAGAAGTGATGCAGCAGGCTCGTGTAGGAGATTAATGCTGAAGAGAAGTGATGCAGCAGGCTCGTGTAGGAGATTAATGCTGAAGAAAAGTGATGCAGCAGGCTCGTGTAGGATATTAATGCTGAAGAGAAGTGATGCAGCAGGCTCGTGTAGGATATTAATGCTGAAGAGAAGTGATGCAGCAGGCTCGTGTAGGGGATTAATGCTGAAGAGAAGTGATGCAGCAGGCTCGTGTAGGGGATTAATGCTGAAGAGAAGTGATGCTGCAGGCTCGTGTAGGGGATTAATGCTGAAGAGAAGTGATGCAGCAGGCTCGTGTAGGGGATTAATGCTGAAGAGAAGTGATGCAGCAGGCTCGTGAAGGAGATTTCTGTAATTATTTCGTCCTACATTAAGTCGTCTGATCTCATGGTATTTCCGTGCATGGTCTTTATAGACGGGATCTACTGGACACGTTAACATAAATAAAACGAAGAGAAGAGACAGTGGTTGTTTTATCATCGTACCTTTAAGTAAATACTTGCAAAATTGCACAATACATATTTATATACATGTATATGAAAGTTACCGACGAAGATAACTCCATGAATATCAATGTAAAAAATAATGACATCATAAATATTAATTATTTGTTTTTATAACGATACATAAACACGTGAATGTTTGGCTATGACAGAAACTGATATTTGTATTTATATTGTTTCATTTGCAAACAGAGTAGACCCTGATCAGATTTCTCCTATATGTTCTACTGTAACTCCAAAGTAGCCGGCGCCGGTAGGAGCAGTCTGGCCCGGGTCTGCCCTTTTTGCGTATGAAATTATATAAATCTGATTATACTGTCTCTATCATAGTCCAAACTGATTTATATTCACGATATCGTTTATTACATGTATTTGTATATTATAATAATTAGGCAAATGATGAAACTCACTTATAGATATTATAAATTTATACAATTAAACTTCGATATCTCGAACTTCAAGGGACCATACAAATTAGTTCGAGGTTACAGAAGTTCGAGTTCTCCTACTTCTGATCTCGATAATTTATTACGTTGAAATCTTAATGCAGGTCTAAAGTAATGCTGAAAGCTTCTATGGGAGCTTTCTGCATTACTTTAGACCTGCACTAATCTGTCATACGTATTTCTAGATATACGTAGTAATACATTTTACACCAATTCTGTATTGTAAGTTATGGAAGGACTGGACTTTTAGGTCGAGTTATCCTGAAGTTCGAGTTATCCGAGTTCGAGATATCGAAGTTCAACTGTAATATGTTAATTTCCTTTTAGCTTCAAATATGAAATGCATGCAATATGTTTGTACATTTTTCTACACAATCCCGATCAGTGAATCAAGCGGTGTTTATCCTGATAAGTATATTGCCGCACGACATGCTTTGAAATTATGTAAACTATGACATGTAAAATGCAAGTTGCGTTATCCAGCATGGCAAGAGAAGCAGTTCTAATAATAGCCCTAATTTGAGTCGACATCATGCCATTGTATTACTATATATTCCTTTACGAATTCGTGAGCGTTTTCATAAAAAAGACAGAATACACATGTAACTAGTAACCTCTAATTAACACTTAATCTGCAGAACGATTAACACAGGCTTCTCAATTGTTGACTACAGTAAAATACCATCAAAACCGGACGTTTTAATTAGAGTCAATGCACGTCTATAAGACAGGTGAGAGCTTAACTCATTCTCTCCTGGGCTATTTTTAGATCCAAGCTTTTTTAATTAATCTACCAAAAAGGAGCATTAACTAGAGAAAAGGAAAATTTTAGACTTTTGTTGTTTGAAACCATTGTGATAAATACAGCACTTGCTCCTATAGGAGCAAACGCTCTATTCATCACAATGGTTTCACAATGTGAATTTTATAGAGGTGCAAAAATGCGTCACAAGGGAATAATGTGTCAATACTCCCAAATGAGCGTTCTGCATGACTTCTATTCTGAATTAAGCGGCTACCTGCCTAAAACATATGAATTCTTCGTTACTAAATACCGGTTTAGATGGGTTTTACTGTATGACTTAAAACCCGTATCAACATTTTTACGGAAGAAAATGTTTTTTATTTCAAACAGTGTAGACCCTGTTCAAAGGGCTCCCTTAGGAACCCTTTATCTTGATCTACACTATTTGCAAATGTTTTATTTATTCAATTCTTTCACCCTAAAGGTTGCTAGAGTTGTATACTATCAATGGAACAATTAAATGTCTGGCCATAAGAGCTTGATGTCGTCAAAGTGATTGCCTCTTTTGGTAACGAGCAGAAGTAGTAAAAAAACCCATCAAACATTGTTGATTATGTATAAAACTGACATATAGTACAACGTTGATGGCAATAAATGATCCTTGCTACAACATAAATAGATTTATAAACAACAACTGTAACAGTTGTAGAGGTCTGTATGTGTGATTCAAGTCGGTAGTTTTGATACTATGCGTTGTGTCTGAAGCATTGAAATGAGCCTATAGTATTTCCAACGTCATAGGCAATTTAGAAATAAACATTTGTGATTCATTTCGATGGTGTTGTTTGATACCATGCGCAGGGTCTACATTGTTTAAAATACGTGAAAGGGCTTTTATATGAAGAAAATGGTACATGTATACACACAGGAGACTGTAAAAGCAGGTGGCTACTTAATGCGCCAATAAAACACTTCAGTATCATTTTGACCTGCATGAGGACACTACTTGCTGTTTCTTTTTTGAAAAAATGTAGACTTCATTTGAGTGGTCGTATGGGTGAGACTTTAGTGTGGAATATTGTTTCATGCTCATACATCGACCTTTAAATGTCAATGCTATATTGATATATACAAATATTTATCGGTTCATAACGTACATATATCATTACGTGCATCAGACAATTGCCTGTATATGTGTTTCATCTCTTTCCATAGCAAACCAGCAAATAGGCTGGTAGGTTGTTATTCTGTTTATAGTCACAGACGCGTTTGTCCGTCGAGACTATAAATTGCTTCTGTTCGTATCAATTTTCCAACAATCACTTTTCCTATTACAGAATTGATAACTACAGATCATGCACTATCATACACCCGCAACCCTCCACTCCACAGTCTCGCATAACCCTCCACTCCACAATCTCGTATAACCCTCCACTCCACAGTCTCGTATAACCCTCCACTCCACAATCTCGTATAACCCTCCACTCCACAATCTCGTATAACCCTCCACTCCACAATCTCGTATAACCCTCCACTCCACAATCTCGTATTTACGCATTTAAAAACAGAATACCGGACGTTCAATTTAGTATAAATATAAGTCTTGGAGATAGGTTGCAGCTTAATGCAGGGTAAAAGTCACACGGAAAGCTGCTCTAGGAGCGTTCTGCATTACGTTCGTCCTGCATCACGCAGTCACCTGTACATACAATGCTCAGTTCGTCTATACTAAAGCTTCAGGTGAATGAGATTTAACGGTACCTGAGTTTTATAGTGTCATTGTTGCCATAACAAAAGAGGTACAGAATCAAATCTGTATAATTCCATAATTACGCCGAATAGAACCTAACCAGACTGTTCATAAAGGAGCTGTTTGATCGGGGTCTACATTGTTTGCAACGGCATAAAAAGATGTGTATATGGCGTACACGGTTTGATAAAGTGTGATTAACAGTAACTCAACCTAATTCAAGCAGGACGTTTTGTTTGATCATTCACATAAATCTGCTTATTGTAACAATTCCAGTTTTATAGGCAAACATGCCTCCGACGCGCAAATGAATAAATCATGAAATTTCATTAGATTAAACAAACATATTCGAATGATATGGAATTGAGCTAGCATGTCCTTTTCCAGAAAGCGTAATGAAGCCAACACACCAAACAAACGGATTGAAACACATATTGAATAAAAAATATAACAAACTTGGTCAAATATTGAAAATCAATGCAGAATGGTGAGAAAGACCGTCACAGTGAAGGGTGTCTAGAGCTTTTTTTTTAGTTTCAAAGGTCAACAAGAAATACCATGTTGATAAAGACAACGTTATATATCGTTAGCGTGTTGAAAGCGTAAGTAAGTGATCAAACTGAATTAGGATCTATATAGCATACATTGTACCAGTTATCTATGCACAAATTAGTCTGACGGTCCCCCTTCCTCGAATATCCTACTGAGTTTATTACGTAAATATTGAATTTATTCAATACATGTATGTACATGTAATCAAGATAAACTGCTATAACGATTACTATCGATACTTATACATAAGGATTTATCACTTTACGCATCACATGCTAAACTGACATTTGTAAACAGCTTGAATCCAGATAAGACGATAAGTAAGTCGGCGTCTCATCAGGATCCAAGCTGTTTGTCATTCGGTCAATAATCTCCCAATAAGCTTGAATAAATCAGTTGTAAGAGAAAATTGTAATCATATTGGAGTTCAAGAAGATACCATTTATACAGCATTAAGTCAATAGTTTCCCAGTCAGCTTGAACAAATCAGAAGTAAGCCTTTTAACATTTTATCTGATTATGCTGGTTTAACGAATCGTTCGTTTGTTCCACTGATACATATCTGCTTGCGAGACTGTAATTGCGACAACAAGGAGATTACTACGAGTGTTCAAACAAACATGGTTGATTGAATTAAGTTCACTGGCATTAATCAAACAGCTTGTTATACTGAATGAAAAATAGTATACAGTAGAATCTGTCTTAACCCATTACCTCATAGGCTATTTTTAGATCCAACCACTTTGAATAAATCTACCGAAAAGGAGCATTAACTAGAGAAAATGAAACTTTTAGAATTTTGTAGCTTGAAACCATTGTGATAAATAGAACATTTGCTCCTATAGGAGCAAATGCTCTATTTATCACAATGGTTTCACAAAGTGACTTTTACAGAGTCGTCAAAAGTCGTCAATATGAGGGAATGGGTTAAGCGGTCATCAAAAAGAGGTCTAATTATGGGTCTGTAGGGCATGTGGTAGCTTAATGCAGGTCAAAGTAATGCAGAAAGCTTCTATATGAGCACTATGCATTACTTTTGGCTTGCATTAAGCAAGTACCTGCTCAATAAGTGAAAGGTCCCTTAACCCTTTACATATTCTATATCTATTTCTTATTTCAATGCCTACTGAATATTCATGAACAAAACAGTTATAATGAAATATGGAAGGTAGAACATTGTAGCCATTTTAAAAACTAGAGAAACAGATCTTTCAATTTCCCTTAGCAAACAGAGCAGACCCTGATCAGACGGCTCCTATAGGAGCCGTCTGATCTGGGTCTACTCTGTTTGCAGATGCGTAAAACACGTTTATATGAGGGGAAAGTCTTAAGATGATGTGGAAAGGGTTAACAGGTTTTTATTGTAATTAAATCAATGTGTGTATGGATTCTGTCATCGCCACGTTGGCTGGAAGCGACTCATGGTAGATGCGACAATAGGCAAATCTTGGCAAACAGTTCGGTTCAAGATGATATGTCGTGTAACCCGGCATTGCATAAGGGTGCCAAATGTTTGACACGCGACATTCAGGTTTTTTTGACAAACAATTTACGTAAACTTCAATCGGACACTTAAAGCATACGATAATGTTTGCATATTACGTTTTTGCTGCCAAAAGAAGACCTTTAATGTATCGGACTGAGAATGATGAGAGGACATCAAGAACTACAGCACTATGAGGTTACAAGTACAAAAGTTGCTGCAGGGGCAGCAACAGAGAGCGCGGGAAACGAAATACTGGGAAGATTGTGTAATAGAATTATAAATTGTCAACTGTATGAATTTAATATGGATGTAACTGTCTTTTGTTGATATTTTCAAAATGCAGACGGTCTGTTTGAAGTAGGGAGTTTTGGACGCATCTAATGGCATAATTGCGAAAGTTTTGACATCGTGTATGGCTCGTAAATGTCAAAGTAATTATTGTAGAGTGAAGTGCTAGTAAACATTGAAATAAGATTTATAAATGCAAAGTAAGCTGAAATAAACTGACTGTATAGTTTGTTGTCAAGTCTTTTGCTACTATGGCATTGAAGGTAAGGATGTATAGTTTGAAAAGACAAACTTAAGTGTTTTTAATTGTTGTGAGCTTTGAAATGAATCAACTGATAATACAGTAGAACATAAAGGCCGAGGTGGGACACACTGTTGGTAAATAAGTACAATACAAAGCTATAAAAGCAGGATCTATATTGTAGCTATGTTTCATTTTCTGAAATAAGAGTAACAATCAAACAGTTAAAAGGGCTCTAAAGGCAATTATGTTGAGGAAATGGTCATTCTTTTTAAAATATGTTCAACTGTAAGGCAAATGTGAATAATTGACTAGGTTTTTATAACAAGGAAAAACAAGCATATTTTAATTGATGACTAGTGTATTACAGAATATCTGCAAACGTGATGTTGCATTGTGAGACGGAACTAAATAGAGACAAGTTAATTTTTGGCAAACTGTCATTATGTTCTCAGTAGCGCTATGTGCATAATGAGAGATATGACGTTTATGTACAATGAAACCTGTGTAAACGAAACAAGAAAATGAGCATTGTTTTAGGAACAGAACAGAGCATATCTTTATTCAACTTGTACAAGCATGTACATTGTTGTTATAATTACATATAAATAGAATATGTCACATAGGTCAAATGATCTTTCAGATTGACAGTATATTACAATTACAATCGATTTAATTACGTTGTGCATTAAGTGCTGTCTATTCAGATTTGAGATGACTTACATGTAAGCGTTAACAAGTGCGTTTCTCATGCAAAAGGAATACTAGTACTTTATATATAGAGCCAGTTTAACTAACTCCTGACGGTTTTGACGTTGTACATGTAGTAGCTTGTAGTGTAAAACTTTACAAAACTTGATCTAGCATAATAACACTTGTTTATATATTTCTTACGCAGGTCTAAGTATGAACTACATAAAGAACAAAATGAAACTCGGCTTCAATATCACGAGTTTCACAGTAACAACAATATCTTGCATTTCTTGGTATGCTGATTTTGCCGTATCTCCCTGTTTCTATTTTAATGAATGTGAAGATTGTCGCAGCCTAGCAAGATACAATCTAAGTTTATATGACAATGTATCTAAATATGCTTCAAATCCGAAACAGCTTTTAAAATGTCTGTATGTTGCTAGTGCACCGCTACTATTGATATTCTCATCTCAACCTTGTATCAAACCTTCCACTAATCTTTGTTTAAGTATTTTGTAAAATGATTTCGGGTTTACATCCAAACACCAGCAAAACCCTTATTTACTAGTAATGCTTAAATACTTGTTACCAAAGTACAAAAATGAGTCATGCAGGAAACACCACATACAGAACAAACAGCCGCACGAACAGCAACACAGGGAAACAGCAAATGTACATAATTATAAAAAAACATCAGGAGACGCACAAAGACAAAACAAACATACGATAGGGGGATGGAAGTACCGCCTTGGAACGGTCAGTGACAAAAGCCAATGGGGGTGTTAAATGCTCTTTCAAAACTCTTTCGGCTCAGAATTGCGTAAACGTTCATGTTATTAAAATTATTACGCTTACGAGAAATTAATTTCTTGTATGCTATTTTGCTTTCGCATAATACTATTCTATTTTCAGGCGGCGATGGCTTGCTGTTGTAACTGTGTAAAGCACGGAGGTACACTTCCCTAGCCTGTCTGCATTCAGTATCAAACCATTCACTATCTTTTTTCAAATCATCGTCTTTAAAGCGTACATGTTTTGAAAAAAGAGGATCAGCAACCGAACGCATAGTTGCAACAATACTTTTATAATTCTTTTTAAGGAGTGACTGTGTAGTGCTGATTGCAGGATAGCTGATTAAAGGAGTTCCTGCAGGGGTTGTTTATTTGGCATTAAGCAGTCATCTGTTTTGAAAGTGTAACTTACTGTTAAATATCTGTCCTGTTTAGAGAGGGTGTATTTTAATGTAAGAAAGTGCAATAAAAACTTCATACAGTATGGCAATACTGGCTATTCCCAAAGTAAGGTGACACAATAATAACTTCAGTTTAAATCTGTCATACAATAACATAAGAGATATTTACATGTGTACATGATGTAGACAGTGAAATAAAAGCTATACAGTAAAACCTTTATTGAGTGATCATACTTTAAGTAAAATTGACAGCTGGTAAGTAAGTGGAAGTAGGCATTAAATGCAGGTTGAAATGCAGAAAATATTGTGGAAGTTTTGATATGTCTTTCAACATGTGTTTAACACCAACTAGTATGAAAGGCAAATTGTTTGACTGCTTACATGGTGTTTTGTCTCATTACCTAATTAACTACTTTTAAAATTTAAATCTTTGCAATAAATAAACTGAAAAGGGGCATTTACTAGAGATTTGGGGAAATAAGAAGTATGTGGATTTGAAACCATTGTGATAAATGGAGCATTTGCTTCTTTGGGGCAAATGTTCTATTTATCACAATTGATTAGAAACGTGACTCTTATGTTGGTGCGAAGTGATACTTGAAGAAGTAAAGTGACGTAGGGCACATAATGATCAGTTGTCTCGTTTAATTCTGTCATAAAATAATGTAAGAAATATTTACAATTGTACGTAATGTAGACATAGTGAGATAAAAGATATACAGTAAAAACCTATATTGGGTGATTATAACATTAGGAACAGTAACAGCTGGTAAGTACTAGACGTGGGCATTAAATGCAGATTGAAATGCAGGAAATATTGTTGGTGTTTTGGTCTGACATTAAACATGCGTTTAACACCAACCAGTATGAAAGGCAAATGATTTGACTCCTTAAATTGTGTTTTAATCCATTACCTCATAGGTTAAATTTTGCATCAATAAATTGAAAAGGGGCATTTACTAGAGGAATGGGAAAAATAAGAAGTGTTTAAATGAAACCGGTCATTGTTATAAATTGAGCATTTGCCTCTTAAGAACAATTAGCTTATTTAGCACAAGTATATCAAAACGTGTCTCCTACATAGGTGGAGGTGATTCGGAAAGTAAGGTCACACAATAATAAGTTGTCTTAGTTGAATTCCTTCATACAATAAAATATGATATATTTACATGTGTACATGATATACATGGTAAAAGGAAAGCTATACAGTAAAACCTGTATCGGGTAATCATAACTTGGCAGCTGGGCATTAAGTGCAGTTTGGAATCAAGGAAATTCTTGTGGATGTTTTTGTTTGACTTTCAACTTGTGTTTATCAGAAACTGGTATGAAAGTTCAACGAGTTTACTGCTTACATGGTGTTTATTGTTTAACCCTGTCCCTGTTCTATGTTTTTTCTCAATTTCAATACCTACTCAGTATTCATGGACAAAACAGTTATGATGAAATATGGAAGATGGAGCATCAAAGCTATTTTAGAAACTAAAGAAATAGATCTATCAAATTATTTTAGCAAACAGAGTGGACCCTGATCAGACGGCTCCTTTAGGAGCCGTCTGATATGGGTCTACTCTGTTTGCAAATGCGTGAAAACACGTTTATATGATGCAAGGGGTTAAACCCATTACCTCATAGGCTATTTTTGATATCTACCTCTTTGCATCAATAAACTGGAAAGTAGTATTTAATAGATAAATGGGAAAAATAAGAAATGTGAAGTTTTGAAACGATTGGTATAAATGTAGCATGGACAGGGGCGAATTGGACAGGGGCGAGTTGGTCCTGGGCCAAAAAGAATTAGGCGATGTTGGAAGTCGGTAAAGTTGACCTCTGCTTTACTATAACGGTGGTGCACATGTCAAAATACATCTGCCCAAATTGCAAGTTGTAAATAGTTGGTACGAATCAGAGGCATTGTTTCGTGTTGCTAAAAACATTTATATTGTGATACCGATCACGACGATCTTGTTCCGGATAGGAAAAATGTGGATGGTGGTGATGTTGCGATTTATATAACGGTAAAAACAAAAACATTCCGGCTCCAGTACCAAAGCAAATTTCCCCATCACTAATTGCGCGGGCCCCTGGTGGGGCCCGCGCAATCAAGGAGAGACCTCAGTCAGAAAAGACATATGTCAGTATTATATATGTCAGGGTCATGAACTAAATCAGTTCAGTTAATTATAAAATCACCACTTTTCATTATCAATCTTACAATAGATACATTTTGTTTCACCTTTACTGTATCGAGGTTTAATGACATGGACACTAAGCAACACATGTATTCTCATGCATCATGTATATGTACTAGTTGTGCAACGATATATCGGTATGCCTGCATTAAGCGACCACCTACCTAAAAGACATAATAGGTTTTTCATTAAAATTCCGGTTAGAGGGGTTTACTGTATATCAGTTCAGTTAATAAATATTCATGATGTCATTATTTCTGATATGAATATTCATGAAGTTAAAAAGGGTTAAATGCATTCTATCCCACAACCAATACTGCGTGCTAAATATAGGTTCAGTTTATAAGTACATATTAAAAGAATGAATATGACCAATCAGATGCATGCTCGTGTAGCAGACAGTTTAATAGTTTGACCCTTTCGGCGACAAATTTCTAATTGTCGTCTGCAATCCATTTTTTATTAAATCACTCGGTACAATAAGGAAATGCGATAAATAAATGTAAATGTCAAAGGAATAAAGCACAGGTATTGAAATAGAGATTGAGACAAAAAGTGAAGTCCCTGATCAGACGCCGCCTTGAAAAGGCACTATTTGTCGTGGTACATTTATGCGACTTCGGCGGTGAAAGGGTTAATGTAATAACCCAGTACTTATACTTGCTACTTAATATCAAAACTATGCAAAGATAAACGTGTAACGATTGCCCGTTGTCTAGAATTACAAAAACGGTATACAGTTATATCATAAATAATGCTAAACGAACGTTTCCTATATAATGTGACAGTATTATGATTGTCTAATGGAGTTATTTTGTTCATTATTGTCTAAATGCGGACTATTATACCGTCATGTTTGATAGGTAGCTCTCTAATCAAATACTCACTATCTCAAATTCCTTAAGTTAGGTTTACAATTTATTTTGTCAGACAGACGGGTGCAGATATGATTTGCAGAACTGACAACCGCCACATTATAACTTAACCCTTTCGCTGCCAATGTCGAATATGTGATTATCCTATGCAAGCAGTTTGGATCCAGATGAGACGCCGAGTAACTCGGCGTCTCATCAGGATCCAAACTGTTTGTTAATGTTTCTATGTTTTTGAAACAAAAATGAAGAAAATAAAAAAATGAAAATTTGTAGCAGACGACAAAGTTAGCAGACGACAGAATTTAGCAGCAATAGGGTTAATGAAACTGAATAGCGATGATTCAAGAGAGGGGTCGAATCAAGAAAAGGCCATTCACTTAAAGTATATAAGTATATAAATATAATAAGTAAATGATAAATAATGATAACTTACGCCAATGCAGAAAAAAGGCAAGTATAAAACGTAATGTCTGAGTTTAATTACATGTTACAAATTGACGACCAAACCCTGCAATGCTGAACATCACAATACAAGATTGATAATTATATATCATAATACACTTCTGACTTATAACTTGGCTCTTATAGAAAATCAGGTGTGTTTGCAGTTCGAAGAAGTATGCTACAATAGCATATTAAGTATTATACCAAAGTACAGAAAATCTTGATAGTTTGAACACTAAACCAAGTACATGTATTATGATCGGACTTTAAGAGAGGTGACACTTTAATACAAGGTGAAACCACGGGTGCCAGGCGCGTGACCATTTCATAAACACTACTGAAAAACTTCTTAAAACACATTCAGACATCATACTTTGACATAAAAAAGTATTGGCAAAACTGCTACATATATAATACCATACAAAAAACATTTTTTTCTGAAACTTTGTTTTCTGTCAAAATATTATGTCTGAACGTATTTGAAGAGGTTTGTTTGTGAGTAGTATTTATGAAATAGTCAAAGGCATGCAGAAAAGCTCCACTAGGAGTTGTCTCCATGATATTCTCACTGCATTAACAAATTTATATTGTTTCGTTATTTGTTACTTAATGCAGTATGAAAGTCACACAGAAAGCTCCAATAGGAGCTTTCTGCATGAATCCACCCTTCATTAAGCAGCCACCTGCCTAAAAAGATCTAAATTCTTCTTTACTAACATGTTGGTTTAGAGGGGTACTACGAGTACGTTTCCAAACTTCGTGCCACTACAGTGAATAGTCCGTTATATCGAATGTCGTTATAGCTAGTGTTCACTGTAACTGAACGTGTACATGTACTTCTCAATGTTTAGTTGATACTAACCTATAGCATCGAGCCATTGTTATCTATAAACCAAAATTGAAGCAAGTCAGACAAAGGCTCGACAAATAGATATACGCCGCTGATCAAACACACATGTCTAACTTGATTAGTTTAATTCGAATTAATCACAGCTGATTCAACAGGGTGATAACTTATGTATCAACCTCTATAATTCAATCTGTGGATGTGGCATCCCCGATCTGTCTGACTGGAAACTGTCTAAACGAGTTGAACAAAAAACGAACTGTTCATGGATTAAGTGAGACAATACAAGGTCTCGAGATGTAATAATTGCACGCACATGTCTCTGTCCGCCCCAGAACAAATTCTTTTTAGTGAATGTCATGGTTTGAGCGAAATACCCTTGAAAACACCATAAAACATCAAAACATGTAATTGCCTGACATAAGCGGCCATCAGTTTATTGAGCATAGGAGTCTCTTGAAAAGCAGATGGCTGCTTAATGCAGGGCAAAAGAAATGCAGAAAGTTCGTATAGGAAGTACCTGCCTTTCTGACCCATAATTAGACCTCTTTTTGATGGTCGCTTAAGACAGGAATTACTGTAGTTACTATTGAAACCACTTAATGTTCCTTCCACAAATGCATAGATGGGATATAAACATGAAATATCCAGCCTAATGATCTGCATAACGTCCGTTCTGTATTTAATATGCCTTTAATATAGAGTTTTATTCGGTCACATTAGAGGGTTTTACTGGCTTTCGAAAGTCAATGAGCATATTTGCATTACAGGGACCAGCGAATGACATTAGTACTATGCAGTGATACATACAACTACATGTATTAACCCTCTCGCTGCCAGTGCCGGATCTGTGATTACCTTTGCAAACAGTTTGGACCCAGATGAGATGCCGAGTAATCGGCGTCTCATCAGGATCCAAACTGTTTGTTACTATGTTTTTGAAACAAAAATGAAGAAAATCAAAAGAATGAAAATGTGTAGCAGACGACAAAGTTAGCAGTTGATAGAGTTTGGCAGCGAAACTATTAATATTTACAAGACCATAAAAAGGTCTGGTCAGAACCTTACGTCGCTCGTCAGTGACTTATAACGAAGACCACGAGCACTAAAACGACACTATAATATATATTACAATGTCTGTCGAATACCATACACTTTCTGATTAAACATTCATATAAAGATTGAGCTGAAAAGGCGGATATTTATACTCGATGTTTCGTCGTTCGTACAGATACGGTAAAACTCCTCCAAACCGGACGTTAAATTTAGTATTAATGACGGTCTTTTAGACAGATGACAGCTTAACCATTCTCTTGCTGAATTTTAAAATACATTTCTCCTTCTTTACCCATGCCCTGTTGTATAATTACATATATCTTCACTGTGTACAAGTATTGCGCTGTGCAATCACTGCTGTGGAGTGCAATGGTTGCACAGTCAATTTGTAAATAGTGCAGACCCTGATGAGACAGCTCCTGCAGGAGCTGTCTCATCTGGGTCTTCACTATTTACAGGTAGGTATATTGATATGAACAGCAAGCGAAGGGTTAATGCCGGCTGAAAGACATTGAGAAAGATCCTAAAAGAGCTATATGCATATCTTTCACCCTACATTAATCAGCCACCTGTCTAAAACAGCTAAGTTGTTCTTTATTCCGGTTTAGAGGGCATCGAAAAGCTGTGGAAAATAAACTCATTGTCAAGTACAACTTAACACATTCCCTCCTAGTGACGCATTTTGGCGTCTCTGTAAAAGTCAGATTTAGAAACCATTGTGATAAATAGAGCATTTGCTCCATAGGAGCAAATGCTCTATTTATGACAATGGTTTCAAAACTACACAATTCTAAAGTTTTCATTTTCCCTAGTAAATGCTCCTTTTCGGTAGATTAAATCAAAGAGCTTGGGTCTAAATATAGTCTAGGAGGGAATGAGTTAATAGCTGTAATTCACTATCATACCACTGAACAGTCTGTAGAAACACTATAAATAGTGGTACATTGTAACAGCAATTGGTTTGGGGGAGATTTAACGATTTCAGTATTTGGAATAGATCCATTATCGTTTACTATAAATGACAAATTGGTGATGGATGTTTTAGCCCAGACCTTCAACTGACAATTATGCATACGGAAGGACCATCCTTAGCGACCATTCACTAGTTGAACACAGGAGTCTTACCTAGCCGGTGGTTGCTTGTCCCTTTACTTGTTTAATATTCATGTAAGAAATAATTACATCATGAATATGTGTTGGCTGAACTTTAATAATGTTATCTTTTCAAGGAAAGTTTTTGCTTTGACACAAATTGTAGAATCAGATGTATATTATGTAAAAAGCAAACAGTGCAGACCCTGATCTGACGGCTCCTATGAGAGTCTTCTCTATTTGCAAACGCGTGAATAGGCATTTATATTACGGAAAGGGTAACTTCAGAACAAAATAATGCAGACAGCTCCAACTGTAGCTTTCTGCATTATTCCCGACCTGAAATTAACCTAAAACATGTCTTAAAGGCCCATATTTAACTCTCGTTTTAATGGTCGCCACTTATGACAGGCTCAATTGTCCTATACATTTGCCACGTTACAATACAAAGTATTGATTAATTTTTCAAACATTTTTGATCCAGATAATGTACTGGGCCACTAAGTGTCTCATATGAATTTAAACTCTTCCAGACTTACATGTATTCTCTGAATATATATTTCAGAGCTTCTACTTCGAAATGGAAGTTAGTAGACATTTTCCATAGACGAAATCTTTATAGTTGACACATATAGTAAATATATAGTAAATGTTGTTCATTGATGGCCACGTATCCATTAAACTTACTTTGCTTTTATTTGGCTGCACAGGGAAATATGACAGATTTATGATTATGTCTACAGAGTGGGTGGATCTTTTCTTTTGTATAAAACCTGTGTCACTATGTTTGCCAACGTTTTGGAATAAAATGACTGTTTCTGTGGCCAAGGACAGGTCATAAACATGGCTAAACATTCACAACATACCACATCAATACCGGAGTTATGTAAATGTAAAACTATTGCTTCAGACAATGTCTACCTAATGAATATTCATGTAAGAAAGAAATGGCTTGTGAATATCGATATGATGAATTTTGTAAATGATATATAATCACAGAAAGGTGTTGGCAATGGCAGACTCTGTAGAATAAGATTACTATGTTTTATAAGCAAACAGGCTACACCAAAACCAGACAACCCCTGTACACGAGCAAACATATAACCACACGAGGACTGTCTGGTACGTGTGTACATGTACTCTTTTTGCATACAATAGAACCTGTCTTAAGTGGCCATCAAAAAGGGGTCTACTTGTGGGCATGTAATGCAGGTGGTAGCTTAATGCAGGTCAAAAGTAATGCAGAAAAGTCCTAAATAATTACCTTTGCACTGCATTAAGCAACTGACAGGTTGTAAAGACTCCTCTGCTCAAAACATAAATGGCGGCTTAAGACAGAAACGCTATATTAAAAGTAGCTATGAATAAACACACACATATATATGTATATAATTTCTGTGTTACGCTCACACTGCATTGACTGCCATCTGTCTCACGAACCTGGAATGATTTATCATATATCCCTGTGCAATATGTAACACTTTACGTTTTATAGGCATACATACGATGCTTAGATTAAACCTTATTCAAGGATTGCTGTGCATCAAACAACCCTAAAACGTGCTCGCAACATAGTTTTAGGTCGAGCAATGACGATTTTAGTATTTGGACACACAACTTTATATATAGTGCTGTTTTATATATTATAAGAATTTCATCAGTTTCAGAATTAAATCAAAAGCTGCGGCCATTGAAACTTTAACTAATTTTATTTGTAAGGGTTACATTATTATTATAACTTAATCTTGGTGGAACCAGCCTACCAGCAGGTTTGCGATAGGTCGGTGTTGTTTTTCCTGTGCACGAATGCAATTCGTTTTGTACACAGCGAAATGCCTGAACTGCTGTTAAAGAGACGTAAAACCTAAATAAGCAATCTACTTCACTTAGAGATAGTGCACAATATTAACAATATAACACCGATATGTATATTACCTTCAAACTCATTTTAAACATCTACTCCATGAATAGGCATGCATGCATGTTAATTAGAATAATTTGTAAAATAACACATGAAAAAATACACATTTAACCAAGACAGAAAGTGCAAAATTAGATTTATATCATGTCGCTATTAGCAACCAGAGCAGATCCAGATCAGACGGGTCCTATGCAAGTCTGACCAGGGTCTACTCTTTTTGCAAAGATGAAGAAAGGCGTATGTATGGAGTAAATGGTTAACTAGTCCCCTACCTTCGACATGTAAGTACAGTAAAGCCTTTCTACAGCCACTACATGTACAGAGGAGATGCATACATCTTTGTCATTAAGGCATATGGTAGCTTAATGCAGGAGCAATGTAACGCAGAAAGCTTCTGCATTACTTAAGTCATGCATTAAGCAACCACCTGCTGTTACAGACCACTTTACTAATTTATTGGTGGCTATATAGAGGTTCAACTGAAGCACTTTATTTTTTTTTAAAAAAAAAGGAAAAATAAGCAACAACTTTTAAAACTCAAACATAGATGAGTATCGCTAAAGCGACACTATAGTTCATTAACTTATGTTATTAAATGCAGGTTGCTTAACCTTTAGCCTGCTATGGGTAGATGAGTGAATACCTATGCAAACGGTTTGGATCCAGATGAGACGCTGAGTAACTTGGCGTCTCATCAGGATTCAAACTGTTTGACACTATGATTGAATTGTGGTGGACAAATTGATTACAGCTTGATTTTTGATAATGAAGTAGGTGAAAAAATGCTCAGCAGGCTAAAAGTCAATGCACAGCAAAAGTCATAGAGAAACTTCTTATACATTCAGAATTAGACTTTTTCTGAGTGTTGACTTTATGTACAGAGGTTTTGCTGTGGTACACATTAATTTGTAAATGTCAAATTGCGTCAAATTCAAAATAACTTCCATACAAAACCTTGACATCTTTCATGTGTGGCATCTATATATATATACAGACTTGAACTCCCCAGACAATCCCAGATTGATCGTGGGTGCTAAATTCACTGATTTAATTATACTGGATGATATGCAATCTATCAACCAGTTGCATCAGCTGTGATTAATTCAAATAAAACCAACCTAATAATATTTGTTTGATTTGCCGTATATATCTGTTTGAAGAGAACTTTTGTCTGACGTGTTTTGTTAACAGTTCAGTGGGAACACATTCCTGAATAATTCATGAAGATTTGAAAATGGAACAAACCCAGATAAGAGAAGTACTGTGAAACGTACCTAAACCGGACGTTAATTTCAGTATAAATATCGGTCGTGGAGTCAAGTGGCAGCTTAATGCATGGTGAAAGTCTTGCACAAAGCTCCTAGAGCATGCATGGCTTTCACTATGCATGAAGCAATCACCTGCCCAGAAGTATCTAAATTCGTCTCCACCAGATTTCCGGTTTAGAGTGGTTTTACTGTATTTATGAAATCTAGGTAAACTTTTGATTTCTCTGCCAATTGCTATCTTGCTGACACGCATTTGAACCGCATCTCCGAGGAATAAATTATATCTTTATGTAATGGCATTCCAGCAACATACGGGTTGGTTGAGGAATTAGATATTTATATGCATAAGCAGAGCTACAAATAAAGGTGCGTATCCAAATACTATACTCGTCATTTCTCCACCAAACCCTAGACTTTGACCACTCTTTAGAAACGTCTCGAAATAATCGAGACGTTTCTAAAGAGTGGTCACGGTACAGGGTTTGGTGGAGAAATAAAGGAGCAAATCTTGAAAATGTCTAAATTTACGCATCTTACCTGGAACTCGGCATTAGCCTTATAGATCTTTCCTAATCACATTAGCTTTAGTGACATTTATTCCATTATTTTATATATTGTTTCATAAACGTTCCATGAAGCTACCTCCTATAGGACAGTGCCATTTGGATTTATCCCTGAAGAAACCATTCTTAAGAGTGATCACAATATAGGGATTTGGGGTACACATAAAGGAACTATTCTTGAAAATATATTAATGCAAGCGTCTTATCTTGACCTCCGAGTAAATAGTGTCAAAAATAAATACATGTACCGTCAGTATTAAAAATACATGTATAAGTCATGCAGGAAACACCGCATAAAAACACACAACCGCCCGAACAGCACCACGGCGAAAAACAGCAAATGTACATGTATGTAACAGACACAAAGATACCCACAAAGACATAACAAATAAATAATAGGGGGAGTTGGAAGTACAGTACCGCCTTGGAACGGTCAGTGACAAATGTCACTGGGGATATAAACCGGTTTAGGGGCGTCCAACTTCACACGTATTTCATTATGACACACCTGGCTATGACCCAACTCACCCTAAACCCTTTGTTAGTACATTTGTATTCCTGTAAGAAATAATGACCCCATGAATATTCATTAGCTAAAGTAAAAATTCAAAGGAAATATTTTGCTTTGGCAAACTCTGTAGAATCAGATTCATATTATAGGGTTAACCCTACTGTAATTTGAAATTTGCGACGGTATATGAGGTTTTTAACGGTCGCAAATTATTTTAATGGCGACGCCGAAGGCGGAGTCATTAAAATAATTTAAGACCGTTAAAAACCTCATATACCGTCGCAAATTTCAAATTACAGTAGGGTTAACCCTATTCTAACGTAATCTTAACACGAAAAATGCCAAATTGGTGTTATATCCCATGCGCGCAGGTGATTAAATGAGTGATGAGGCGAGAAATAGTGCCCAGTTTCTCTCAGATTCTTAAAATAACTGGATTTTGTTTCACCCTGGTTTACTCAAAACACCGGGCCAATTATAAGTTCACTATTACATTTGTAATGAATAATTATGCGACAGCTATTTCACATGTTCAATACACATTCAATACACATGTCAGGAAAAGTAACGTTATCTTAGTCTTTGGCGCCATACGCAAAAACGTCGTCTGTAACAATGACGTCACGTTATAACGTTATGTTTGAATAGTATGATAAATATCGTTGAATCTGGATCACAACGCTTAGATTATCTCAATAATTCACCACATGACATATTTAAGAGACCGGTCAAGTCGTGACAAACAATGAAAACTAATAACTTTCAAAATACCGGACTGAACTTGAATATGTCATTGTATGCATACAGATTTATTAGTAGATCTAAGTGTTAGATAAGCAAGGCGCATTAATATATTTACAGGCTAATGCTGTAATTCGGCCGTTTTCGATTGGTTGAATTTGCGACATATAAAACACTTTTTATATGCCGCAAATTTGGTCACATGAGCCAATCAGATTGCAGGAAACTGACAGATTGCGTTAGAATATGTAATAAGCAAACCAAGCAGACCCTGAAAAGCGTTTATATGAGGAAACTGGGTAAAGAGATGTGCAGGCCATTACTCTGTGTTGTAATAATTAACCCTTTCACTTATGTAAGCGCATTTTGACGCATCCGCAAACAGAGTTGACCCAGATCAGACGGTTCCTTTAGGAGTCGTCTGATCAGGGTCTGCTCTGTTTGCTTATGGTGTAATATAGATTTGATTCTATAGATTCTGCCTGAGCCAAAATGTCCTGTGTTCATATGCCGTTATAAAAAATAATCTTTATAATATTCATGACTTTACAACTTCTTACATGAATATTCATCAGGGAAGGGTTAACAGAACGGAATCCATTTTATCGGCATCGCATCTGAATCCAAGGTGTCTGTAAATGCCAAGACCCTTTACTCCATGAATCTTCATGTAAGAAAAATGACATCATGAATCATGAATATTGATAAGAAATGTTTTTATAATGACAAATGGACACGGGAGTTGTTGGCCGTGGCAGAAATTGTAGAATCGTATCTACAGTAAAACCTCTCCAAAACGGCCATTAGATTGTGTTAATTAATTGGTATTTAGGGCAGGTGGCCGCTTAAAGCAAGGTGAAAGTAAAACAGAACGCCTTTAACACAAAATACTTGATGTAATTTAGTGGCCATTATAGAGAGGTTTTACTGTATATTATTTCATAAGCAAACGGAGCAGACCCTGATCAGTTATCAGACAGTTCTTACAGGAGTCGTCTGATCTGGGTCTATTGTAGGATCTGGTCTAGGTCTACTCTGCAAAAGCTAAACAAGACCATTTATGGAGTAAATGGATAATTTGTTGTTAACTGTTTGGATGTCGTACCCTTAGATAGATGGCGCTCCCTGTGGGACTGTTGTTTCTCACATTTGCGACTGATAATGGCGAATAGAAATAATAGGAATATAAAAAGCATTCTGATATTGTCTGTTTAACGTTATATAACAGAATGAGTCTACCCATATGCCATTCTAGCGATGGAATGTTACGGTATATTGCCTACCATAAACGGCCGCATCAAACCTTTAGCTTCCACGTAATGTCGTCTGCAAACTTTGTCGTCTGCAACACATTTCATTTTCTTCCATTTGGTTTCAAGAACCTTAATCACAGAATCAAACAGTTTGGATCCTGATGAGACGTCGAGTTACTCGGTGTCTCATCTGGTTCCAAACTGTTTGCACAGGTAATCAACTATTTGTCACTGACAGCCAAATAGTTCATGATGGCTGTTTTAGCCAGACACTCGACTGGGCTGTAATTAAATGTTATCTGCGAAACAAAAATAACATAGTGGAAATTTGCCACAAATACACACGTGACCTTTTATCCCTTTGAATGCGGGAATTGGATGTGTTGGTATTTACAAACATTATAAACCCAGATCAGAGAGCTCATAAATGAGCCATGTAATCAAGGTATGCAATGTTTTCCATTCAACAGGCTCAGGCAAGTTACACACATTCATACTGAACGGACTATAAAGTTAACCCATTACCTCATAGGCTATTTTTAGATACAACCTCTTTGAATAAATCTACCGAAAAGGAGCATTAACAAGAGAAAAGGAACATTTTAGAATTTTGTAGTTTGAAATCATTGCGATAAATAGAGCATTTGGTTTCATAAAACGACTTTTACAGAGTCGTCAAAAGTCGTAAATATGAGGGAATGGGTTAATTAAACACAGATCAGCTATTCCGTTTTAAAATTAAAAGGGTTTGATGTACATTACTTTATTAGTTGACATTAACGCTACAGTGTTTGTCCAGCGGCTTGATTTCAGGGAAGTAGATTAGTTTGTCGTTCATATCAACATGCTTCTGTCGTCATAGAAACGTTCGGGAAGTGAAAGTTGGATGTGTATTGAATAAACAACTGAATGTTATATAATATGTCACTTTCAAAATCTCATGTCAAATATGATGGACAAAATCAATATTCCCTATATTCCAGATATGACAAGACTCTGTGTAAAATACACGTTTAACTCGTTTGGCGCCAATGTCGGCTGTTGGCACCATTGAAAACAGTGCAGTCGCAGGTCAGATACCGCCTTTTGCAAGGCGGCATCTGACCTGGGACTTCACTGTTTTCTGTATAATTTTAGCCCAAGATTACAGGGTTTTTTCGGTTTGTTTTTAAAAAAATGTTTTACTAATATACCTTTATTATTTAGTGTAGAATTATATTTAATATGAAATTATTATTGCTGACGAAACTTTTAAATTTGGCGCCAAAAGAGTTCAAACTTGTCACAATGTGTTACAGGAGACGTCAGCTCTATGTCTACTCTGCTTTCGCATGATTCAAAGGGCGTCTGTTATTATGGGGTAAATGGTCAATTTTCAATAATTAATAGGTAGAAATATATCAAAGTATGTACACAATTATATGAAGACGCAAGTGATGAAAGAACTAACTAGGAAAGTAACCTTGTGTTGATAGTCACGATATAGCAAGATCTCACCGTCTATCGAACCTCTTAACTTTGACCAGGAACAGAAAACGTTTACTGTGAATATTGAAGAAAAAAAAATCAGCAGTTCAAAATATTCTTTTATACATACCTTGAAACAATTAATTAATTTTATTCTCATCTATTAATCCCCAAACAATCCAGTGTCCCCCACCACCCGCATAACAAAAACAAAATTGGCTGCCAGAAAAATATCACCTGCTTATCGAACCTTTATTTTAGAAACTGTGAACTGCAACATAATACTCATAGTCACCTGATTTCATCATGGGCACGCGCCATTTGCATAAGCTGAAGGGGTCAGATCTGTCAAACATTTTTAATGTGGTACACGTTTCAATTTATGTTGATATTCTATAACGTATTAAGAGTTTTCTCATGTTTAGCATAGTTGAAGGAAAAATAAACTATATTGTCCTGTTTATGACGCATATTTCGTTTTTAAAACTACGAAGCGTTGTTTACAGACAAAACAACGGTACTCATGATTTTATGACGTAGTATGCACTTGTGCATGCGTAAAAACAAAAACAAAATGAAAGGTTCGAAAAACAGGTGAGGTTCGATAGAAGGCGAGTCTACGATATATGGCATGTGACAGCAGCTTGGCTCAGAGGTCGAGTAAATCGACTTCTCACCATGTCCTAAGCTGTATGACTTCTCATGTCCTAAGCTGTATGACCTATCATGTCCTAAGCTGTATGACCTCTCATGGCATAAGCTGTATGACCTCTCATGACATAAGCTGTATGACCTCTCATGACATAAGCTGTATGACCTCTCATGACATAAGCTGTATGACCTCTCATGACATAAGCTGTATGACCTCTCATGGCATAAGATGTATGACCTCTCATGACATAAGATGTATGACTTCTCATGTCCTAAGCTGTATGACCTCTCATGGCATAAGCTGTATGACTTCTCATGTCCTAAGCTGTATGACCGCTCATGGCATAAGCTGTATGACTTCTCATGTCCTAAGCTGTATGACCTCTCATGGCATAAGCTGTATGACTTCTCATGTCCTAAGCTGTATGACCTCTCATGTCCTAAGCTATATGACCTCTCATGACATAAGCTGTATGACTTCTCATGTCCTAAGCTGTATGACCTCTCATGACATAAGCTGTATGACTTCTCATGACATAAGCTGTATGACTTCTCATGTCCTAACCTAATAGCTTCCGATCTGCTTTAAGCTGTCACATGTGTTCCACAGTGATACATTTTAGAACAATTCTGTTTTGTAAATTTTGGAAAAAAAACGAATATTTATTCGAGTAACCTCAAAATTCAAGTTATCCGAGATGGAGGTATCGATGTTCAACTGTATATAAAAAGTTTCGAAGAGTCGCTCCGAAAGAGTGGTCACAATATAGAGTTTTATGGAAAATAAAGGAACTATTCTTGGAGACAGGTGACAGCTTAATGCAGTGTGACAGTTATGCAGAAAGCTCCTCTGCATGAATTATATCATGCATTAAGCAGCTATCTGCCTAAAAGTATCTAAATTCTTCTCTACTAGAATTCCAGTTTAGAGGGGTTGGGCGGTAGTTTCTCGATACCTTGATAGAGTAAAACCTCTCTATGACGGCCACTAAATTACACCAAATATTTTGTGTTAAAGGCAGGTGGCTGCTTAAAGCAAGGTGAAAGTAAAACAGAACGCTCCTATAGGAGCGCTCTGTTTTATATTCACCTTGCTTTAAGCGGCCATCTGCTCTAAATACGTGCAACATAATTAACACAAGTTAGCGGCCATTATAGAGAGGTTTTACTGTAGTACCAGTTTTTTTCACATCGGGATTATACCATTTCATTGATATCGTTTTCAATAGAGTTCGTGCACTTGTAATGGAACGTTTCAACTACGAACAAATTACAGTTAATGATTTCCACCTGGGCAATTTATTAACATCTTTACCTTATGCATATCAATGTAAGAAATACTGACTGAATGAATAATAATAAGTTTGATCTTTATAATGAAATGTGATTTGTTCATAATAGCAGAAACTGTAGAATTATGTTCATAATATGTAATAAGCAAACAGAGTAGACCCTGATCAAACAGCTCCGACAAGAGTTGTTTGATCTGGGTCCACTCTGTGTGAAAACGAACAAACGTACGTACGTATTTATCAGGTAAAATAACAAAAAGGGCATACGATGTTTAACTATTATCAAGAAGTACATGTATCTAATGAACTCCACTGCCAGGTATTAATTAATACTGCAAAGCTAATTAATAAAACCAGCAATGCGAATGTGAATGTCAGTTTCACTATTCATTGCTGCACCATGGAAGCCATTGAATACAGTAAAATCTCTCTCTAACGACATCTTAACCCTTTCACCGCCGCTGTCGCATTAATGCACCACGACAAATAGTGCAGTCCCAGATCAGACGCCGCCTTGAAAAGGCGGCGTCTGATCAGGGACTTCGCTATTTGTCTCAATCTCTATTTCTATATATGTGCTTTATTCCTTTTAAATTTGTATTTATTTATCTCATTTCCTTATTTTACTGAATGGTTGGATTGCAGACGACAATTAGAAATTTGGCGCCGAATGGTTAAATCTCTGGTATTTCAACCCTCAGTCTCATATAGACGTTTTTCACGCCTTTGCGAATAAAGTAGACCCAGATCAGACGGCTCCTGTAGGATCCGTCTGACAAGGGCCTACTCTGTTTGCTGAGGAAATTATAATAGATCCGACTCTATAGTTTCAACCAGTACTATATTCCCGTGAATATATGCCGTTATTGAAATACCGCTAATAAATATTCATGGTGCCATTATTACATGGATAGTCAATAGGAAAATGGTAAAGACTGGTGGTACTTTATAGCTGAGCGATCGTTATGCAAAAAGCACCTATACGATTTTTATATGACTATCGCCCTGCACATTAACCAATTTCTTCCTAGTGTATTTTAGACAGAAACTCTTTGAATTAATCTAACAACAAGTAGCATCAACTATAGAAAAGGAAATGTTTAGAAGTGTGTAGTTTTGAAACCATTGGAGCAAATGATCTATTTTTCACAATGGTTTCATTAAATTTGTTTAAATAGAGTTATTATATAACATATACCAACATCACGGGTACAGTTATAGATTATTCGAAGAAAGTAGTCTCCTTAGAGTAATTAAAACTATTTATAATTAACACCAATGACGACTGTGTAGCTCTTTGAAATGTTACAAGGAATGCAACACTGACTTGGGCATTAACTTAAAAACATTTGCTAAAACAAGGTTGGAACCCTGAAAGGCCAATAACAAAACGCCAAGGACGTGTCATGTTTGAAATTGAAGCCGAAATGAGAGCCTAAACCAAATAAGGACAAACCCGTTTGAACACTACGGGTGTAAGGTCAACCAAATAAAAAACAAAAGATAAAAACCCCCAAACCCCCCCCCCCCAAAAAAAAACAAACCCAACAACAAATAAACAAAAAACTGACAATGATCTGTATTCTAATTATTGGAATGGTGTATTATTTTCTTGAGTTTACACACACTATTTACACACATATTTTATTGCTTTTGCAAACATGTAGACCTAGATCAAACTGCTGTTGGTATGACGTAATATAGATCTGATTCTTGAGTGTATTCCATGAGAAATAATTCTGCGTGTATGCCATTATAAAGATTCATCTAATCAATATTCATATTGTCATTATGTCTTACAACAATATACAGATATACCTGATGAATAGTCATGTAAGAAATAATGACATCATACATATTAAGTATCCGATTGTGTACAACAATTCGAATACACAGCAAAATAATAACTACAGTTCAACGGCATACACACACCGAATGCTTGACCATGAAATACACAGCAAAATCACAACTACAGTTCAACTTCGATATCTTGAACTTCAAG